>OX375877.1:5602787-6170778 GCA_947359465.1 Metellina segmentata | reverse complement strand
TACCGTACTAACCACTCTAATTGGCTGCTGTATAAGTGCGACTTTTACTGCCGTCAGTCACAAGACCCCTCCGGTACACCCGTGTATATGGTAGAGAAATATGTTCCGGGAATCCAAACGATAGGGGAAGGGCGAGGGAATACATTCCTAGTAGCAGAACAAAAAAGGAAAAGTTTTTGCGATAAGCAACACATGACTTGAGGAAACTACTTTTGAACAGAAAATTTTTTTGCGACGCGCATAAGTGAGAGCTGTTTTTTTATTGTGGCGTATAAATGAATAAGAGTTATCATTGTTTTCCTATATTCATGGCCGGGACCGCGAAAAAAACGCGTATAACTGAAAAACGCGCATAAAAGAGAGCGTGTATAAGTGAGAGATCACTGTATATATCAGGGGGGGGGGTGCTACACTACCTTTGGAAGCCACATTTCAGGAAAGAATATTTGAAAGCTATTTATTTATGTTTGCTAACAAAACAAACAATGAGAAACTGAAAATTAGTTGAATTTTTTAGTTCATACACATCGATCCTCTTGTCAGCCTGATTGATAGCTGAAACACAAAACAGTGTTGCTTTCTTAGCTGAGACAAGTTTGACTCAAAGCTAAAGATTGAGTATGTGTGAAAAATATGAGTAAATTGCTTTGTCGACAGCGCTGGTTTGATGTAAGTCGCATTATGATTCTCGCACTTAACAAAGCTCACAAGCAATTGTTTTGTAATATCTTTCGCTTGCTTTAATATGAGTAAAAGTGAAGGGTAACTTTGATTTCAAAAGTTTTGTTTTTTATTTCCTCCTTGAAACAGAATAGCCAACGAAAAACACTGAAGTTGATGTGCACTCAAAGTGATTTCCTAACAAGTCATCAACCAAACTTTCAGCAGCTAGCTGCTTAGATGGACAGCATTCGTAAAGTATCCACAAGCAAATCTAATTTGTAAAGATTTTCTTTACAAAATTGTTTGCTAGAATCGGAACAATTTTTTTAAAATTACATTATATATATTTTGTTTTTGAATAACCAAGAAATGAAGTAAAATAATTATCTTTGGAGGTTAGTCAGTTTGAGTTTACCGTATTTGATACATGCATTGTATTTGCATAAGAGCAGAACCACTCATCTGAGAGAGCAGCAATATGGCCTCCCCTGTTATATATAATTCCTGCCAAATAGTTTTCAGTATAAACTACCATTATTACTGAACTATCCTGTTGTGTTGATCCAGTGTGACATTAATTTTAAAAAATACCTGCCATTATTGACAGTTTAGACTTCTATATAAGCATCCATAGATATCGAAAAATTACCTATACTAATCAGTGGAGGAATATCTGTTACCAGATCATAAACGTTAAATGTAGAAAAGAACAAAGTCGGTTTAATGTTTTCTGTGATTTTTAGAAACCGATGTGACCAACCTTCATGTTAATAAGACCTTAGGTTTTATTCTAAGCATCCTAGACTCAAATGCTCATGCTGAAAGCTTTTCACTCGCAATTCAGTTGAGCTGATGCCATTTTTACCTGTAAGTTAAATTCAGTAAATTTGATAGGTAGCAGTTTCCATGCGAACCTTGCCTATGTTTTTAAAATTTCTACAAGTAAGTAAAACATTCCTTAGTTCTACAGCACATTAGTAGACAAATACATGTGTTAAGACTAAGAAGCATCCAAATTTGTATTCTGTATTGTGGCCCACATATTATATAAGAATGTAAGTTAATTGTTTTGTTTATTGTTATCCTTTCCATGAATTTACGTTGAAGTGGCAGAGTACCTCTAATAAACAAAATCTGTCCAGTCTGATTTTCCTTAAATTCATGTCTGAAAGGACGTGTAAGAAACATCCAAATTTTTATTCTATATTGTGGCCTAAATACTATATAAGAATGTAAGTTAATTGTTTTGTTTAATGTTATCCTTTCCATGAATTAATGTAGAAGTGACAGTGCCTCTAATAAATAAATTTTGTAAAGTCTGAAAGTCTGTCCCCCTATCTTTAGAAGTATAATTTAATTTTTTTCATTCCTGTATTTAAAAAATTTCAGCATGGCATTTTTTTTATTTTGATGCTTTTTAAAAAATATTCTCAATATTTCTTCAAACTTTCAAAGTCTCTTGAAAGATTATTGACTCAAATGACTATTACTTATAAATTTAAATCTCTATGTTTGGATTTATTTGATTTGTGGATTTAATTTATTTTAAGATCACAACTGCAGCTTGCAGTTTGAGCAATGAAGCCTGCTTTGATCTGGGGTTGAGGAGGACTGATCTGCAGTGCACCTGGTGTGACAAATTAGTGCAGTTCAATTTGGAGGATATCTTAAAGGACAGTTGCCTCAGCTGTTGCGGAGTAAAAGCAGAAAAGGAAGCTGTGAAGGTATGAACTCTCTTTTCCTTGAATTAAATACAGGAATTCAAGCAGTTTTGTTGAATTTGAAAAACATGTATTTTTGAAGCATAAGGCCATAGTTAGAGGATGAGGTAATCCTCTTCTATACAACCTTCTATACCTCCCTAGGACAAAGGTCTGGAGACTCTGTCTCCAGGTTAAATTAGGAACTTAAGCTTTATGCTGCGGTGCTTATATTTTTTCAACAGTCTCCAGGATTAGCTTTCTCCTGATTCTCTCCCAGCCCCCATAACTAACTTGAGCGATTGGGCCATATGTGGGATTTATGACACACTTTCCTTTCACAGTATCGTTTGGCGTAATAAGAGATAACATCTGATGACTTTCTGCTTTCCCCCAAAGCTTTCATACGTCATGGTCGGCAGGGTAGGGGGCCAACGAACAAAAGAAGGGATCCTCTAGAACAGTGTTTCCCAAACTTAGTATGTCCATGCACCCCTTCCTATTGCAAAAACCTGACCATGAACCCCCATAAGTAAAATAACTCTACATAACTGCATAGAAGAAAAATTACAAATTTAACTTTCATCTATTAAATGGTATTTATTTGTTAAAACATGAATTTTGTATAGTTATTGTAGTATTAATTAAAATGAGTATTTTTTTTTATAGTAGTAGTATTTACTGAAATACTACTACTATAATATATAGTAGTATTTACTGAAATACTACTACTATAATATATAGTAGTATTTTAGAGAGTAAATCAGAGTTCCCACGGTCCTTGAAAAGCTCTTGAATTTTTTTCCCTTAACTAGGGGTCCTTGAAAATTACAGAACTTGGTGAAAAGTCCTTGAAAGTACTTGATTTTTTTAAAAACGTACATAGTTGTGTAATTTCGTCTTGCATTAGAACTTGTCCAGACTAGTTTTCCTCCACAGTAGGTACGTCATTCTGAATGAAACTGCTGTTTCGGCTTTGACACTATGTGATATACTAATAATGCTACGTCTAGATCGTCCATTTTCCACAGTATTCTGTACGTCTAAGTTGACGCCTCTGGTCTCCGTTAAGACAGCTGCCTTGTTATGCCTTATCTTTGGCCGCTACATAACTGCACCGCTTTCTTAGGAAACCTTAACTTTTGTAGTCAGGACGTCATTGGTAACCTGGCACGCATCCAAAGAAATGAAGCCAAATTCTCATTGCAAAAATATAAAAGTTGCAAGTGAAAAATAAATTTTTTAAGAAAATCACATTTAAGATATCCTTCTGTTGTGAAATTTTCTGCAGATTTCATATCCTTTGAAATGTTCACTCTATCTTTAACGATCTCAAAGATGGAAACTTAGACTCGAGAATAAAAAAGCCCTAATACCAGTCAAAACTTTTGTTTTGTTTCTCAAACAAAATAAACAATGACAGCCGTCTGTTGTAGGCAGTGGACGACAGCAAAATAGAGACTGTCGTGTAGATTGAACCATGTGCAAGCTTCTACACTCTTCTTAGTGCCACTAAAAGAATTTATTGTACGATATTTTATTGCATGACCTAAACCGATATGTGTGCAAGTAACCTGGTAGTTGTGTGTGTGGCATTGAGACGAGAAATCCACTTTACAACAACAACAAAAAATCACTGGTTCTGGGAAGAAAGAAAATCCAAATTATAACCAAAATTGATGATAACCTTCCTTTTTTAGAGTGTCAGTAGTTTTTAAAAAATTGTCTTTTTTTTTTATAATTTTTACATTTTTCTTTTTAATTGACAATTGTTGTGTATGCCTTGTTTTATGTCGTTATAAAAAATTTTAGGTCCTTGAAAAATATTTTTTTTTGGTTTTGAAAAGTCCTTGAAATTTTTTTGGATAAAGGTGTGGGAACCATGTAAATACTACTATATATTTACTAAAATACTAATGAGTAGTATTTATTCAAATTATAACTTTTGTTTTAAAATACAAAAACAAATTTTTTTTAATGAGATTGGTGAACCTGATGGAATGATATGAGATTTTTTATGTTATTCTCTTTGTGAGAAAAATTTGAGTCTCCACGAGCACTAATTTCCTGTCAGTTTCTTTTTTCGTGATGAAGCTCATAGCTGCACTAAACTCCATGACTAACATAGCTCCATGTTCTACTAAATAGGAAGACAGGAAAACAATTAACAGCTTCTGTACATTAACTCATAATGCAGGTTATAAAATTGGTATTTGTTTTTGTAACCAGAATTTGTGGTCTCCTTGTTCAAACATTGGTTTCGGCTCCTCATTTGTGAATAATTCAATATACTGCTCCTGTATTAGTATGGATTCATCTGAGTTTGTGGGTCTATTTGCAAAAGGATCCAACACACAATCAGGGATAACCATGTGAAAAATGTCTTAAAAACTTTGGTTGAGGCCAGAATAAAGAACCGTTAAGTGTTGACATCTGGTTTTTGCAACTTTGAAAGATTTGGAAACTGAGAGCATTCTTCTCTCCCCGAGTTCTATAGAAAAAGTTTTGTAAGTTACTTTTAATTTTGATTAAATTTAATTGATCTCCTTGTAGCTTCAAATTGGTTTCGTTAAATTTGGCAAATTAGTGAGTAATAAGCTATGTGAATTTTTGAATTAATTAAATTGAACGCAAATCATTGTGTTAACTTTTCAGGAATTCCAACACTGAATCAAAGAGTACATAAAATCGATTCAAACATGCACTTTTAGATAATCAACGAACTTCCATGCTAAGTAGTAAAGGATTATAATCTTCATCATTTTCCAAGCAAAGTTGAGAAAATTATTTCTCCATTTAAGTCATTCCTTTTGATTTTATTAACTCCTCTATTGACATAATCTAGTGAGCCATGAAAGCTTGACTCGGATTTTTGGTGATTAAATGTTGATGAATGACACAATGTACAGATAATACATTCAGTATAGCTGGTTTTAAGTATGCTGAAAGCCTCAGTATTGTCCTACCATTGCCAGAGCACCGTCAGTAGCAACAAAGAGCATATTACTCAAGGGTATAGTTTTTAAATCAAAAAATCTTTTTAATTCGTTAAATATTGCTTCATCTTTTGTATCAGTTTCCAAACATTTGATAAATAACAATAATTCTAGGAAAAAATTTTTCTTTTACAAATCTCACAAAAGCTAAAAGTAAAGCTTCCTACCCTGGCAAAGTTGCTGCATCAACCTGTATAGAGAATTTAGATGTTTTTAAGTACTCGCATAAAGAATTTTCTATGCACTGAGCCATTTTGTCAATCCTTCTTTGTACTGTATTATTACTCAATTAAATTCTAGCAATATCAAAAGCTGGTTTATGCAGCACGGCACGTATTACCTCAATTACAGCTGGTATAATACTGGTTCTTCACCAATAGTGGGCGGCATTTTGGACTTTGCAAATCACTTAAGAAATGTTATAGGGAAACGTGCAGTCCATCATCGTCTCGCTCAGATGTTGTCGCTAGGAGTTTGTCGCAAAGACGGTGTTTTCACATATTTTTATTTGACTGTTTAAAAAAAATTAAATCTTCATATTTATTGTTGCTATGGGCTTTTGTCAAATATTCATTAAGCTTAGAAAGTTTCATTTATTCGTTTGACAAAATTTTATCACATAGAAGGCACATAGGTAAAGTACTATTTCCTTCAAACAGAATAAAGCCGTATTTTAAATATTCAACACTATATTATCTTTTTTTCTTCATCTTCCATCATACTGTTATTAGTAGAAAAAGGCACAAATTTAAGATGCAAGAAAATTAAAAAATATATTTATTTTCTGAGGTTGTAAAAATCACTATTAATTTATTTTTTATTTATTTTAACTTTTATAATAATGAAAATGGGTCACAATTATTTTACTTTATATTAATCCTTTTGTGGACCCCCCATCATTGCCAGTGCACCCCCAAATTAATTTTAATTTGCCACAGACCCCGGGGGTCCGTTGGGTCTACTATGAGAACCACTGCACTAGAAGGTCAGTCGCTGACAGTTCGTAAATGGTGATTGATGCCAGCTGTCACTTAAAAGAGGAATAACATCTGTCGCTGGTGTTAGCCATATTTTAGTGGTAAATAAAGTTAATCTGCCGTATCGTAAAGGTTTAAAAAAAAAAAAACAGGTGTTGCCTGCACCTTAAAATTTTTACTTGGTTTCCAAAATATAGTGCAGCTTTTATGAGAATTCAGCCAACCTTCTGTCAGTTCAGGGTTCCCACGGTCCTTGAAAAGTCCTTGAATTTTTTTTCTGAACTAGGGGCCCTTGAAAGTCCTTGAAAATTACGGAACTTGGTGAAAAGTTCTTGAAAGTACTTGATTTAATTTTAAATTAGTACATAATTGTGTAATTTGGTCTTGCATTGGAACTTGCCCAGGCTAGTTTTCCTCCACAGCAGGTGCGCCATTTGAGAGTCATTCTGAATGAAACTGGTGTTTTGCGCTTTTACACCACGTGATATACTAATAATGCTACACCTAAGATCGTCCATTCTCCACCGCATTCTATCCGTCTAAGTTAGCACCTCTGGTCTCCGTTAAGACAGCTGCCTTGCTATGCCCGCCGCATCATGACATATCACGACCGCTAGATAACAGCACCGCTTTTTTAGGAAACCGTAGCTTTAGCAGTCAGAACGTCATTGGAAACCTGGCACGATTTTTAAGAAATGAAGCCAAATTCGTATTGCAAAAATACAAAAGTTACTAATGGGAAAAAACTTTTTTTACGAAAATCGCATTTAAGATATCCTTTAAGTGTAAAATGTTCTGCAGCTTTCAAATCCGTTGAACTTTTCACTCTATCTTTAATAACGATCGTAAAGATAGAAACATAGAGTGGAGAATAAAAAAGCCAGTCAAAACTTTTGATTTGTTTTGTTTCTCAAACGAAACAAACCACGACAGCCGTCTGTTATAGTGGCAGTGGACGACAGCAAATTGGAGATTGTGTCGCGTAGATTGAACCATGTGTGCACACTTCCATACTCTTCTACGTGCCACCAAAATAATTTATCGTGCGATATTTTCTCGCACGACCGAAATCGATGTGTGCAAGTAGCCTGATAGTCGTTATTGAGACGAGAAGCCCACTTTGCAAAAAAAAAAAACTGGGTTCTGTGAGAAAAGAAAATCC
Organism: Metellina segmentata; assembly: GCA_947359465.1. Taxonomy (NCBI): domain Eukaryota; kingdom Metazoa; phylum Arthropoda; class Arachnida; order Araneae; family Tetragnathidae; genus Metellina; species Metellina segmentata. The sequence goes on along the minus strand of OX375877.1, from coordinate 6,163,280 downwards.
AAATCATAACCAAAATTGATAACCTTTCTTTTTTTGACTCAGTAGTTTAAAAAAATTGGGTAAAAAAATAATGTATTTTTTTTTTATACTCTCATTTTTATTTTTAATTGACAACTTTTGCGTAGGCCTTGTTTTAGGTCGTTATAAAAAAAATTTAGGTCCTTGAAAAATAGTTTTTGGGTTTTGAAAAGTCCTTGAATTTTATTTGGATAAAGGTGTGGGAACCATGCAGTTGTTTTCTGATTAGGTGTGTCCGAGCATTAGAAGAGTGTCTATACAAAAGCATGAAGGGCAATCACAGTTCCTCGTGCTAATTCTTTGTTTCTTTCCCCACCAAACCATCAACTTAATCAGAATCTGCTTAAGATGCCAATCATGGAAGTAATTTATTTAAGTTACCAACAGTCTTCTGATTTAACTAATAAACTAGTTCAAACCCATGTGGCTCGAGTGTCTTCTGGGAGATGTACTGTACTTTACTTGCACATGTACATCTACAGTGTAGTTAATTTAGACTGTTTGAATTCGGGTACCTTTTTCTTGATTTTGATTTTTCTGTTTACGATCATTGCCTATTGTTTGTAGTGCAGTTTGTTGGAGAGGATAATGTTTGGATGATTGGTTAACAAATTTGTGCTAAAGGGGCAAAATACAACTAGCAACTACAAATTTAAAATCCTTCTTGCAATATTACAATGAGTCAGCTTTTCAAACCAGTTTTTCCCAAATGATCTGTCTAAATAGCTTGCAACCAAACAATGACCACAAAGCAACAAACCAGAACTGTGATAGCTCAAATACCAGCTTTAGCTTTCTGCAAAATTATAATGGTGTTGTGTGTCTAAGAAATCGGAAGAAAATTTATAATTAAATTTCTCAAAATTTTTATCAATTATAATGTATTATTATTATTTTATTATTTTTTTTTAACACAGCTACCTATACTTAGAACAAATGTCAATCATGGTCAAGCATAGAAAAGAGCTGCAGTTCCCCATTCATAACATAAAAAGTAAAATATTTCTGAAAGGTCTTTATTTTGCCCAATACTGCCTAACATTTTTTTGGATGCTTACTTTTTCTTCTGATGTCTTTTTCATTGTCGAGTTGAAGAAAATTCGGTTTAAAAAAGCTTTGTTTTAATGGAAAGAGGTTCATTAACTCATTTTTAAATGCTATTTATGTTTGATTTCCAATATTCTCTTATTTAATAAAACTTCACAACTTGATTCTTAAAACTAACGAGAGCAATTGTTTTGTTTTCTGTTTCTTTAGAAATATCCTCAGGCTCGTCTTGAAGTGTGTGGATGAAAATTGGGTCACTACCCACAAATCCAAGGTATGGTTACTTTACCAATTCTACACAAATGGTATGAATAAATAATGTGTGAGAAATTTACATGTAAATTACAAAGGTAGCTTTCCAGCAAACCACTTTTTCTTCCTGTCTACCGAACAGAAAAAAAGTCTTCCGGATTTTTCTTTTTAATGCGAGAATATTTCAAATGGTGCCACATTTTGCGCCATGTCCTGGCAATCCCTATTCACCCAAAAAGCACCCACCCGTTTCATGAGAAAATTTCAGAGTCGCCAGTTTTGAAGTTTTAGAACCAAGCCTTGGCAACTATAAAAGAAAACATTGGAATTTAGACAGTATAACCTTTTTTTAGGTTGTCATAACAACCTTGTTTGGCGCTAATTTGAGAAACTGTTTGATTTGACAGCACTTTATGTAAACTATCACAGTCGGTTTTGTCAAGGATATAACAGTAGTAAAGAGAATGGTTTTCTGTTTTGCTTTCTTAAAGTCAACTTTAATGCAATTATCACCTAATTTGGCACTGCTTGGCTTCAGGCAATTATTTCCGGCTGCGGTATGTTAGTTTTTATGTTGTAAAAAGTCTTCTGTATTTTGTGTCCTGCAGGTTGAGAGGTAATTAAGAATCCTGAAGTGTTACTAGGCAGGTATGTGCTATGAAGTGTTACTAGACAGTAGGGATGCGATATCGACGGCAAAACATCGATGTTCAAAATTAATACATCGCCCAAAAACCGTCCATGTTTTTTTATAACACTAATTATTGTTAGTTATTATTAATTATTTATCAACCTATAGGGAGGGAACACAATAAACTTATTTTTTATTTACAGTAAATAAAAAATATTAGGGCCTATAATTATTATGTGCCCCAATATTTGTTATTTACAGTTTAAAAAAAAAGAAGTTTGTTAACATTCTCCACTTTAAGCAGACTTCTTTTTTCAGTCACTATCCCACCAGTTAGGGAAAAAACTCTTTGCGATAGGACAGATGTCGCCATCACTGACAAATACTTAGTTGCACAGTTATTTTTCTTAATTTTTTCATTCAAAAATAAAACATCGATGTTAAACAAATATCGGCTCCGATAAATCGATGGTAAATACATCAATGTTTTTTATAAGACATTGATGTCGCATCCTTACTTTTCAGACCCTTTACCCTTGGTCACTTTGGTCTAAAAGTAGCTTCAATTGACTGATTATGAAAATTATGCTACTTGGTTATTTTTTTTAATTTTTATTGTGGTACTTTTTTCATTTAAAAATAAAACATTGACAGCGTAAAAGCATCGATGTTCAAAAAACATCCCTAGTATGTAGGTACAAGACCCATAAGGAAGGAATCTTGAAATGGAACTGCCAAAAGTGGCAACTATGTTTTGTAATTAAAAAGTTGAATTTGGGCCATTTTAAATTGCTAGAAACCCATTTAGGCTGGTTTGTCTTATGCATGTCAACTCTGTTCAGAGACTGCAGGAGCATCCTGGAACACATGTGCAGCACTTGGAAAGGATGTTTCTGATTATGAAACACTTGAAGATAAACCACTTTCAAAAAGTTCTTCCATTAACTACGAAGAATTATGCGTGTCAGTTGAAAATAAGTCTAGATCAATGTGTCAGAAACTTTCACAACACTTACAGTGAATTTACAATTACAACAATGTACAATTGTTACTAGAATCTGCAGTGAAGTTTTATAATTGTTTAAGGCTATTCTTAATTAATGACAGTTACTTACTTTTCATGCATCCAAATGAAATACAATTAGTCAAAATTAGTGAATGGCTTTTTATGGAAAAGAATCAGACTGAATTAATGGGAGGGAAGCTAGAAAGATAAACTATAAAATTTTATAAATGCTGGCTAACTATGGAGAGTTGTGAGTCGAGTCTTATTCTCAACCTAGAGATTACAGTAAAAAGTTATTGCAATTGCAGGGACAAAAAAATTAAGTGGAATTGAAGTCATAAACTTCAGGGCCCAAATGAAACTCAGTCACGGACATCTTTTATTAAGAGAAAGTACCACTGTGTGTAACACATGTGAGATCCCTTGTACCATAGCTTTATTGACGGGCCTGTTTTTAAACATCACCATCGGTATTGTTTAGTAACACAATTTTAACTATGCAGGATTTGGTAGGGGAAAATCCTCACCCAAACCCTATTTAAAATTGTACATTTTTAAATTCCATCTGATGCTTTTATCTTTCATGTTTTTTAAACTACATCTCCTCATCGAAACTGTTTTATTTCTATGTTCATGGCGAAGTGGATTATACTTTTGTGTTTATATTCATATTATTATGCTATAAACACAAAAGTATAATACTAAAGTATAATAATAATTATATAAGTATAATTATTATGCTGTATTTAAATGCTATTATTTTTAATGTTATAAATATTTTAAGTAACGAACCTACTTATTTTTAATATATTTTTATTGCTGGAGAGACTGTTTGAATATTTTATATATTTTACTGGGTCAAACTTTGTCTTGCATTTGTTGCAACTTGTCTGCTACTGCACCTTGTGGCATTAAACACAAATCAACCAAATGACTCATGTTGGGTTGGTGTGGAAGTTTGGAGAGTGGGGTGCCAGCTCAGGTGTTGCTTCGGCATCTGACCGTGGTTCAAAATGACGAGGTGTTGTCCTCGGATCTTTAACTTAAGTTATTGATCCCGGACCGTCGTCAATAGCCTGTTGTGTTGCTCTAGTATGACATTAAGTGAAATTACCATTACCAACCAAATGACGTTTGAATAATGCATCTTTTTTCCCTTGCAGCATTTGTGAGGAGTGAACACCCAAGTGATTTCCCTGGTCTATCGGTGAAATATGTCCGTGGAGCAGATCCTGTTATAAAACTTCTTGATGCTGATGGCAACACTCAGGAAGAGCTCAGCATTCAGAAATGGGACACAGACACTGTCGTTGAATTCTTGAAAGAACATCTAGAATAGATTTGCACTATGCATCGATGCAGTTTTTTTTACATCAAGAACTGGACACGTGAAATGTTTTACTCAAAGCTAAGTTTGAGGCAATGCTGGGATCGAAATTGAAAAGACCTTCCATAGATTAAGCAGCTTATGATCACTGTTCAAGAAACTATTCAAGTAGTTTGAACAGTAGGATGGCTGTTGCTTGATTGAAAAGCTGTAATTTTCAAAGGCGATTTTAGCTTAGCTTTTGACTTTGCTTTATTTATTATGAATGTGTGCTTTTTGTAATTTCACTACTGTTGATGTTAAAGCTGGTCATTTGATAAATTTTTCATATATAACCTCTTTTCTTGTCTTCTGTTGAGAATCATGTTCATCTGGGAAGTAATGAATGTGGTACTGAAGCCATGCGAGGTTTGTCCTGACCATATCCAGCCATGTTTTTTGAAACCTTGTGACCTCACGCACTTCACTCATCACCTTTTCAAAACACTACTAGATCCATCGTTGGAATCGCTACTGATTGCCTGAATTAAGATCTGAAATCGCTTACCTTAGAGGTTATTTTGGGTTTGGGAAAAGTTGGATGTTGTAGGGTGCCAAATCTGGGCTGTAGGGGGCAGAACCGTCTGAGTGATTTGATATTTTGCAAAAAAACCTGTTCCAGATGGAATGAATAGTTAGATCGTTGTCCTTAAAAACTACCAAACCTTCCAAGCGATCGCCCGTTTGGAAGAATAGCGAGTTTGAAACTTGATCCAAGCAGACTCGTGTACGTGAGGGTGCTTGTAAAAATTGTGGCCTAAAATGTCTTCACATTGGCAGCTCATCTGACCTTGGTTAGAAATTACAACGAGTTGTCTTCATTATCAATAGCCCTTTGCGTTGCTCCAGTGCAATGCTAATTAAAATGCCTAATTGGTAATTGTTTGACCTGGAGGAGAGTACTTGTAATGGATATTACGAAAACGCTCAAAATGTTTTTGACGTTGTTGCGCCTTTGGCAGGAAGACTGAGCATCTTCTATCAAGACTAACTTTTCACGTTATCTACATCAATGTTCCCTCTCCTTGGCTGCCAAGTTACACCAATGCCTTGCAAATCATGCTCATTTTTCAGCAATGGCTGGATTCTTTCCAGACAGAGCTTGTTAAGTTTTAAAAAATGTACACCCTACTGTTTACACGAATCGACACGACAGATTTAAGGTGCACCATACGTTTACAAATATCCATACCCGGATTCGAACCAGGAACCATCCGATCTAGAGGCTAATACCTTAACCACTATACCGGTTGGTCGGCTCAGCAACTGGGGAGATCGTGCTGATTTTGTTCAAGATATCCCAAAGAAATTCGCCGACCAACCGGTATAGTGATTAAGGTGTTAGCCTCTAGATCTGAAGGTTCCTGGTTCGAATCCGGGTCCGGGCATGGATGTTTGTAAGCGTATGGTGTAAAGGCGGCTGGTGCACCTTAAATCTGTCGTGGCCGAAAGTCCTCATGTTGGGTTGGCGTGGAAATTTGGAGAGTGGGGTGCCAGCTCAGGTGTTGCTTCGTCATCTGACCGTGGTTCAAAATGACGAGGTGTTGTCCTCGGATCTTTCCCTTAAGGGACTCATCACGGATCGTCGTCAATACCCATTTGTTGCTCTAGTACAGGGGTGGCCAACCTGTGGCGCATGCGCCAAAGTAGGCGCATTGCATACTTGCACTTACATATTTTTTTGAAAAGTTGTATAAAAAAAGTTATTTCAGTTGAAAAGTGATAGGTCGTTTTGTAACGACGTACAGATGGGAACAAGCACTATCATCCATGGAATTTATTCAAAGGAAAATGAGGCTTGCGAATGACTGATTCAAATCTATAGAATTATCTGTAATAGACATTGTGAGATCGTAGTCCACAAGGGAGCCGACAGCCACATGTGTGGAAACAACTCAGGGTCGGCCTCTGTTTCTTGTTCACCCCGATTTCCACCGGACAGCGGGGCTTTTTGAAGAACCGCCGGTTGTCGGTTTTTTTCGCACATGTGGGGGATCTGAGACCCTTTGAGTGGGAGGTGAATTGGAAACGGAGGCGACGCGGAGAAAAAAAAGGTTGTTGCCCCGAGAGGAAAGAAAGGGGACTCGAGCTAGGGAAGCCACAGAGGAAGGTGGCGAAGGAGGTAGCTCTCTGCAAAATTACACGGGGAAATCAAACCCCGTTGAAAACGAGACAAACTGTGAGAGTTTGAAACTTACTGTTTGAACAGGAACAATCGGGTTGTTTGTCATCGATTGTAAAATTCATTGTACATAGTAGTTGATGTAAAATTTCTCTTGACATAATTAAATTGTATCAAACGAAAACCGTTGAGTCTCACTCCATTGGTAGTAGTGTGGTGTACCAAAAACGCCACAACATACAGTATAGTTAAATCATATAAAACTGTTTCGTCATCTGACCGTGGTTCAAAATGACGAGGTGTTGTCCTCGGATCTTTCCCTTAAGGGACTGATCCCGGACCGTCGTCAATAGCCCGTTGTGTTGCTCTAGTACGACGTTAACTAAAAATTATCATTATCATATAAAACTGTTAATTATGCCGATAAACATACTTTTTCAAAAAGTTATTAAGGTAATGGTAATTTTAGTTAACGTCGTACTAGAGCAACACAACGGGCTATTGACGACGGTCCGGGATCAGTCCCTTAAGGGAAAGATCCGAGGACAACACCTCGTCATTTTGAACCACGGTCAGATGCCGAAGCAACACCTGAGCTGGCACCCCACTCTCCAAACTTCCACGCCAACCCAACGTGAGGACTTTCGGCCACGACAGATTTAAGGTGCACCAGCCGCCTCTACACCAAACGCTTACAAACATCCATGCCCGGATTCGAACCAGGAACCTTCCGATAAGGATATGGCAGGACCATGAACGTAAAATAGAAAAGGTGCTTGAATTGCATGGCGCATCTGAACTCGCATGTGAAAAAAATTGACGCATGGTATGTAAAAGGTTGGTCACCTCTGCTCTAGTACGACCAGTGCTGTAGTCGTAAAAAAACAGGTTATACTATGGGCGCCTGCATAAATTCTTTCCAGCTGCCAGAAAGAAGGCAAAATGGAGCTGATGTGATTCAATAAAACTTTGATTTTTTGTACTGCTTCGTTGGTACTTATCTTCAAAAAACGCGCACAACTTTCCGGATGAGCCCCTATTTATGCGAAGCAAAATATGCAGACTAGCATCGAGTGATATTCATATTTGAAAAATATCACTCTATTAATATTTAACTATGATGTAAAATAATTACAGGAAATGTTGAGAGAAAAATATTTAAACGCATATAAAGTAGGATGTAATTAAAAAAAGAAACACATTTTTAGGCCTACTTCTATCATTTTCATTATAATATTTTCCAAACTGCTTGTGCCGACCAATCGGTATGGTGGTTAAGGTGTTAGCCTCTAGATCGGAATGTTCCTGGTTCGAATCCGGGTCCGGATGTTTGTAAGCGTATGGTGTAGAGGCGGCTGGTGCACCTTAAATCTGTCGTGGCCGAAAGTCCTCACGTTGGGTTGGCGTGGAAGTTTGGAGAGTGGGGTGCCAGCTCAGGTGTTGCTTCATAATCTGACCGTGGTTCGAAATGACGAAGTGTTGTCCCCGGATCTTTCCCTTAAGGGACTGATCCCGGACCGTCGTCAATAGCCCGTTGTGTTGCTGTAGTACGACGTTAACTAAATTTACCAATTACCAAACTGCTTGTCTCTTTTTAAAACGCATACTCATGATCTATTGTCTACTGAAGAGCGATGGTTGGCCAACCAAAAATGTACATATTTTTTTCCGGTTGTTATTTGCATTAATAAACATTTGAAATCAATAAAAATTATCTCAAATCTGTTACACTATGTTAATCATTATACTTAACCTGCGCTCGCATCGGCCGTGGAACATGGTAATAAATATGTATTTCAAGTATGCTTAAAAGAGGCTTTATTTTTTCTGGAACGACTTGGGCATTTTCATGGGTCTCTCAAAACGTGAATAGTGCACATTTCATCTATACCAAAACGTCGACAGATCCTTTTTACCAACTTTTCTCTATGGCGAATATCTCCTGTATTTATATTTTCTGGATCAAATATGGATATATCCTTCAAAAGTTGACAATTTTTTTTCTAATTTTATCGACACTACTTTGAATGAATTGCTTTTGATTAACAGGTACGATTTTTGAATTATGTACAAAGGTGATATCTTGAAATAGAAACTTTTCTTTTGCTTCTACAGCTATCTGCGTTTCACGTGATGTTTCGCGCGTTGCTTTCTAGGAAAAGCAAAGCATGTACTTAGTTTTTAAGAAAAAGCAGAGGGTATACGGCGTATACCCTCCACTACAGCCCTGAGTACGACGTTAATTAAAAATCACCAAACTATCGTGAAAAGCATGAGATGTATTAAATTATCTAAACCTAAAGCTGGAAACTACAAAAATGGTATGCACATGACTTTATAGTGAATTTAATTTTTTTCTTCTGTATAGCTATTATTAAAATTTCTAACTATGCATGTAAAGTAACAAGCTATATTGAAGTATTTTTTGCACTATCCATAACCGGCGCAGAAGTAGCGAATCTTTTTCATAGCATTCAACTAAGAGAACCTCTTGTACCGTGATAGCAAGGCAAGTACATGATCGCCACAACTGGCGAGTTTTGAGATTTCTTGGTATTTATAACAACTGCAAATGTTGATAGTTTAACTGCCGTTTTAAAATCGTTTATAATCCTCGTAAAAAAGCCGACCAACCGGTATAGTGGATAAGGTGTTAGCCTCTAGATCGAAAGGTTCCTGGTTCAAATCCGGGCATGGATGTAAGCGTACGGTGTAGAAGCGGCTGGTGCACCTTAAATCTGTCGTGGCCGAAAGTCCTCACGTTGGGTTGGTGTGGAAGTTTGGACCGTATTTCAAAATGACGAGGTGCTGTCCTTGGATCTTTCCCTTAAGGGACTGATCCCGGACCGTCGTCAATAGCCCGTTGTGTTGCTCTAGTACGATGTTAACAGAAATTACCTCGTAGAAAGTGTCAATTTTCTTTCTGTGTCAAAAGATAAGGTCGCTCAGGTGTGGCCTCGTCACCTGACCGTGGTTCGATATCACGTTGTGTTGTCCTTGATGAGTCCCTTCGGATGGGATTCACCAATAGTCCGCTGTGTTGCTCCAGTGGGACGTTAGTTAACTACATACCTACTCTCGTCCGAAGCAGAGCCGTCGACCACCCGGTCTGGGGGTTAAGCTGTTAGCCTCTAGATCGGAAGGTTCCTGGTTCGAATCCGGGTACGGGCATGGATGTTTGTAAGCGTATGGTGTAGAGGCGGCTGGTGCACCTTAAATCTGTCGTGGTCGAAAGTCTTCACGTTGGGTTGGCGTGGAAGTTTGGAGAGTGGGGTGCCAGCTCAGGTGTTGCTTCGTCATCTGACCGTGGTTCAAAATTACGAGGTGTTGTCCTCGGATCTTTCCCTTAAGGGACTGATCCCGGACCGTCGTCAATAGCCCGTTGTGTTGCTCTAGTACGACGTTAACTAAAAATTACCAATTACCACTACTATTAAAAATTATGTAATTTTATTAAGTAGTACTATTTTTTCCGGCACAAACGCCTAATGTTGGACTTGTGTTAAATTAAAAACAACTACAAATATACCCTTTCTCACTCGTACTATAATTGGCAGTTGGATTTCAAAAGGGGAAAAAACACATAGAAATTTTACGCCAGAAAGTCGCCGTCAAATTTAAGGGGTCCATAGTTGTTTTAAAAATGAGTTCTGCAAAAAAACTGATCACATATTCTGAATCAACATTAAAAACTATACAAAATACGCCTAATGTCCATTCCAAATGCGAAGATAAGGTAAGGTAATTTTAGTTAACGTCGTACTAGAGCAACACAACGGGCTATTGACGACGGTCCGGGATCAGTCCATTAAGGGAAAGATTCGAGGACAACACCTCGTCATTTTGAACCACTGTCAGATGACGAAGCAACACCTGAGCTGGCACCCCACTCTCCAAACTTCCAACCCAACGCGAAGACTTTCGACCACGACAGATTTAAGGTGCACCAGCCGCCTCTACACCATACGTTTACAAACATCCATGCTCGAACCCGGAACCTTCCGTAGGCTAACACCTTAACCACTATATCGGTTGGTCGGCATTAATGGATAGAAAACAGTATTTCATTGAAATTCGTTACTGCACCGAACACTTTTGGCTGAGGTAATTTTATTTAACGTTGTACTGGTCGTTGTAATTATCGATCCCCTAACGGTCAGATGACGAATCAACACCTGAACATATTTGGGAGTCACTGATTAATTTAACCGACCAACTGGTCTGGTGGTTAAGGTGTTAGCTTCTAGATCGAAAGGTTCCTGGTTCGAATCCGGCTGGTGCACCTTAAATCTGTCATGACGGAAAATCCTCAAGTTTGGAGAGTAGGGTCCCAGCTCAGGTGTTGCCACGTCATCTTACCGTGGTTTTAAACCACGTGGTGGTGTTCCCAGAGCGTCGTCAATAGCCCGTTGTGTTGCTCTAGTCCGACGTTAATCACAAAAAATTACCAAATTACTGTATAATTCAATTCTTATATTGTTTTCACTTGCATAGTAAATATAATTCTCAGATTGCTAAAAAATACGTTTGTAATTCAGGTAGATAGCTACAATCTCGATCTACGAATGTGGAGATGATCCCTCAAACTGATACAAACTTTAGAATTCAATAGGTCTAAATAGTCATATATCGACTATTTAACGACGCAGAATTTAATTTGGCATCAAAATATGGTTTCTATTATAAATTTCGTTGTTTGTACAAAACTTGATATGAAGACGTCCCTTTATTTAATTTTTTGAGTTTGAATTTGTAGAGAACGTTACTCTTTATTAAATTTGCTTTAGTGCGAATAGTGTAAAATAAAGGTGGTTCATTTCCCCCCCCCCCCAAGACTTAACATTATTGTCGGTCTCGGATTAATCCCCCCCCCCGAAAGGAAAATCTAAATTTATTTGACGTTGCCTTGTGTTTAGAGAAGCCTGTAAGCTAATAACATCTTACCATTATTTATAAACTTTGTGTGTATATATATCTTCATGTCAGACGCGTTTTGTCATTAATTACCTCTGCGCATTAGTTTCGAATATGCGTTTTTTGTTTTAACTTTTGAAAGAAACCTTATTTAACTTAGTAACTAAATGGCAGCATGAAAGAAAAAGCCTGGAAATGAAGTTTATTTCGTTCAAAATGTCTTAAAATGTACCGATTTTCCAGATGCGAAAGTTTATATTTTCAGGCCAATATCATGCAATGACTCCATTTATAATTCGTACATTACGGTTTTATTGTTCGTTATTAGCTTAGTTCTCCCTGTATCTACGGTTCGTAACGATTAGTTTTGTTTCTGGTATATTTATCTGAAAATTAAAGAAATTAATAAAATCTCCAACTCCGAGGAACAACGATAGACATGCAATATTCCACTCATTCCCACGGGTTGAAAGCGCAATTTTGAAAACCTTTCGTCCTTTTGCAAAGAATTTGCCTTAGGGATCTTGACAGTTTTATGATCAGGGTCATTGCATTAAATAATTTATGTAGCTCAACTATTTATAAAATATGCTCACACATTTTGAATACATGTAGGTAAGGTAAGTTTAATGAACGCCCTATATAGAGCTACACAGCGAACATATGCAGGAACTTGACAAAATAAATTTTAGATTAGTCCAGATCGAACAATTCATATTTTCAATAATATAAACGTACAACCAATGAAATTTTGTATCAATATTTACTCTAAATATTTGCAAAAACAATATTAGATTATCTTAAACACTTTAGGAGATATCTGATTTATAAGTAGGTATAGCTTAGAAAAATAAATTTAATTTTGACTTCACTTTCTGACCTGCATCTCGAATATTTTATTCAGATTATAAAAAATATATTCATTCACGGAGTCCCTAAATGTGCAATGTGAAAAAAAAATTCAATTCGAAGATCAATTGAAAAACCTTGTCTGGATTTTAACCCTATCCCAAAAAAATTCAGCAGTCAAATAATTCCAGTCAGTCAGCAGTCAAATAATTCCCCAAAAAAATTCAATTTTGATGGGAATTATTTGACACGAGAAGGCAATTTAAATTGCACCGAAACAGAGTAAGTTTTATGAAATTTTAATCGTGTCCCTTAAAGTAATAGATTACGACTTTAACAGAAATCGAAAAAAATGATATGATAATTAGGATATAGTGAGTTGTGCGTCGTGGGTGTCAAAATCAGATTTCTCTACCTAGTTTCAAATGCTTTTATCCAGTAAGAGACAATTGACTCGTCCTTAAATTATAAGTGAATCAACCTTTGATTTACACTAAATACTTAAAACGCAAATTGAAGGCGATTGTTTTCTGTGATACAAATACAAATATTGACGACCAGCTACAGGCTCAAGCCCAACAAGGCTGGTCCTTTGTTTATGAATTTTCCAATTCCCACTGACTATCCAATTGTGTCTTAAATTCGTACACTCCCTTTGAATTAACTATATTTTCTGGCAACGCGTTCCAACTGTCTATTACCCTATTAAAGTAGTAGGTTTTCCTTAAATCCCGATTAAAATGAGTCTTATTCAATTTAAACCCATGGCCCCTTGTTCTGTTATCCCTATTGAAATTTAAGCCCTCTGTTACAAACTTGAAAAGCTGAATCAAATCCCCCCTCCTTCTTCTTTCCAGTCAAGTTTGTAAGGGTAAAAAGCTTTAAATCTCTACTATTATAAAAGGAAGTGTTTGTTTGGGGCCGCAAAATCCTGACGATTCTGTAGCACACAGGTAGTCCAAATGTTTTGTAATTTTTGGGTCCCGGCGAATTTTAAAATTCAATCTAGGAACAATTACAATGAAATTAATTATTTTTGTTTTCTTTGGAATGGCAACCGCATAAAGAAACGACAGATTCTAAATTTATTTTTCCCGTTTCCGTGTTGCTCAGATTAATGATATTCCAGCAGAGCATAAAAAAAAGTTTTAACTTTAGTTATGTAGTTCTTTTTTCTATCTCCGAGACCGTTAGAGACAGAGTAAAAATTTCAACGGATTTGAAACCTGCGGAAAATTTTCTTTAAATCGCTACCGAAAAATGATTTTCTTTAAATAAATAATTTTTAAATTGAATACATCTTTTATATTTTCTTTCCAAAAAAACAAATTGCATCAAAAGAAATAAACAGTACATTTCCTGTCCCATTTCCGCGAATGAGAGCAAGAAATGAAAATCACTTTGACTGGGGTAGTTAAAGTTTTTTTCGTAAAATCGGAATCTTAAAGATTCCGAAAGAGGTTGATTGAAAATTTCAACGGATTTGACACCAGATTAATACCTTACACTACAGGCAACGCAGGGATAGTACATTGATATTTGTGAAATCGTAAAGCAATTAAACACGTGCATTAAAATTTTTAATTACCTAGAAAGTATATAATCCATGAGAAAAGGAAACTAAAAAGGATACAGTCCGTTTTCCGTGCGAAAATGAATGTTTGTTCTTAAAAAACCTATCAAATATATTTTAACTTATTTTTTTTCGCTTAACTTTAAATTCTTTCAAAGTAACTTGATTAAAAAAATTTAAATCCAACACCAAATCATGTTGTTTGTACATCTTTCAAGAATAATTAAGATTTCATTTTCAATCTAACCCTTTGTTGCGAAACTAATTTTGAAAATTGATGTTATTTGGTGCTGCCATCTAGTTGATAATTCTAAAAGCTATTGCGATTTTCCTTGTCATAAAATACATAACTTTGTTGTCTAGTAACATTGCAAAAAAATGTCATCACATCAAATAAATTTAAACATGAATCAAATACTTAACTTAAATGTTCCACGAAAATTTTATTCTTTAAAGCTGCCATCTTGTGGTTTACTATTAATATCAGCTAAACGTACTTTTTTTTATCAATAGTTCTATAGCCGTTTTAAAAATTGAGTTCCAAAAAATTCTTTATTAGTCCTTTTAATTATATGCAACTGGTATACAGTTTGACCGAGCTTTTTGATTTCATGGGATCTCATAATAAAAATCCCTTTCACTGCCTTTATCATAATTGAGGCTATCGGAGCAAAATTGGCCTAACCCACAAAAATCCGAAAATTTTATTACCTTTTTCAACAAGCAAGTTTAAGTGGTCTATAATGATAAATAACTTAGTATCGACCACTGAAAAACAAATTTTCAGAATCTCAAATAAAAATGGTGGGAAGAAAATCACATATCTGTATTACGGATGCAACATCGTTGTTTAAAAAAAAAAAAAAAACATCGATGTATTTGGGTCGATGTTTATACCTGTCGATGTTTTATTTAAAATGAAAAAAAGTACATTTATAAAAAAAACAAGTAGCATAATTTTCATAATCAGCAAATTGAACATGCTTTTAGACCAAAGTAACCAAGGGTGAAGGGTCTGAAAAGTAGTAATGCGACACCGATGTCTTCAAAACATCGATGTATTGGAGCCGTTGTCGCATCACTAGTTGCAAAACCAGTTTTATGAAATGGGGAAAAAAGTTTAAGTACACTGAATTTTAAAAAATATCAATAGTTTTGGGGCGATGCATTATCAACATCGCTGTTTTAAATTTGAATATTGATATTTTGCTGTTGATGTCGCATCAATAGTTCCTAAATGGGGAAAAAGTTTAAATACACTGAATTTTAAAAACATCGATGTTATCATTTTGCACATCACTGGGTGCTAAACCAGTTTTAAGAAAAGGGGGAAAAAGTTTAAATACACTGAATTTTAAAAACATCGATGTATTATCAACAACGATGTTTTGCTGTCGATATCTTTAATCTCTATCGGGTATGTTCGTGGATTAGGCCCTATTGCTATGATAGCCTCAACTATTCATGTACATATATAGTAATTATAATCGCGTGCGTGTGCAATATATATTTTTTTTCTTCATCATATAGGTTAAATAAAAAATATAACGTACTAGTATTGATCTGAGGAACGACACTGAAATTTTCTTCCAATATTTAAACGGGTTTGGGGTTTATGTGCAATAAGTATTTAGTTTTTATTGTGCCTCATGATCATGTCATGTTCAGAAAAAGATTCATAAATCGAATGAAATATTAATAAAAGAAAATATAAAAAATATATTATCTTACTTCAAAAACTATTTTAATCCTTTAAAAAAAAAAAAGGTTTTTCAAGTTTCGTCTTATTTTGTGAAGCGAAATCTTTCAGCGTTTATGTAGGTTTTAGCTATGAAGATAGCGCTGTGAACAATTGTATAACAGTTCGAAGTATATCTACTTAGCTATACAGTGTATTGGATTGACTAGCGAGTGTAATGATTTTTAGTGCAAAAATGGAGTCACTAAACCATTTTAGAAAACAATTCTAAAATTGCAAAATTAAAAGTAAGTATATTTTCCAGAGGGGGGGGTATGTTAATTACTTGAAGCATTTCAATGAAATAAAAGAACTGACTCCAACTATTTATAGAACTTGAAATTCAAGAATCGAACTAAAATTTGGAAAATTTAACGAGTCGCCTAAAATTTAATTTTTTTGTCACAGTTATACATACTTCAAGTGGTGAGGTAATACATTTTTTTTTCACAGTATTTCAAAACTACCTATCTTTCAATGTTCTATAAGCCGTAAAAAAAATTGTTTGTATTTACATAACCGGATTTTTCTAGCTTACAGGTGTTTTCATACAGGTATTTTTCTCTATCAAATAAGTTTCACAAAATATATTGACTTTAAAATTTTTAAGAAATAAAACAGAAATTTTGAGTTTTGTGCAGTTTATAATTAAGTGTATAAAGTTTTTATAAAGTGCTGATATTAAAGTAGTACTCGTATTCAAAATGTATTAATTACCAAGTCCTTATAGGTGAAAAATAATTGATCACTTTGAAAGTTGAGTAAGAAATTTAGAAATATTTGTAAAAAAACGTTGAATGTACAAGGGATAGCCTGTAGAGTGAAAACTCTTTTACGAGTCTGTCGTGTGTTGATAGAAAAAACGCATGTAATTTGTGATTAACTAAAGTCGTCTTTTAAAAAAATAGCTATGGGTTATACTTCAAGGATATTTTCCGAGGAAATTTTCAAAAACTTTCCAATATCATGGAATAATAAAATAAAATTTAAGAGCTGGTTTTTTTCGGGGAACCCTAAACTAAACTCAGATGCGAAAATAGTTTTATATATATGTAGAAGTAAAACTATATAAATCACCTTACCTATGTCCTACAAAATAAAATATTTACCCTTTACCAGTAAATGAGTGCCTGCGTTTCTTCTGTAAAATGATCGTCTGGAGTACCTTCTGTTGAAGGCCACCCCTCGAGAAAAAGAGAACTCACTGCCGGGGATAACCCCCGGCTTCACAACAAAGCTTTATTCATGAAACAGGTGTTTTCGAAATGGAAAATGGTCTTTAGGGACCATCAAAATAGATTGGTTTGCTCAAACGAATGAAAGTGTAGTTCTTGGAGGATTCTCCAAGTAGTTTCAGTTTATGGTTCAAGTCCAAAGTGAACCCGGGGCTAGATGAGGACTTAAATGTCAGATGACACAACATGCAAGTGACCTAATACCAAGCTACATACGTACATAGGTAACATCGTAATTCCCAAATGAACAGTAAAAAAATATTCATCGCCGTTTTGCATTTGGAGCTACATAACAGAGACTGAAAACAAGTTTGTAATGTTAAAGAAAGCAAATAAAGTCAGTCCAAGCAACTGAAGTCGGCAAAGATATCTTCTTAGCTCTGCATCTTTCAGAATGAATAAAAGACGTCTTCCCTCAAATGCGTTTCTCTCGGTATCGGACGTTTTAAAGTACTGTCCCTTGAAGCCTTGGCTGTGCAGTGTGAGATTTCTGTAGTCAACTGTTGACAACCGTAGAAACTATGGACGCTTCTTGGTAGTTGGGAACAGGGAACTTGGAAGATCAGTCGTGGAGAATCCAAACCCGTCACCGACAGAAGATCGTGCGGGGATTGAACCGGAGAAGACCGCAGCAGTCTGTTGCAGGTAGCACACCACGTGACGGACTGCGTTGAGGATAGGTGCAACTGAATGACACTAGTTCAAAGACAAAATGGACACAATTAGAAAAATCAACGCAGTGGTACACACTATTGAGCTTCATGCTTTTACTGAAATCAGTTCATAGGAATGTCACGGCAATTGAAGTTTCTTTCCGTCTTCGACGTCATGCATTCATTCCCCTCTGGGAAGGCACTCTTATATTTCGGGTTGGTTTTGGAGGGGATTTAGAACGCATTGAGACATGCTGCGGCCAAACACCAGACATACGCAATCAAATAATAGACACACGTAATGAAAGTTTTTACTGACACACAGCAGAGAGAGAAATACATTCGGGGAGGAATACACTTGACAGGAATCGACTGTCTACAACTCGAAGGTTGCTAGCGCAGTGGGCATACCCACTGAGCCACGAAGGACACGCACAAAATAGATATTTTTAGTTAACGTCACACTGTAACAACACACCGGGCTATTGGTGACGGTCCAGGATCCTCCTAAGGCAAAGATCGAGGACTAGACGTAATTTAGAACCACGGTCAGATGACGAGGTCAAACTAGAAATGCCAGTACAAGGTCACATAGAAGGAAAACAGAGCAAGTCGATTCTTTATATTTTCAGTTTCAATTAGGACTCCGAAACCAAAATTTAAAAAAATTGAGCGATCCGAAAAGTGTAACTGAAGGATACTGATGTTCCATCTCATGATCTTTATTTTGGAATTGAAGAAAAAAAAACTGTGCAACAAATTTTAACTGCCAGAAAGACTTGATCTTTTCAGAGTTCTTATTCTTTCCATTTTTTCTCGGGCCGCGGTGGAACCGTTGGTAGAGTAACTGATTAGCAACCGGACGGTTGCGATTTCAAATCTCATCCCGTCGTATACAAAGGGTGCTGGTGCACGTTCAGTGGGTCGTGGCCTCATATGTCCCGAATTGAGTGTGGCGTGGAAGTTTGGAGTGCCAGATGAGGTGTGGCCTCGTCAGCTGATCGTGGTTCAAAATGACGTGGTGTCATCCTAGTTCTTTCTCTAATGATGGAAGGTTTGTTCGGCTTTTTCCGAATGAATCCAGCTGTGTTTGACGAACTTTTAAGTTGGGTCGGACCCACTATTCGAAAATTCGATACTAATTATCGAAAAGCAATTACGACTTCAGAGATATTTTCGATGACTCATTCTGATGGGCTGTCGGCATGGCGACAGAGACAAAAGTTGATCTTCCTCCAAGACTTGAAAGCGAAGCGAAAGCGACAAACCGGGAGAAACAAATGTGTTTGTAATACGCATGCGCGATAACGAGATACATGTTTGTTGTCTTTGTCGACGTTGGTGTGAAGTCATCATTAGGGGTTGATCCCGGATCGTCGTCAATAGCTCGTTGTTTTGCTCCAGTGCGATGTTAAATAAAATACCCATTGATTTTCGCTGTTATCAGAATGTATCGGCACAAATCGGTTTTGGGGTCAAAGTCGTCCCTATTTTCTCTCTGGTGATCCCCACAGAAGTCCTAACGTTACTAATCATATGTTCTTTTGTTCCCAACTCTCTGAGTGTCGTGAGCTTCTCGTGTACTGTCATGGTACTGCCAACGTACAACACATCTTATGAGTCGAGTTGAATAGTGGAAGTCCAAGTGGTGTAAGTACACTTTCTGAAAAATCTGAGTGAATGCTGGTAACAAATTCTGAATATGGAAAACTATTATGGGAAAGGTGGCTTATTTCCTAATTCCCCAAATAACCACACAGATGGCAGCACAAGATTAGGCAGTCCATTTTCTACCTATCTACTATTCTAAAGAAAGTCTCTATATCTGGCAACAATGTTTAATGGAACTACACCACTTTGGCTTTAAACGGTTCATATAATTGTTGAAACAATCCCACACAACACCATTCTATTGGCCAAGAAGGCTTAAACTATTTAGAAGTCATGCGGGTCAATCTGCTAGTTGCAAAAATAATACATGCGGGTGAACCTCCCTCGGGGGCTAATGGAATAGTTTAAAATATTCCTTATTCCTCGCTTCTTTTTTTGTTCAAAAGTCCGTTGGACAGGTCTACCTATCTCAAGAGGGGTTAGTAAACATCATTGGGGTTGATGCAAAGGTTCGTTCCGTTTAGTGGGCTGTGTGGCGTTGCATCGCAAACCCGAGGGTTACCTACTTCCGTCACGTTTTAATGGAAAATTGTGTCATTGGGTTCTGTGTTTTAATTGTGTTAAGTATTCGAAATGGCAGAAAATAAATAAAAAACACTAGGTCAAAAATGCTCCTTATTTCCGAAAAGGCAAGGGCGGTATCCTGGTTGGAAGGGCATCGGATTAGCAAACGGAGAGTTGCGAGTTCGAATCCAGTCAAGGACCGTTGCATATAATAGGGAACTGGAGCACGTTTAATCCGTCGTGGCCTCCACTGTCCTCACGTTGGCGTGATGTGGAAGTTTGGAGAGTGTGGTTCTAGATCGGGTTGCCACCTACCGTGGTGTCCTCGTATCATTCCCGTTGGGATTGATCTCGGACCTTGGTCGACGGCCCGTTGCGTTGCTCCAGTTCGACGTTAACCTTTTCGCTGAGGCAGATAGACAATTGTTACCATTACACCAGCGGCATGGTATAGATCTGTGTACTGTGGATGTGATCCCCCTTTAAAGTGATCGCTGACATCAATCACCATACGAGCTGTCAGCGACTGACCTTCTAGAGGATCCCTCCTTTTGTTCGGTACCCTATCCTGTCGACCGTGAGGTGTGAACGCTTTGGGGGAAAGGCAGAAGGTCGCTCTTGTGATATCTATCTCACGCCAAACGATACGCCAAACAGTGCTATGAAAGGAAAGCGTCAGTCGTAAATGCCATTCAAGGCTCTATCGCTCAAGTAGGTAAGAGGGTTCGAACATGCTGGCGAAAGAGCCGTTCTGTGTGAAGATTGAAAAATCTAAGCGTAAAGTTTAATTAAAATACCTACTACCATACGTTAGGTAGGAATTAAGTCAAAGACCGTCGTGTACGAGGGTAGTTTGTGCACGTTAAATGAGTCGTAGCCTCAAATGTTCTCAAGTGGGATTGGTGGGGAAGTTTGGAGAGTGGAGTTAAAAACATTAATTGGTTTTTGGTAGAATCTTCGATTTTACGTTTTTTTCTTAAATTCCGAGGATTGTAAGAAAATTTTTTTTGAAAGAAAAAAAAAGGATGGACTAGGGTTCAAAATTACGAGGTGTTGTTCAAGGAGGGATTGATCCCGACCGTCGTCAATAGTCCGTTGTGTTGCTGCAGTACGATGTTTTTAAAAATACCAGTAACGAAAAGACAAGAATACTTCGTAAACGCGAAGGAAAATAAGTGTCGTTTAGGGTGGGTGTGCCGTTGACGATTCTCCAAGTGCTGTAAGGGGTTGGGAAAGTTTGACCACCTGTTTCCGTTCTTTCGCCAGAAAACCCGGAACTTCCGAGAACGTGGGATGTTGCAGTTGCCAGAGCGATGAAGAATAATTGGTCATTTTTAATTAACGTCGTACTAGAGCAACACAATGAGCTACTGACGACGGTCCGGGATCAATCCCTTAAGGGAAAGATCCAAGGACAACATCACGTCATTTTGAACCACTACAGCGATGGAAGAAGGTCATCGAACAGAACGCCACATACAACACTGCTTCAGTGTAACTTTTAAGCCAATAAAATAATTTTCTTCCAATTCTCGGCAAACAAAAACGGATCGAACTTTTGCATCCATCCAAATAAATTGCTAACGTAATCAAGCACGGAAACAGATAGGGAGGGAACGAAAAGATTAAGCATCACTGCCTTTCAAGAATTGCTATTCTCCTGTGTTCCGTGAGACATCATTCATCTAACTTCCTAATAGAACAACTCAAATGAAACTACGCGACCGCTATCAGCGAACGCCGAGTGGAGAGATAACCTCACATCCTTCAAGAAGCTTCACAACTGATCCAAGTACAACATCGCATCAACCACGGTCAGGAAACAAGTTCACACGTGAGGTGGCACCTCACTGTCCCATACTTTTACACCATGCCAACGTGAGGACAGTGTAGGCCATGATAGATTGAACGTGCACAAGCCATCTTTGAATGCAACGTTCTTTGGTTGGATACGAATTCGCATACATCCGGTTGCTAATCCGTTGTTCTTGCAACATGTGTGTGCAGAGGGATTGGATTGGATATGGTTTTATGGCATTGAGTCCTCTTGGGACATATTATGCCAAACTCAAGATAAAAAATGATCAGAAATATAATGTGATAATAAAATAAAATGAGTCAAGTCATAGTGAATGAATACTACATGAAATTATATGTGATGGATAAAACCAATGTCATGTAAAAAGCTAAAAATATTTGGATGAGGATTCTCTCCAATCATGTCTTCTAAAGCCAAGATATAAGAATTAAAATATTTAAGTCTTTGATAATTAAAATGAAAACATTCTATTAAAATGTGTTTTACGGTTAGTGGGCAAATGCAGTAGTTGCAAATGGGATGATCGTCTCCGAGGAGGAGGTGTCTATGGGTGATCCGAGTATGTCCAATACGGAGACTTTTTAGTATTACCTGCTGTCGTCTTAGAGCTGGTGACTGCCATTGCGTTATATTTGTTTTTAAAGCGTGGAGTTTGTTCTCAGTTTGTTCATTCCATTCGTTCTGCCGTTTCTCTTCTAAAAAATTGTAAATGATAGATTTTGGGTCACGATAAGAGATGGTATGGTTAATATAATTTACCGCCGATTTGGTGGCTTTGTAAACTTTTTTCATTTCCAGATATCCCAACATGGGAAGGGATCCAACAAAATACCAAGTTGAAGTTTTTTGAAGAAAGATGATAAATTCTTTTTAATGACTCTAAAACAATGGGATGACTGTCATGATCGGGATGTTTCAATGATTGTAAAACGCTTAATAAATCTGTGAAAATGATACATTTTTTGTGACAATGATCAGTTATATTTTCTAATGCTTTATAGATGCCCATTATTTCAGCGGTAAAAACAGAACATGATGAATGGAGTTTAAAACTGTGAAGAGAATCATTAATAGTGAACGCAGCTCCAACGTATTTTGCCTTTTTAGACCTGTCAGTATAAATATGTATAAAATTAGAGTATTTTTATATATGCTTTTGAAAGAGTTGTTTGTAGATAATATCAGAGGTATCTGCTTTATTGAAAGTTTGGAAGGGGTTTTGAAATTCAAAATAATGATTAAACCAAGGAGAGAAAGAATACAGTTTTTTTCTGAGCGACGTCAAGTAAAGAAATTTCGGATCCATTCATTAAATCCAGCATTCTCAAGTGGAATGTAGGGATGAAGGATGTTTTAGCTTGTTAGAGGCGTTTCAAATATGGACTGTGATGAATGGTATGCAATGGAAGATGAGGTATTGAGGAAATTCTAAAATAATATTCTAATGACAACAACTGTCGCCTGAAGTCCAGAGAAGGTTCAAGAGTGTCCACATATAAGCTGCTTACGGGTGATGTTCTAAATGCACCAGTACATAAGCGCAAAGCTGTGTGGTGGATAGTGTTCAGAGTTATAAGTGCAGATTTTCTTGCTGAGCCATACACCACGCAGCCGTAATCTAATTTTGATCGTATTAAAGATCTATAAATCTTTAAAAGGCAAGTACGATCCGATCCCCATGATAATTTTGATAAAACTCGTAACATATTAAGAGCCTTTTCGCAGCGTTTGCGTAGATTTAAAATATGCGGTTGAAAAGTCAATTTCTTGTCAAATATAATACCTAAAAATTTCACATTGTCAACAACATTAATTAAAATATCTTTGAAAAATATTTCAGGGTCAACGTGAAGATTTCGTTTTTTACAAAAACGAACACACGCGGTTTTTGTAGGTGAAAAGCTGAATCCATTTTCGTTAGTCCAATGAGTGATTTTGTTAACTGCCTGTTGAAGTTGTCTCTCTATTAAACGAATGTCTTTAGCTGCGCATGAAATTTGCAGATCGTCAACGTAAATAAGACCCTTAACTGATGGAGGCAATTGAGAAACAATATTGTTAATTTTTAAAATAAATAAAGTTACACTTAAAACACTGCCTTGTGGTACTCCCTGTTTTCTTGTATAAAAACATCCGAAAAAATAGATCCAATCCTTACCTTAAAATATCTTTTTTCTAAAAAATTTTGAATAAAAATCGGCAGATTTCTTCTTATATCATTATTAAAAATATCCTTTAAAATTCCATGTCGCCATGTTCGATCATAGGCCTTTTCTATATTGAAAAAAATTGAGACGAGATGCTTATTTTGCACAAAAGCGTTTCTTATTTCGGTCTCGAGAGCGACTTAGTTGTCAATAGTGGATCGACATTTTCTAAAACCATTTTGAAGTGGAGAGAGACATTTTGCTTTTTCTAAAATATAAATTAACCTCGCGTTGACCATCTTTTCTAAAATTTTGCATAAGCAGCTTGTCAGGGCTATTGGACGGTAGTTCGAAGGATTCCTGGAGTCTTTATTTGGTTTCAATATGGGTATTATATTAGCATACCTCCATGACTGCGGAAAAAGAGTGTTCGGTCCAAATTATGTTGTAAAATTTCAAGAGGTTATTTAGATAACTATTTGATAGATGTTTGAGCATGATGTAACTAATATTATCTGGGTGGGCCAGGAGTTGATTTGTAAACTAAGGATAAAGCCTTTGTCAATTCAGAAAAAGTAAATTAACAATTATAAGATAATATACGGTTTGAAGTCAAATTGACTTTATTCTTTTCAGATGAAATTTTAATTTTTTTAAACTTTCAGAGTAGTTATTGGAGCTGGATATTTCGGAAAGACATGAAGAAATTGTGTTTGCTATGTCTTTGGGTGCCGATAGTATTTTATTATTATGTTCTATAATAGTAATTTGCCTATTGGGGTAAACGCCTGAAATTCTTTTAATCCTGTTCCATAGTTGTTTACTAGTGGTCTTACTATTTATACTGTTTACATAATTCATCCAAGAATCCCTCTTACTACGTCGTTGTATTTTTCGAAATGCCGCTTTTGTTCTTTTATAAATTATATAGTTTTCAATTGTTGGATATCTATTAAAGATATTCCAAGCTTTCCTCTGTTTCCGATAAGCATCGCTACAATCCTCATTCCACCAAGGTTTCTTCTGTTTTTTAGGAGCATTAATGACTTTTTAATGGAAACGTCAGCACTTGTTATAATTATATCTGTTATTTTTGAAGTGACTTCATCGATGTCACCAGTTTCTACTGTGTTAGAAATATCTGCGAGGCTAGTAAAGAGTGGCCAGTTGGCAGTTTCAAATATATAGTTCATTTGCCTGACAGAGGGAGGTTGGTATTGGCCTGCATATTTTAGTTTTATAGGACAATGGTCACTATTGTAAAGGTAAGGATCCACAGAAAAAGTCCAAAATGCTAAAATTGAAGGAGTGCAAATTGCCAGATTTATTGAATGGTAAGTAAGTGAAGGTGAGTGAAAGTAAGTAGGTTGGCCGTTATTCATGATGCATAAATCATTGTCCGTTATTAATTTTTCGATCTGTTTGCCTCTACGATTAATGTCTGAACTGCCCCAGAGAATATGATGGCCATTCAGGTCACCAAGTATAATGAATGGTTGTGGAAGTTGATCTATCAAATTATTTAAGTCAAATGTGGCGATATGGGTATTATGTGGCGTAGTGAGACAAGGACCTCTTGTTTCACCAGTCGCGTGGCTGGCTGAAATCGTTCCTTGTGGGACAATGGCCAGCCCCTCTGTGGGGATAGAACTGAAAAGGCAGGGGAGCTCCTATCTTGGAGTTGAGTTTTGAGGCGGTGGAAAACTGCCCAAGGGTTTTTCCCACGGACCGGAGCTTCGAGGCTTGGAGCAGGGAGTGCTGGGTCTGCGAAGGGATTCTCTGACCGATTCGAGAAGAGTTTGGTCGTTGTTTCGAGGGCGTACTAGCGACGCCCTAGATTTTGGAAGTAAGTCTCCGGTGGAGACTCTGGTTATGTTCTGAAATTGTCTGTTTAACAGAACGGCACTGTATATAATCAAATAACCAAGAAATAAAGAATATTTGTCTTTTATACGATATTCAGATTTCTTAAAATATCCTTCCTGCCAAAACTTATACACCCCAGTTGTTCAACATTGTTACAACTGGTGGCAGCGGTGGGATACGAACCCACGCCTCCGAAGAGACTGGTGGCTCTGGGGGTGATCGAGGTAGGTCAATCGGATTATGCCTCTCCAATGATCTTAGTAGAGAGCCCAGGTAGGGACCCTAGACCATGTGTGGATTATCGAAAGCTAAACGCAATCACCCGAACCCAATTTTTCCCTTTACCTCATATCGAAGAGGTAGTGGAAAAAGTAAGTGCCGCCTCTTTCATCACCGTCATGGATTTGACAAAGGGATACTTTAAAATACCTCTTGCTGAAAGAGCGCAAAGATATGCAGCATTCGTGACGCCTTTTGGGATGTTTATCCCTAAAAAAATGATGTTTGGCCTGGTTAATGCCCCCTTTTATTTCTGCAAATTGATGGCCCAGGTGTTAGGCGGATTGGAAAAATTTGCGGCCCCTTATATAGACGATATCGCGGTATTTTCCCCAACTTGGGAAGAACACCTTAAGGATGTTGGCAGGGTATTGCGCAAATTGGGAGAAGCTAAGTTAACGGTCAAACCGGCCAAGTGCCGTTTTGCACAGGACCATGTCAAGTTTCTGGGGCATGAAGTTGGATCCGGGAAAAGGTCGCCAAACGAGGCGAAAATTAAGGCGATCCAAGAATTTTCCACTCCTACCACTAAAACCCAAATTCGGTCATTTTTAGGAGTGGTGGGTTATTACTCCAGATATATCCCGAATTACTCGGTTATTGCCACCCCTTTGACAAGTGCTTTGAAAGGAAGGGTGACAAAAGAAAAGGTGATTTGGACAGACGAATGTGATCAGGCATTTAAGAACCTAAAATCGAAGCTTGTCCAAAATTCGGTATTATATGCTCCGGATTGTACTAAGGAATTTCTAGTACAAACGGATGCGAGCGCAACAGGTGCGGGAATTGTACTGTCCCAGAACCTATAAGGGGAGGGGCACCCTATTCTGTTTTTGAGTAAAAAATTCTCGAGAGCAGAGCAGAACTACAGTACAGTGGAGCGAGAGTTGGCTGCTGTTGTATATGGTTTAAAAAAATTAAATTACTATTTGGACGGACAAAAATTTAAAATTGAAACGGACCACAACCCACTGACTTTCCTAAATAAAATGATGGGGAGCAATTCGCGGCTGACCCGATGGGCTCTATGTTTGCAGCAATACAATTTCACAATTGTTCACAGAGCCGGGAAAAACAACGGAAATGCCGATGGTCTGAGTAGACAGCCTCCTTAAAAAAATTTTTGTATGAAATTATAATGGGTTAGTGTATAAGATGAATTTTAAATTATGTAAATTTTTGTTTTGTGTCAGTTAATGTTTGTTTTTGGTTCAGAAAATGGCTTTGTAAAGGCAATGTAAATATATTTTCTTGGGTTAGCATTCTGTGCAGTGATTTGTTTCAAATGTAGATAAACTTAAGTAATTAATCTCTGCATCGGATTGATAAAACCCTTTACCGAAAAGTAGGAGAGCAGAGTAATTTAAGCTGTCTCGTGGAGTGTTAGAGTTTTCGTTTAAATGGTTTGAGCCTAAAACTATTTTCTAGAGAGATTCCTATACTGAGCAGAGGTGGGCCTTTTGTTAAAGAATTAGTTAAAATTTCCTATTGCTATGTGATAGTGTATCACTATTGTAAAGGAACTGTGAGGAATTTCCTCTCGGACGAATTTTCTGGATAGGCTCACTTGTACCTTGCTGGAATTTCCTCGTCATAACAAGGAAATTTTTTTATGGGGGAAGGGCTGTGGCGTAGTGAGACAAGGACCTCTTGTTTCACCAGTTGCCTGGCTGGCTGAAATCGTTCCTTGTGGGACAATGGCCAGCCCCTCTGTGGGGATAGAACTGAAAAGGCAGGGGAGCTCCTATCTTGGAGTTGAGTTTTGAGGCGGTGGAAAACTGCCCAAGGGTTTTTCCCACGGACCGGAGCTTCGAGGCTTGGAGCAGGGAGTGCTGGGTCTGCGAAGGGATTCTCTGACCGATTCGAGAAGAGTTTGGTCGTTGTTTCGAGGGCGTACTAGCGACGCCCTAGATTTTGGAAGTAAGTCTCCGGTGGAGACTCTGGTTATGTTCTGAAATTGTCTGTTTAACAGAACGGCACTGTATATAATCAAATAACCAAGAAATAAAGAATATTTGTCTTTTATACGATATTCAGATTTCTTAAAATATCCTTCCTGCCAAAACTTATACACCCCAGTTGTTCAACATTGTTACAATTAGGAGGTAGATATAAATTGCATATTGTTATTAAAGTATTGACATGAAGTCACAGCAACAGCTTGGAGATTTGTTTTGAGGTTAATTTGAGTTACTGGTAAGTCATGGGAGGTAAGCAAAGCAACACCTCCACATGCTCTTTGGCCATCATTGTAATCTTTTCTAAATATAGTGAAATGACGAATGTTGGTGGTATCATTGTTTTTTAGATAGGTCTCCTGGAGGGCGATTGCAGCTGGCTTATGTTTGGTTATGATGTCTTTTACATCACATCTGTTATGAAATCCCCGGCAGTTCCAGGATAGAAAGGAAGCCATAAAAATAAAGTATAAAAAAAAAGAAAAAATTATTTGTGATTTCTCGTCCTAGGACGATGTTTGTCTTGCCGCGAATCCTTTTTGGGCTTGATTGGCGAAGTGTCCAATTCCTCATCTTCTACAGTGTAAATATCGCTTTCAGTGTTGTAAACATTAATAAGGTCACTCGTAGAAGGATTAGTTATCATATTTCTGGATGAAACGTCAGGTTGAAGAGAGGTTTGAGAAGAACTTTTTGATATTTTAATATTATTTTGTTCAGATGATATGGCTCTTTTTAAAGAAGTATTTGTAGATCGTTTTGGTTTGTTTATGATTTTTGTATTCGATGAGGTTGTAGCTGATGCTTTAGAAAAAGAAGGCGTGATAGGTTGGTTCGTTGAAGTTTTATGTTGGTCATATGACTTAAACATAGTTACATCGGTTTGAGTTCCGTTGGTCTTGAAGGTTTTTTTAACTATTGAAGAGTAAGATATTACAGGTTTCGGGGTGCGATCAATTACAATTTTTCGGGCCTGCGGAAATGAAATGTTTTGTTGAACTTTAATTGTTTGAATTTCTTTTTCAGTTTGAAATTTAAGGCAAGACTTGGCAAAAGCTGGATGGTCGCCTTTGCAGTTCACACAGCAAAGGGATGACGACGTACAGACATCGGTCTTGTGCTCTGCACTAGAGCATTTTGCGCAAGTCTCTTTGCCACGGCAAGCGATGAAAGAGTGGCCGAATCTTTGACATTTAAAACAACGGACTGGGTTAGGTATGAAAAGTCTAACTGGGCAATTCATATAGGCTATTTTTACGCGTTTTGGTATGCTTGGGGTATTGAAAGTTATTATTAAGTGTTTGGTGGGTATTCTTTGGCCATTTCTTGATATAGTTATTCTTTTTACATTATTTACAGATTGATTGGACAGGGATTCTAGGATATCTTGTTCGGTGTCATGAACTAAATCTGATTCAGAAATTACGCCTCGAGACGAATTTAAAATTTTATGGGGTGTTACAGTTACTTCTTTTGGACCAACGAATTTGTTTTTTTTTTGTATGTTTAAAGATTGTGTTTTATTTGAAACTTCTATGAGTACATCTCCAGCTAGTGTTTTTTTTTATATTAGGGGACTCCGCCCTCTGCTCGCTTACGCTCGCCAACCCCCGGGGATCAACACTCCTTTTACATATGATCAACACTCCTTACACAACCAACACTCCTTTTACATATGGCATTTGGTTTGCTTCGCAAACCAACATTCCTTTCGCAGAGTGAAACTATCTGAATAATTTGTATCATCCTGATTTCACTTTAGGGTCCATGACGTCACAGCGAGGGCTTCACCCCCTGCTCGCTTACGCTCGTCGACCCCCGGGGATTGCTACGCAATCCCGTTTGGTTTGCTTCGCAAACCAACACCTCTTACGCAAGTGATTTCACTCTTTTTGACTTTTAACACTTAATGCACCCTAAACTAATAGCCGCATGAGTAAAAAATCTTCTGCATCTCGTTCCCTGTACAATTTTAAGTAAACTCTGTTAATCTCCAAACTTTACAATGTGTACTTTGTACTTTCTCGGTAAACCGTCTGAGAACAGAGGGAAAAAAGCGATCCTTTTTCCTCGCCAAATAAAAAGAAATCGTTTTTATGGCAATTGTTGCTACGATAAATTTGATATCTGGCAAACCCGATAGTCAAAAATACAACCCTCCGCGAATACAATGCTCCGCGAAATAAAAAATACGAAATTTGTGTCACCAACTTTTGATTGCATCGAATTTATTTATGAACCAATTTTTAAAAAAATGGTACCGTAAGAAAGAGTATAGTCTGAGGTATACTGCGCTATTTTCGAAATAAAAAAACTAATAGTAATACGATATAGATATGACAATTTTAGTTAACGGTTGTAACAAAAGGTAGCGAAAATATCCAAAGATTCTTAATTTTGTGTGACCAACTTTTGATCGCATCCAATTTAATTATTAACCGATTTCAAAAATAATAGTACCGTAAGAAAGAATACATTTGAGGTATACTGCGATATTTAAAAAAATAAAAACTAATAGTATTAAATTATAGATACGGTAGTTTTAAAAAAAAGTAACAAAAATGTCCTGATTTTTCTCGAATTTCAAAAAAATATTATCAAGAACCAAATAGAAATTAAAAAAAAAAAAAAAAACTCGACGAGCTGCAAAAATTTACGTTGAGAGGTACTCTTTGAAAAAAAACTCACGGCTGAAGACTGAAAATTTGCATATGTTTTGCTCACTCGCGGAAGAAATTTCGCTTCTTCAATTTTGACACTTAATAAACCCTAAACTAATAGCCGCATCGGAAAAAAATCTTAATAATTGTCCAGGGAATACGATGAAGAACAAACCATGTTAATTTCGGTTTTTTTTTTCCGATCAGTACTTTCTCGGGAAATCGTCTAAGAATCGAGCTAAACAACACAGTTTTCAATCGGCGTCGGCGGTAACTTTTTTTTTAATATAGAGAGATTCTTCATCTCTCCAACCATGCCTAATATTGTTTTGTGGAGTAATATAGCAGATATATTTTTTAAATTTCCTTCGTTACTCTTCATTATAAAAAATTTCTGTTCACACATATTGTTTACATTAGTTTTATTTAATATTTGCTCCACTGAAGGAGAAGTTGGGTTTTGGTTTTCCATATTTGAATAATAAATTTTTCAGTCCTCGGCGGCACCACCCACCACGGAGTTCAACGAGGGGATACAGGTTCCAGTACCGGTGCTAGCCAGGGACTATACGAACCCAACTCACCTCTATGACTGCCCTAAGGAACTAGTTGGTGAGCGGGTCCTTAGCCCAAGCAGGGTATTCCCACCAGCCGATTAATGTACTGGGACCAAAGTACACCACCTGTTTATCCGAAGCAGGAGACGAAGCAATGTATTGGGGAGTTATGTTGTCCCTCAATCACCAGGATCACCTTTTGCGAAGACACAGGTTTCCACGCACGGCAAACACGTGGGTGATATAATCCCCAAGAGGAGCTGAAAGCAACAGAGTGGCGAAAAGCTTCTCAAGGGGAGCCCTCACCTCCGAAGAGGCAACCACAATGAGGGAGGAATATAAAGCAAAGGGTAGAGGAGGAGAAGAGCGAAAGTGAGGGAAGATCACTCAGGTATCCCGGGGTTGTGAAGCCCGTACAAACCTAAAGAAGGAATGCCCCTGGGGGGCGTGAGTGCAGAGGGATGTAAAGACAACTCGAAATTCCCATAGGAATAACAATGAAAATAATTTCGATTGCTGATGAAACTCAGATAATGTTGCCAGTATAACTAAAAAAGCAATTTTCCAAAATTTAAATTTTAATTCTTTGTATTAACTTATTTTTTATTTCTCTCGAAAATATAAATAAAGTTTACACAAAGAATACTATATATAAGAATATTTTAAATATATTATCTTGCAATTTACATTTTGTTTGGAAATAAGCAAAGCGAAAAGCACATCCAAAAACCCAGATGGTAAAAGCATAATTTGATTCTTGGTATGTAAGTATTTAATTTAAGGTCGTACTCTGGAGCAACACAATGGATTATTGGCGACGGTCTAGGATCAGAAAGGAAAGATCCAAAGACAACATCACAGAATTTTGAACCACGTTTGCTTCTTGGAATCTGGTAAAACCTGAATTAATATTTAATTTCTTAATTCGATTGGGAGTTCATGTATCTTAGTTACGAAATGTTGCGGACCCATTTTAGCTTTTCTAAGAATTATAAGCATGCGTTGTTTTTGTTAATAAATCGTTGTTGTCTCCTTCCATAGTGTTCACGAGTCTTTTTACGTTACAAGGGGCGTATTTGGCCAGACTGCACCCAGCACAAGGCAGTACGACGTACACACACAGAACAAATACACACAGGGAGGAAACAAACCCAACAGGCTTCGAACCTGCGACACCTAAATCTAACCTGGTCAAGCTTCGCTGAAGAGACGTCAAGTAAAAAAATGCGAACTGGGTGGAAAGAGGTATCGGAAAACAGAGATGGAAGTAGAAAACTGTCGCTTGAGTACCGCAGGACCCTCCTGTTTACAAAATACAGTCAACTCCACGGGGTGGTTTTGGATTTCATGTCGCAAGGCTCAAGACTGGGCCACGCTGAGCCGAACGAGACAAAGGTGAAAGGAAAAAGAGAGTAGGTAAGTGGGTACTTTAATTAAAGTCACACTAGAGCAACAATGGGCTATAGGTGACGGTTCCGGGATCCCTCCCGAAGGAAAAGATTCGAGGACAATATTACGTCGTGTGGAACCTCGGTCAGATACACGAGGCAATATATGATCTGTCACCCCACTCTCCAAACTCCCACACCACGCCATGAGGACATTGGAGTTCATGATAGATTTCAGCACGCACCATCTCTATTTGTCCGCGAAGGTCTTAGGTTGGATTCGAACTCGCGACCCTCCGGTTGCGAATCCGTTACTCTACCAACCGGACTACCGCGCTCTCGTAGTCACTTGGAAGGTGGATGTGGGGGGGGGGTCATTCGATTTCGTTTCATGGCACTCCCAAAAATATATATTTTTTGCCGGAATCTTAAAAAAATAGATATAAATGTTCCTCTACGAAAAAATCTTGTAAAGAAGAACCCTTTTTGTTCCAAAGTGTGGGTGTGTGTCTTTCTATTCGTTATGAAACAACTTATTTATGATTACTTATTATACTTCAATAATTTCAAGTATGAATGGTTGTATGTGTTATATAATGTAATGTCCGTTTCAGTATACAAGAATCCTAATGGTTAGTAATGCAATTCCCTCAAATCTGTATAGATACGTGTCGTGCCTTCAATAAATACTCTTTCCCTTTTGCTATCCACATGGCCTGTGCCATTCCTTTCCTCGGAAGGAATCCTATTTATGAACAAACTTCTAGGAAGTCAAAACCAAGTCATCGAAATGAAACGAGTCCTACACAATTGAAACCGTTTCAATATTCGTAAGACACAACCGTGTTGTGGTTGAAAATCTCTGCTAGTGAATGGGACGAGAAAACTTTCAGACCTATTCGGCTAGACTCGTGCGACCGAAGAAGTGTCTAGAGGAGAGAACCATCGACTCGAGCCCGTTTTAACTATCAACAAACACTTACTAACATTCACTGAACCTAATTGAGAGTCAGATTCAATCGAAGTTACGCCATGATCTTCGATGGTCCTCGCTTCATCTTATGTGTGAGCAGAACTTTGGGGACTGGTGAGAGTCGAGGTGAAAAGGGGGCCCTTGTCTTAACGAACAGGTGTTATTTGTCCACTTTCCCCTATCGAGAGGAGACAGGGAGAGGAGAAGGACCGAACAGTAACCGGAGGGTTGCGAGCTCAAATTCAACCGAAGAACGTCGTGTACAAAGGGAGGTGGGGCACGTTTAATCAGCCGTGGTCTCTAATGTCCTCACGTTTGCGTGGTGTGGAAGTTTGGAGAGTGGGGTGCCAGCTCAGGTTCATCTGACAGTGGTTCAAAACAACGAGGGTGTTGTCCTTTTGGGTTAGATCCCGTACCGTCGCCCAAATTCCGTAGTGTTGCATCAGTGCGACGTTAATTGAAATTTCTACAGGTGGTGGACAAAATAATAGGAACACCCCTTTCTCAATGCGTAGCAATTCTACCTTCTAATACAGCCATGTCACGGATCACAGCAGTTTTCCATCTAATGGCCGCGAAAGCGAAGGTATCAGTCGAGCATTGACCGGAGTGAAAGTTGTATGAAAAAAAAATTATGTTTCCAGCTAAGAGCCGTTATCTCCGATCTCTTTGACGTGCAACGAGGTATGATCTTTGGAGCTCGCCTCGCTGGAGCGTCTGTGACGAGAACAGCCAACCTTGTGGGTGTTGCACCACTGTGTCAACAATTATGACAGCCTTCACAAAACTTGGAAAGATTTTATCTGCGAAGCAGAACAGTGGGCTTAAGTCGAAATTGACAGACAGGGATAGACGAGTGTTGAAGAGGATAGTCGGCCGAAACGCTACACTGCCGCAGATGACCTCCGAGATGAACACCCATCTCCAGAATCCCGTATCAACCCAAACTATTCAACTTGAGCTGCATGCTGAGAATATTCACGGCAGAGTCTCTATCCCAAAGCCGTTCGTGTCGTCGCGTAATGCTATTAAGCGACCACAGTGGGGCCGAGACCACCCAAACTGGATACAACAGCAATGGGAACAGGTCATCTGGTGTGACGAATTATCATTTACATTATTTCAGACCATAGCACGTGTGTACGTCGGACGAACACCGGCAGAAGCATTTCATGTCAACTGTCTGGTTCGGAGCGTTAAGCATAGAGGTGGCTCTTTGATTTTGTGTGGGGCACGACATCTAGGCGTGGCTTGGGGACATTCGTAGTGGGAAGATCAAAGCCAAGCATTATCGCAGTATTCTCACAGATCATTTTCACCCTACGCTTCAGACTGTTTCCTAGAGAAAGACCTGTGTTCCAAGATGACAACGCCCCTGTTCACACGGCTCGTTGTGTTCAAACATGGTTTGATGAGCATGATGAAGTGGTCGCGTGGCGTCTTCAGTCCCCTGATCTCAACATCATTGAGCACTTGTGGGGGGGGGGAGAACAAAGTCCATTCTCGGTTTCCATTTCCATGCACACTATCTGATCTCGAGTGAACCTTTCCTTTGAAAATAGGTGTGAATTCCTTTGAACATTGCATAAGACCTTTATTTGTCAATCTCACGTCGGATGAAAGCTGTAATTCCGGCCAAGGGTGGTCCAACTTCCTAATAAACAGTTTGCGTTCTTTCACAGGTGTTCCTATTTTTTTGTCCATCGCCTGTACCTACCTAAGAGGCACGAGTGACCGCTAGCCAGCGTCCATATGAAGATCCATCCCCTGGTGAGAATAATGCAACAGGTTCCTGACGAATCTATCACCTCCTAATCGAAGTCTGAGCCCCAGCCTCTTGCCATAGTTTGGCGGATCCGCAGGTAACGCTGATTTCCCTAGAAACTGGACACCATCCATAAATAAAGAGTATTGCGAAAATCTGTATTGACAAACGAATCGCGACATCACGAAATTTCATTTATTTATCATTCAAGAACAGTGTGAAAACAATAAAAAAAATCACGAAGGGAATGAGACTTGAAAAGCTTTTTACTTACTTGCTTGAAGTCAAACTGTCCTGAAGCTCAAGAGCAGAGTCGTCTCCCAGTTGCCTTCAGGTAGAGCCGCTCGCCCTCCGAAGTCTCCGACGGCAATTGCGGGATCCCCATCCAATGGGACCGTAACAAGAAAAAAAAACATTAGTAGGGCTTAAGAGTTGCTTTTCATCTTACTACAGGATGTTTTTAATGAGAGCACTAATACGTTTTGAAATATATTTTACATACTGAAACATTTTTACTGGTCTTGATTTAGCACACTTTTTACTTAGGTAAGTAGTCAATGAACGTCCCACTGGAGCAACACGACGGACTACCGACGGCTGACGGTCGTAAGATTGGATTTGAACTCGCAATCCTACTGTTGCTAGTCCGTTACTCTTCCAACCGAGCTACTAAGGCCGGCAGGAAACACAAAATCGGGGCATGGAAGTCACACATTTTCTAAGCGAGAGGAATATCGAGTTTTTTTGACGCTCTGAACGTCACCAGTAGGATTCTACTCGGATATCGAGTGTTGCCTTTTTCTCACATAATGACCAAACATACATCGGTTGAAGGATTGTATTGGTCAAGAAGATAGAAACGGGTCAGGAATTCAAGTTGTAGGACGAATAATTGCGAGAGGGACACTCTGAGGGTTAAATCGTTATCGTCCTGGAAGTAACATTCGTCCATTCCGTAAAACTGCCAGATCGTAGGAAGAACCTGACTGTCTAAAATGTTCCTGTAGGCGTCGGCGTTCAATTGACCAGGAACATGCAAAGGTCCCAGGTCATACCACGAAAAACACCCCCAAACAAGTAGTCGGATTTTATGCAAATCCGCTGGCGTCCGGTTCATTATTGTAGGGTAGTGTATATAGAAAACGTAGGACGTTTTTAGAAGTTGAAGTGAATTGTTTTGTGGTTCTGAAATCGATAAAACAAATTAGAGATCTATTTCGAATTATGATTTCTTTACGATACGTTTTTATTCAAAGCGTAGTTTTGAACGAGAAAGTGTCGTTTCAATAAATTACAAGCTTAATTGAATATTTTAAACATTGACTTGAATTTCTAGCTCTTCTCAGTCTGCAGAGAATATGTCGTTTGTAAATATCATTGTAACAATGGTTACAATGGAGACTTTCAGATTTAGGATCGTATAGTGGGAGTTTAGAAATATTCACAAAGGAGGAATGATTAGAGCTTATTGTGCGTTGGTTTTCCGTGATTGTAAGAAAGACAGAGCTCTGGTGACAAATGAATCCCTGTTTATTCACTCGAGAGTAAATATACATAAGTTGTACTGGTAATAATGATAGTTGTCAGTACAACGTTATTCGAGGGCTGGTGGTGTTCCAGCGGGAGTTGGAATGGATACTTATAATGCTCTAGTCTTTTTAACAAGCCACAGAAATAGTCCAAAAATAGAATCGTTACTTCCGTGGGAGGTGACAAGTCTCACTAGAGATATGAAGTTGTCAAAAATTTAAGGAGGGGAGAGTGTAATTCAAAACATTTAAATACCTGAGTTGTTGGGCTACTCCAGACGGAACGAAGGGAAGACTGGTGAATCGAAAACCCTCGTTTTCGCGCTTGAGCATTTCTCTCGCCAAGCAGTGCTTGGAGCGAAAAGATTGGCGACAGCGCTCGTGCTATGGTTGGGTGGAATGTCGTTATACGCCAAGCACTGTGCGATTCCACTCCAATTCTGTCGGCCCCAACGGACATGGTAACTTCACACATCTGGTTTTCTCATTAGGGGAAAGTTTCGTTAAGCGATTTTGCAGATGTGAGAACAGAAGCGTCTTTCAAAAGGCCAAATCGTTTCTCTCGTATGGTGTTAAACTGGGAAATTGGGTTCTGTTCTTCGGGATTGGTACTGAATTTTGGAAAGGACGGATGTCGTATGACATATTCTTCCCTCCTCTTAACTTTTGAGGAGTTTCACTAACTTGCTGGGAACTGAGCACTTCCGCCTGGAACACCACCCATGTCAGAGGATAATTGACATCACTAAAATCAACATAATTGTTAGATAAAAGTACAACAAATTTATACACATTGTAGTCACATGATTTGAATAATAGCAAGAATTTCACAGTACATAACAACTAAATTGCAATAAACCATACAGACAAAATATACATAAACAATATAAAATTAAAGAGTCATATAGGATGACTTGTTATGCCTGTTATTTTATTGCACTTATGCCGAAAGGAATCCCAATTGAAGCATATTGCACTATGTGAGAGAATATGTCAGAGGGGTTGACCTTAATTTACATTACATTTACCATGGAGCATCCCTACAGTGGCCAGCCACAGAAATGCCTCATGGTTTAGTGTATGGGATGAATGAAGCTGAGGAGGACCTTGAGGTATGTTGGCCAAACATCCCCAAGGACCCTAACTCCATTGTGTATAGGAGGCGAAATCGGTAGGCTGACCTACTTGTGGTCTAACCCTATTGTTGAGTTGGTCTTCCTTCTGAAAGATATACAAGATAGTTATTGATTGTTATCATGAATAATTTTCCCTGTTGCGTAACGACATACTCACCACTGGATCGCTGGAGTGGCCCATTGTGGTCAGATTAATACACTCATAATATTGACACAGGGAGGGAGGGGAGGCTTATACACAAACAGGTCTAAATACTCTACGTTTGACAAGATACAATGATTTGAACTATATGTTAATTGATACAGGCAATACAGAAATAAAATGGATAAAATAATAAAGATATGATACTTTGTGTTATACAAGAGTCCCATCTTGACGTTGCTGGATACTCAATGTTTGGTTTCGTCTTGGGCGGAGCCTAGGGCCAGAGTTCTCATTTGAATAAAGTGCACTAGTTCCATTCGAAGTTGTGGCATCTGACAGGTGCGGAAGACGACGAGTAGAGATTTTTAATCGGTGTGTGTTGATCGTAAGCTCTGGAGCCTTTGTATTGTCCAGTTCTTGAATAATGGCTGTGTGAGCATTTGGCTTCCTTAGGACTTCATAGGGTCCAGCAAACTTGACTTTAAACTGATCTCTATTGCGAACATACACAATATCCTTTTCCCTCACTGTACGCTGAGCACAGTTTGTGTTGAGTCTCTGTTGTTGTTTGTCTTGATGACACTTCAGATTCTCTTCAGTTGTTTTCCGAAGGATTTGCAATGAGTGTAGCAGGTCGTTAGAATGTCCAGTGGTTGTGAAGAGTGGGGTGTCATCTGTTTCCTCGATTATGTCGAATATGAGGCTCAGGTTTCTTCCAAAATGGAGAAGGTCAGGGGTGAATCCATGGCTGCTATGCTTCGTAGCATTGTACATTTGTTTATGTACTGCTACTGCAGTTGCAAAATCCACTTTCTTGTCAGTTAGAGCAAGGATTGTGTTTTTCAATGATGAGTTGATCCTTTCTGACTGTCCATTTGCCTTTGGGTTCATACTTGTTGTATGATGAAGAGAAATTCCCAAAGTCTTTGTCATTTGTTGAAAAATGTCCGAAGTAAATTGTGTTCCTAAGTCAGTGAGGATCATTGTTGGTCGACCAAATGTGGTGATGTATTGTACAAGGCACTTTGCAACAGTTGGGGCTTGTATATTACTCATGGGGTATAGTTCAACGTGCTTGCTGAAGTGGTCGATTACTGTTAACACGTACTGATTGGGGCGAATGGGTCCAAGAATGTCCATGGATACAAATTCATTTTGTCTACGAGGAATAGGCGTAACTCCAAATGGTGGTTTCTTGCTGTAAAGTCTTTTGTTTTTGCAACATGATGTGCAGGAGGAAACAAAATTAGCTGTGTCTGCATACATGCCATACCAAAAGAATCTTTCTTTGAGTATAAGATAAGTCTTCTCTGTTCCAAAATGAGAAAGGTGAGCTTGTTCAAGAGCTGATTTCTTTAATTTGTGAGGGATAACAATGATTTTCTTGCATTCATTTTCTTTTAAGTGATTTTGTCGAATGTTGATATGCATGATTAATTTGTTTGATGGGTTGATATAAAAGTTGTTGTTATTCTTGTTTGAAGTTTTTTGAAGGTTTTCCTTGATTTTTTAATAATGTCTGCATCTAATTCTTGTTCATTAAGAATGTTTTTAACTTTTAGTTCATCTGTGATTAATGCAGCAATTATGTTAAGTTCTTGTGCTGGAAGAATTGTATCAAACTCTGGCTCTGGATGGCCATCTGGTTCTCTCGAGACATAATCAGCAAGGTGGTTTGTTTCTCCTTTAATGTGTTGGAAAGTAAAGGAATATTCAGCGAGCTCCATTAGCCATCGTGCGACGATGTTGGCTGGATTCTCTAGTTGGGAATGGTACTTAAAGTTCATGTGGTCTGATAGGATGGTGAAGTGTCTTCCATATAGGAATTCCCTGAAGTGTTTCACTGAGTTGTGGATGGCCATCAACTCTATCTTGCCGGCAGGGTATCTTGCTTCTGTTGATGTAAGGGTTCTGGAATAATATGCAACTGGTTGGAGATGTTTTTCACCCATTTGCATAAGAATTCCAGAAATGGCAATATGTGATCCGTCCGTATTCAGAAAGAACTCCTTCTGCCAGTCTGGTTGAAGGATGAATGGTTGCTTGAAGAATGTCTTTTGTAGAGATTCAAACGAGTCTTGATGTTCTTGTGTCCATAGGAATGTTTTGGTGTTTGCTAGGTCATTGAGAAGTTTGATCCTTTCAGCGTATTGTGGTACTATGTGTCTGTAGTACCCACACAGTCCGATGAATCTTTTTAGATGCCTTTGGTTCTTTGGTATGGAGAATTTAGTGATTTTTTTTGTGTTTGCGTTGCCAGGAGTAAGTCCTTGAGCTGATATTGTGAATCCAAGGTATTGGATTGATGGAGTGGCAAACTTTCATTTTTCAGGGGCTAATGTGAGGTTTTCTGCTTGGAGTACCATGAGAACATCTCTTAGTTTGGCGTTGAGTCAGTTAACTGAGTTGGCAGCAATGATGATGTCATCTTGGTAGCAGTGAATGCCATGATGGTTGATTGAGGACAGAACTTTGTCCATCAATCTCTGGAAGTGTGCTGCTGCGTGTTTAATTCCAAATGGAAGGCGTTTAAATTGGTAGGTTTTCCATGGTGTTGTGAATGTCAAGAACTTTTTGTACTCTTCTGGTAGATGGATCTGCCAGTATGCTGAGTTGAGGTCAAGGACAGAGAATAGTTGGTACCCTGCCAAGCTCCTAGTGATATCGGAAATCTTGGGCAATGGATAAGAACAACCATCAATGACCTTGTTCAGTAAGCGTAGGTCAAGAGCAAGTCTGAGAGATGGATTTTCAGGTGAGTGTCCTTTCTTTTTCACCAGCACCATAGGTGATGCCCATTCTGCGGAATGTTCTTCTATGATGTCTGCTTCCTCCAATTCTTCAAGGTATTCTCTTGCGTGATTTTGAAGTGACTGTGGGATGGGGTAGGGCGTGGAAGAGATAGGATGAGGGTGTATTGTGTTGACTCTAGGTTGAACTAAGTCAGAGTGCCCAAGGGTATGGATATTTTTGGAGAAGGCTGGAGCAAACTCCATCAACGTTTGGAGGAGGGTTGATTTGTCTTTTGCATTAAGGTGGTCTAATGCAAAGTCTGTCTGTTTGAGCTCATGGCAGCGTCGCTGGATGATGACATCTGTTGCTTGGATCGAATTGACAGGAAATTCTTGGGTTTCCTCCTCTTGAACTGTGATGTTGATAGACGCTATGCCAAGTCTGCTGCCTTTATTTAGGTGAATCTTCCTGCATCCAATGTTTCTGATGAGGGTTGTGAAGGTGTTATTGGCTCTTAACTCGTTAATACTGTCATGGAGTTCTACTGTGTGGTCAGTCAGAGTTGATTGGAAGAGGATGATGTTGTGTTTAGATTTGTTGTCGTTAACTTTGAGGGTGATGTATGTTGTTTCTTGTGGTTGTAAGATGACTTTGGCTGCTGTAGTTACTGTTGCTGTCGTCAATGTGTTATCCTTTTCATCAGTTTTAGTGTGTTCTGCTATGGCTTGGTGTTCAGTTGTGATTGTACAGCTTGTTGGAGGTGTATTCTCCTCACTGGAACATGCTGTTGGCATTTTGTATCCTCTGTTGATGATTGGTACAGTTATATCAAGGAATTGGAGCGTATTTTGTTGGAAGTTTAGGGTGACTCTGTTTTGAAGTAGGAAGTCATACCCTAGGAGGCCCTGGAAGGTGTTGGACTTGACGTCTCTTGTGACAAAGAAGGTGTGTCGAATTCTTTTGTTGTTTATGTGGATGGGTATGTCGACACAGTATAGGAATTTGACTTCTGTGTCGTTGACACTTTTGATAGTGCACTGTCTGGATAGGAACTTGTGATTGATTTTGTCTTTTATTTCATGGAAGATGTGAGCTGGGAGTAGGGAGATGCTGCTTCCACTGTCGACAAGGAACGTGAGCTCTTCTT
The DNA here is from genome assembly GCA_947359465.1 of Metellina segmentata. Lineage (NCBI taxonomy): Eukaryota > Metazoa > Arthropoda > Arachnida > Araneae > Tetragnathidae > Metellina > Metellina segmentata. The sequence goes on along the minus strand of OX375877.1, from coordinate 6,121,599 downwards.
CAGCAACATTAACATGGATCATGGGGAGTGATGCATGGTGGTTAACATTCATTATAAGTTGATATGGTAACTCCACTGTTTGGGTAGTTGAGTGACGGCAAGGGGAGTTGTTCTGGTCGTCAGCTTCTAGTTTAAATGTGCAATTGTGGTTGGATTGATTTCTTTGGGTACTGTATGGTCATTCAGTGCAGCTGTTGCCACATGGTGAGAACTTGGCTGCATTGGCTGATAACTTCGTGTGTTGGGGTGCCCATGTTGTTGTGGTGGGAACATCTGTTGGGTCTGGAATGCCTGGTATGGTTGCCACACTGGTACTTGGGGTACTTCGAAGTGAGCATAGTGTTGGCCAGGTTGTTGTCGTTCAGGTGGCTGGTATCGCTGAGCTCTGTTGTTGAATTGCTGACGTTGTTGTCGCTGTGGCCTGAAGGTGTCTTGTTGTTGATCATTACGGTTCATCACACGCTGGAATTGACGGCAGTCTTGCATGATGTGGCCATTTCGTCCACAGAATACACAGGAGATTGTTGACCTAGTGGGTTCTGTTGGCATCCTTGCCGGTCGTTGTTGTGGCATTTCATTGGCTTTAGTGATCTGTAGAGTGGCAATTTGGTGTGAGATTGCATCGAGTCTCCCATTGATTCTGTTGTCCTCGTGATCGCTGGTGTGTACTGGTGGTAACAGTGTAGTGGAACACACATGGTGTTGTTGTTGCTGCGTTTGAATCTTTTCAGCTATGTTGATGGCTTCGTTAAGTGTGGCAGGGTTTTTGCTGATCAATTTATTTCTGAAGACATCAGGGAGTGATGCAATGAATTTCGTGAGTATTAGGTTGTCAGCTACCCAGGTAGCACATATATGTCGGCCAATATCGAGAAAAAATATTGGCCAATATTGCCGTCGATATTGGCCAACGTAAAAATGTACCCCCCCCCTGGCGACGTCGCCCCAATATCGTTTTACGACATTGGCCAACGTAAAAATGCCATCGCCCCAATGTCGTTTTCCGACATTGCTCAATATCGTTTTCCGACATTGATAGATATTGTTTTCCCACATTGCTCAATATCGTTTTCCGACATTGATAGATATTGTTTTCCGACATTGCTCAATATCGTTTTCCGACATTGGCCAACGTAAAAATGACCCCCCTCTGGCGACATCGCCCCAATGTCGTTTTACGACATTGATAGATATTGTTTTCTTGACATTCAATGTTCGTTTTTTATCATTGCTCAATATTAGCTTTTAAGATACTTCTCGATGTTTTTTTCCAACATTATTCAATATCTGCTACATAATATTGGGATATTTTAATTAAATTTTCTTCTTATGGCATGTGATTGTTTTTTAGAGGGTACACAAGATTAAAACCATCTTAAATTTTGTAAAATTTAAAAATATTAATCATTAAAAAAATATTTATATAATACAATATTTTAGAACATTTAGAACAAGAGAACAAATAATATTAAATTGTTAAAAATATGTTTTTATTACAATTTGTGTAACTGTTGTATTGTATAGTACATGAAAGAAAATTGTGGGCAACTTGGCTTTTTAAAACCTAAACAGGCATCCATTATCAAATCAGACATTCTAAAATCCATTTTCCCCTTTAAATTTACTCCTTGGTAGCTTGAAAAAAATTTTCAAACATAAAACACGTACAGCAGGCTGCGAAATAGATTTTTTACTACAGGTGCACCTTGTGCACCTAAGTTTTTAAATTAGGTGCACAAGATGCACTGCGTGCACCTAGTGGGAAAAAATTAGGTGCACAATTATATTTTCATGTGCACAGTGCACCCGGGTATTTCGAGCCCTGATGTACAGGTACCATTTTTGTGATTTCAATTCAGAAAATTGTTTTAGAAAAATAGTCCAGTCAAAAATGTTAGCTAAGCTGCTGATATAGCAGCTAATATTTTAATTTATTTTATTAAGTGCATATTTTAAATTATTGTTCCATTTCTTTTGTAGAAATCTAAGGCTATTAAAACTCATTATTGCCAATTGTATAAACTATATCTCAAACCAGTAAAATAAATACAAACATCAAGCTGATGCTTGTATTGCAATACAAACTTGATAAACAGTTGCATGGTATGTAATTCTAAGAACTGATTCAGATTTATATAATTTTGATTTAATCTCAAAATGGAATACTTCCCGAAACTTCTGTTAAAAAATCAATATTGTTAGAAATGTTAAATAAGAAAAAAAAAGGGCACATTGCATATTGGCAGAAAAATGAACAGTTCTTACAAATTTCATTTAAATAGAATTTTCCATAAGTTTTAAAAAAAATCACAAATCACAATAAAATAATTTTTTTTATTCTTAAGACAGATTAAACCCTGGGAACTGTCAAACATTCCAATCAGGTACATTCTTCGGAGTCACCCCTTCAACAAGTCAGATTATCCGATGGGTGAATTCTTTTGCCATCTCAAACTGCCGCACCAGCGAATGCTTTTCCAAACAACTATGACAGATAAAGTCATAACAAATCATGAATAAGAACACAAACAGCAACCTGTGACACAACAGAAGTAGACAATTAGAACAAGTGTTACCCGATTGCTAAGCAAAGATGAGTTACAGTAAGTAATTATTCTCAACACCCTCCCTTAATAACATTAACATACATTTTTGTCTTAGTTCAGTCTAGGTTTATGTTAAGATTTTGTAAGCAAATCAGCAATTTGGTATTCAGTTGCAACATATACAATATAAATGTTTAATAATTTTACAATATCATGAGCATACTTCAATTTAATATTGAAGTGTTTTAATCTGGAACAATTATTTTCATTTAATATGGCCTTAATGACTGACTGAAGCACAAAATTTTGTCGCATGTGTATCAATACAAAAAAAGGGCTTGTTTACAAAACAAAAATAGCTGTAGAAAAAGAGAAGGTGCAGTTTTTCAGTGGTGGTTTATTTTAAAATAGTACTGATCCAATAAAATATTCTTTTTCAGGTCATTTAACAAGAAATTAATAATTTTCAGTGAATTATCACAAATCACTCAGTTGTCATCAGAGTTAAAACTGGCTTTAAAAAATATATATATCAGCTTACTGTAAAAACTCTTGTTTTGATAAATGTCAATGTAATAGAAATTACTAAAATAAAATAACACTAGCAAAAAGTAAGTTAACTTTTGTTGTATTTTGTACTTAAAATGCAATTATCTCAAAATCAGTTTTTTGCAATTTTGCCAAAGTTCAAAGTACTAAGGCTTTTTGATAAATAAACTTAGAGTTAAACTGTTTACATTTTTTAGGTCTTGAATAACTATTTGATAGACATAGGGAGAACTTTTTGTATGAATAGCTCAGAAAAATTTATAAAAATTAATAAACAAAAAATTTGAAATTTTTATAGAAATTTAACACATATCGAGAAAAATATTTTTTTAATGAAAACTCGTAAATAAAATTTTAAAAATCTATCCCTAGGTCTTTTGCACACACACATATACTATAACAATATTGTAAAAATTTATTTCACCAAAAATATTGAAAAATGACAGATTGAATTGCAAATAAAAACAATTTTTTTTATTGATTATTGCTTTAAATATGTGCTTAATTAATGTTGTGTAGCACAAATACATCCTGCATAGCTTTAGCCAAAGCCAAAATTTCTTCCTCCAGGCAGCTTCTATTGGCTGCTCTTGAATTTGGCTCAGACAGTAATATAAATCATCACAGAATATAAAATATCTGGATGTGTTGTCATGGATAGGTACAATAATGCACCTACAAATTCCTGATTGGGTCCATGGAAAGTTTCATCTTGCACAAAACACGATGGTGTCGCTTTAGGCACTAGAGGAGTGTCGGCTGGTTTACACCGAGTCATTTTGAATTTATTTAAAATTTTCTCAACATAGGCCTTTTCCTCTAAGCAAAGTTGTTGCTGAGAAAACTTAATACATATGCCCAGAAAATCTTTCACAACTTAAGCCTGGACATTTCGAACTCATCACTTAGAAGTTGTATCACCACCATGACCACTGATTCATAGGAACCAGCAATCAGTAGGTCACATCAACATACAGCACTACTAGGGGGCTCCGCCCCTGCTCGTCAACCCCTGTGTACCACTGTCACTGTGCCTGTTTCAGTTTTTAAAGACTTTTTAAAAATTTGCAAACACGACTATTGTTGTTGTTGTAGCCCATGGGTTGTACCCTAAATAAGATTTCATCGAGTTCACCATTCAAAACAGTCTTAACATCTAGTGCATAGATCTTCATTTCCCTATGGAGAATAATGACAAAAACCAGTCGTAGTGATGCCATACTGATGTTCTTTAAAAAGAAAGAAATAGCTAGTAAAATTATGAATAGTTTTGTTTTATCACTGAATATAAGCTGCAAATTTTTTGTAAAGTTATAAATCTCAAATGATAAAAAGTTAGGACAAAAAGCATACATTTGGTACACTCAAATTTATGATTTATTAATTTTTAGAAGAAAAATTTGGTGCAAACTAATTTTTTAGAATGAATAATATTCACAATACTTCACCTTTTGAAGTTAGTTTTTTTTTAAATGAAATTAATCAAATCACACAAAACTTGAAAAGAACAAGCAGTTTTACCCATGGTCACAATTTTAAAGCTTCACATCTCAAATTTATTTATTGATTGATTTTTTTTATGTTAGAAACATTTGGTATAGTCTTTATATAAAACAAAAATCAGTCAAATTTTTAAATGTTATATGTTATGCTTTAACAATATATTTAAACCTACTTTGAAAATGTCCCACTAATATTAATAATTAATGCAAACAGAACTCTGCTGATATACTAATAACTTACTTTCCAAAACAAAATAACCTATAACAATAAAAGATGGAAATAGCATTCCACAAAATCGAATGTAACTTGAGAATTTGATACAGTAAACGATGAATATTTACACATTAAAAAATAGTATACTGGCAATGTAACAAACTACAAACACGGGCTAAAACTTCATCACTGAAACAAGTAAATATGTTTAATTATTCGTTTTTAAATATTATAAACATTACAAAATAATGTACAGAAATATCCTTACCTTATAGGACTTGCACTTTTAGGGATGACTGCTCTTATTCACTGCTAGATTCGGCGAAAAATCGCTGCGGTCTAACCCAAACAACGAACACGTGACCAAGCATAGCTTCAGCTCAAAATTTAAATATCGGCCAACATCAGCTTAACATAGGTTTTTGGATATTGTTTTCACAATGTCGCCAAATATCGGTACAATATTGGGAAAAATTGCGTAATGTTTAAATTATAAAAAATATGGGTAAAACAACATGGTGTCATTATTTACAGTATTACTACATGATTATAAGGTTATTAAAAGCGTTATTTACAGTCTTCCTCGTTTTATATAACTAAACGATATCTGCCAATATCGACAGATATCGTAATTCCGACATTCGACATTCACAGACATTCAAAACATTGGCCAATATTGGTAGAATGTTGGCCAATGTTGTTGTGCTACCTGGGTATGGCTTTGGCTTCTGGTGTGGTTGTTTTATTGTAGATGGTTTCTGCAGATATCTGCAGGCGATGTACAAAATTTTTAATATTTTCTCCGGTGGAGTACTTGATAAAGTGGATCTATTGTTGTTTCTCAGCATCAGATTTTTTATTTTTGAAGAAACTCGATATTATATTTTCGACTTCTTCAATATTGGTTGCCATCTTGCACTGGGGGTTTGTTGAGAAATACTCTAGAGCTGGACCCGTAAGTCGAGCTCCAAGTATGGCTTGCACGGTGGGAAAATCCCATTTGTTGATATTGATGACTCGTTTTAACTGTAGGAAGAAGTTGTCTGTGTTTTCTGGTGACCCATTGTAGTATGGAATCAATTCCAAAGTGAGGCTGGGGTTGGCCATTATGGTTATCTCTTGTTTTGAAGTTTGCTTTTTTGTTTTAACACGTTTTGATGATCTTTGGGGCATATGTTAAGGTGTGCCCCGTTGGTTGTTATTTCACACAGTAAGAAGTACAAATTAAAATATGGAATGCAAGGTAAAATATGAAAGGTGTGGATTAAAAGTAAGGATAAATTATGAAAAGCACAGATAAAATATGTGATTTGGTTTGTGTGGTGTTTCAGAACTACAATGTCTGAGTTATTGTGTGTAACACTTTGTAAACAACAGTAAAGATGAATAAATATCAGGAGGATTGGCGTAATAAACTTAAGTAAGAATATGTAAATAGAACAAAATATTTTATGCAAAATATCAGAAATGAAGGCACAAGTAAATAAATATAGCAATATTGTTTAGTTGAGACAGGTTGTAATTAAAATTGGAAATATGACATGATATAATAACAAGTATAAATCAATAATGAATAGTCAATTTCCAATTATTAAATTAAAATAGAGTAATAAAATTGCTTTGTTCCCAATAAATTGTCTAAGTATTGAATTGTATATTACAGTATAAACAACCAGATAAAGTTCCGGTGTAAATAAACAAGAATTCAAATCACGCGGGATCTATCTTTACGTTCATTCGTTGAGGGGGGGGGGCTAGTTAGTGTGTGACGTCACGAAAACGGTCGGTTTTGCCGCATACTATTGAGCGTCACACCCTAAAGTTGAAGAAAAAACTGAAGTTCGTTATTTTCTTGAAAATAACTACCAGATTTTTATACTGACTGGTCGTATGGCACCACTTATTGTAACAATGGTTACAATGGAGACTTTCAGATTTAGGATCGTATAGTGGGAGTTTAGAAATATTCACAAAGGAGGAATGATTAGAGCTTATTGTGCGTTGGTTTTCCGTGATTGTAAGAAAGACAGAGCTCTGGTGACAAATGAATCCCTGTTTATTCACTCGAGAGTAAATATACATAAGTTGTACTGGTAATAATGATAGTTGTCAGTACAACGTTATTCGAGGGCTGGTGGTGTTCCAGCGGGAGTTGGAATGGATACTTATAATGCTCTAGTCTTTTTAAAAAGCCACAGAAATAGTCCAAAAATAGAATCGTTACTTCCGTGGGAGGTGACAAGTCTCACTAGAGATATGAAGTTGTCAAAAATTTAAGGAGGGGAGAGTGTAATTCAAAACATTTAAATACCTGAGTTGTTGGGCTACTCCAGACGGAACGAAGGGAAGACTGGTGAATCGAAAACCCTCGTTTTCGCGCTTGAGCATTTCTCTCGCCAAGCAGTGCTTGGAGCGAAAAGATTGGCGACAGCGCTCGTGCTATGGTTGGGTGGAATGTCGTTATACGCCAAGCACTGTGCGATTCCACTCCAATTCTGTCGGCCCCAACGGACATGGTAACTTCACACATCTGGTTTTCTCATTAGGGGAAAGTTTCGTTCAGCGATTTTGCAGATGTGAGAACAGAAGCGTCTTTCAAAAGGCCAAATCGTTTCTCTCGTAAAGTGTTAAACTGGGAAATTGGGTTCTGTTCTTCGGGATTGGTACTGAATTTTGGAAAGGACGGATGTCGTATGACAGTCATTAAAACTTTTGAATATTATGTGATTCATCTACAAGAAAAAATTGTGATAAAATTATACTTAAAAAAATAAAAATATAATTTTATCATAATTTTAAAACTTTTACCGACCAACCGGTCTAGTGGTTAAGGTGTTGGCCTCTGAACCGGAAGGTTCCTAGTTTGAATACGGGTTCAGGGCTGTCGGTGCTGTCCTTTGTTAGGGCAATGATGGTCCTCCCACACCTTCACAAGTGGCCATCACTTCCGGCCTTGTAGTGGCGAATGATTAAGTTCATATATGTCCACCATTGGAAAAAAAATATTTTAACAACTACTTCTAATTTTTTCACAACACTTCATCCACAACGTAACACCTCACAGAAGTTTTCAAAATTCAGTTTAATCCTCCCCCCAACAGCATTTTCCATTCTCAAACTACCAAAATTACAAAAGACACAGGAAATTGCAGTTATGGTGTTCTTTTATATTTCAATGAATATCAAATTTTTATTTAATTACTTATAAAACGTTCATTTGGGAAACAAATGTTTTACTTAATTACGTCTATGATATTAGGTAACTAAAATCATTTTTTTACAGAGAAAGTCTGTTTCGAGACTGACAAACCAGCTCAATAATCCTTTAAGAGAAAATTTCATCCTAGTAATTTCAAAATATTATAATTCCATTGGTTATTACCTTCTGATTATAAAATTTCTATAGATGCAGCATGCGATTATGGAGTTTAATTCATAAAAAGGCAAATGTTTTAAATACGAAAAACCTTCAAATATTAATATTGTTTCAAAGCATCAATGATTTGCAATCTTTAAATATTTGCCTTTGAATACTAACTATTTGTCTTGCTGCATTCTTAAGAAAAGAACTTATTCAGGATCAATGAGCCATTTGAATCATTCTAGTCATACATTATTTAAGTGCACAGTTAATTTTAAAATCTTTAAATGACATTAATTGAAATAAATTTTACATCAGAGGCTATCACAGCAAGTGTGGGCACACCCACCAACACACACAATGGAGATAAATGCGATTTTCTCGCCACCATTTTTGAATATAATTTTATTTATCCGCACTGATTTGAGATTTGTTTATCAGTGATCAACAAAAAGTTGTTTTGTTATTTCAGAAGACTTGAATCTGGACATTAGGAAGGTCTCAATAAAAGGTTAATGATAAAATGTTCTGGTTTTTGTGGGTTAGGCCACTTTTTCTCTGATAGCCTCATATATATCCATACCACAACACACATATTCACTGTGGGCGAAAATTAATTTACATAATTTTTAAATCCTAAACACAGAAGGCTCGACACAAATATATTATACATGCTGATGGAACAATTTAAATGCATTTATTAAAGAAAAAAAAGGTTCTTGACCGATAATGGAAAAGAAATATTATGCTATTTATTATTTTGCGCAATTTTTAAGCACTAATAATATTTAAACAAAATCCTTACTAGAAAAATAATACTTAAAAAAAAAACCAGTTAAAAAAGAAAATCACTTTTAAAATTGATATAAAAATTAATCAACTTAGTAAAATAATGCATTTTTGGAAGCAAATTCTGACCACACTTCTATAAGTATCATAAACAATGCATCGGAAAAAATAAGCATCCTTTTTTCCAAAATAAATAAAATTTTAAATACTTATTCATTTTTGCATATACGCTCGCAAAATTGAGTATTCCATTGCATATAGACAACAAATTGTAAAATTTGAAAGCTAAATAGGTAAAAATGGGATTAGTATACTACCAAAAGCATATCTTCAAAATACTGACAATATTTTGGGACTGACTGTAATACTGACATTAAAGAGCTCTTCATAAAATATTTCTAATACACGTACACTTTTTTAATGTGATATGTATCACATGTTTACACCATATGAAATAAAGTAACCAAGTTATAAACATTTATGAAAATGCTCTATAAAAAAGGTCATCTATAACAATAACCCAGTGGAACAGCTACATTTTTTCATTCTATCCATTTGTAGATTGACATGCATGTTCATTCTATCCATTCGTAGCCATTCCACAAGGTTCAGAATAGGTATACAATTTCCTCTGAAACATTAGACAGAACATCAAAACTACCCAGAAAATATATTAATCTTAATCATGGTTATCTCAACCTGGAATCTCGTCATTAAAAAGATAACCTATTTTGGACGAAATATATCTCCATTACAAAACCGACAAGATTTGTATCTTGTCATCATCGAATTCCCGTGACATCTTGCTGGCGAGATATCTCGTCATTACTAAAATTACCAAACTTCGACGGACGAGATATCTCGTCGAAAAAACTTCTCTTCTTACAATAGGTTAATAATTTTGAAGTGCCAAAAAAATATTGCAAATAGATTTTATTACTGCCAGAAAAGTATTCTGAAACTAATAGTTTCAGTAAAAAAAGATTTCAATACGATATATTGACCTCTTTAAAATTTGAAACACCAAGATTAATCAACTTTCCGCCATTCCCAAATGAAGACACACTTGTGCAATTTGGTATGTGCGTTCATTAAATCGTGAATTATACAAAAGTTAGAAATATTGTTATATGTAGGCCATGGAACATTAGGTGGAATACACATCCAACTGTATATTCAAATTCCATGGTTTCACTTATACTACAAACACAGTACATATTAAAATTTGTAAATAAATCAAGAAAGGCAGTATTGGTGTTATAATTATTTCTCATTAATTTTTTAAAATTTGGAATACGTTGTTACTGTGCATCAATTGCACAAATTATTAAAAATAGATTTTATTTCTGACTGAAAAGTATTCTGAAACTAATAGTTTCAGTAAAATAAGATTTCAATACGATATATTGAACTCTTTTAAATTTGAAACACCAAGATTAATCAACTTTCCGCCACTCCCAAATGAAGACCCACTTGGGGAATTTGGTATGTGTGTTCATTAAATCGTGAATTATACAAAAGTTAGAAATATTGTTATATGTAGGCCATGGAACATTAGGTGGAATACACATCCAACTGTGTATTCAAATTCCATGGTTTCACTTATACTACAAACACAGTACATATTGAAATTTGTATATAACTCAAGAAAGGCAGGTATTGGTGTTATAATTATTTCTCATTATTTTTTTTAATTTGGAATACGTAGTTACTGAGCATCAATTGCACAAATCATTAAAAATAGATTTTATTTCTGACTGAAAAGTAATTAGAAAATAATAGTTTCAGTAAAAAAAGATTTTAATACGATATATTGAACTCTTTTTAATTTGAAACACCTAGATTAATCAACTTTCCGCCACTCCCAAATGAACACACTTGTGGAATTTCGTATGTGCGTTCATTATATCTGGAATCATAAAAAAGTTGGAAATATTGTTATATTTAGGCCATGGAACATTAAGTGGAATACACATCCAACTGTACATTCAAATTCCATGGTTTCACTTATAATACAAACACAGTACATATTAAAATTTGTAAATAACTCAAGAAAGGCAGATATTGGAGTTATAATTATATCTCATTATTTAAAAAAAAATTGGAATACGAAGTTATTGTGCATCAATTGCACAAATAATTAAAAATATATTTTATTTCTGACTGAAAAGTATTCTGAAACTAATAGTTTCTGTAAAATAAGATTTCAATACGATATATTGAACTCTTTTTAATTTGAAACACCAAGATTAATCAACTTTCCGCCACTCCCAAATGAACACACTTGTGGAATTTCGTATGTGCGTTCATTATATCTTGAATTATACAAAAGTTATATATATTTTTATATATAGGCCATGGAACATTAGGTGGAATACACATCCAACTGTGTATTCAAATTCCATGGTTTCACTTATACTACAAACACAGTACATATTGAAATTTGTATATAACTCAAGAAAGGCAGGTATTGGTGTTATAATTATTTCTCATTATTTTTTTTAATTTGGAATACGTAGTTGCTGTGCATCAATTGCACAAATAATTTAAAATAGATTTTATTTCTGACTGAAACGAATTCTGAAACTAATAGTGTCAGTAAAATAAGATTTCAATACGATATATTGAACTCTTTTTAATTTGAAACACCAAGATTAATCAACTTTCCGCCACTCCCAAATGAACACACTTGTGGAATTTCGTATGTGCGTTCATTATATCTTGAATTATACAAAAGTTGGAAATATTTTTATATATAGGCCATGGAACATTAGGTGGAATACAAATCCAACTGTACATTCAAATTCCATGGTTTCACTTATACTACAAACACAGTACATATTAAAATTCGTAAATAACTCAAGAAAGGCAGATATTGGTGTTATAATTATTTCTCATTATTTTTTTTAAATTTGGAATACGTAGTTGCTGTGCATCAATTGCACAAATCATTAAAAATAGATTTTATTTCTGACTGAAAAGTATTCTGAAACTAATAGTTTCAGTAAAATAAGATTTCAATACGATATATTGAACTCTTTTTAATTTGAAACACCAAGATTAATCAACTTTCCGCCACTCCCAAATGAACACACTTGTGGAATTTCGTACGTGCGTTCATTATATCTTGAATTATACAAAAAATGGAAATATTTTTATATATAGGACATGGAACATTAGGTGGAATACACATCCAACTGTACATTCAAATTCCATGGTTTCACTTATACTACAAACACAGTACATATTAAAATTTGTAAATAACTCAAGAAAGGCAGATATTGGTAATATTATAATTTCTCATTAATTTTTTTAATTTTGGAATATGTAGTTACTGTGCATGAATTGCGCAAATTATTAAAAATAATTTTTATAACTGACTGAAAATAATTTGAAACTAATAGTTTCAGTAAAAAAAGATTTCAATACGATATATTGAACTCTTTTTAATTTGAAACACCTAGATTAATCAACTTTCCGCCATTCCCAAATGAACACACTTGTGGAATTTCGTAAATCCGTTCATTATATCTTGAATCATAAAAAAGTTGGAAATATTGTTATATTTAGGCCATGGAACATTAGGTGGAATACACATCCAACTGTACATTCAAATTCTATGGTTTCACTTATACTACAAACACAGTACATATTAAAATTTGGAAATAACTCAAGAAAGGCAAATATTGGTAATATTATAATTTCTCATTAATTTTTTTAATTTTGGAATATGTAGTTGCTGTGCATCAATTGCACAAATCATTAAAAATAGATTTTATTTAGGACTGAAAAGTATTCTGAAACTAATAGTTTCAGTAAAATAAGATTTCAATACCATATATATTGAACTCTTTTTAATTTGAAACACCGAGATTAATCAACTTTCCGCCACTCCCAAATGAACACACTTGTGGAATTTCGTATGTGCGTTCATTATATCTTGAATTATACAAAAGTTGGAAATATTTATATAAAAAAGGCCATGGAACATTAGGTGGAATACACATCCAACTGTGTATTCAAATTCCATGGTTTCACTTATACTACAAACACAGTACATATTGAAATTTGTATATAACTCAAGAAAGGCAGGTATTGGTGTTATAGTTATTTCTCATTATTTTTTTTAATTTGGAATACGTAGTTGCTGTGCATCAATTGCACAAATCATTTAAAATAGATTTTATTTCTGACTGAAACGAATTCTGAAACTAATAGTGTCAGTAAAATAAGATTTCAATACGATATATTGAACTCTTTTTAATTTGAAACACCAAGATTAATCAACTTTCCGCCACTCCCAAATGAACACACTTGTGGAATTTCGTATGTGCGTTCATTATATCTTGAATTATACAAAAGTTGGAAATATTTTTATATATAGGCCATGGAACATTAGGTGGAATACAAATCCAACTGTACATTCAAATTCCATGGTTTCACTTATACTACAAACACAGTACATATTAAAATTCGTAAATAACTCAAGAAAGGCAGATATTGGTGTTATAATTATTTCTCATTATTTTTTTTAAATTTGGAATACGTAGTTGCTGTGCATCAATTGCACAAATCATTAAAAATAGATTTTATTTCTGACTGAAAAGTATTCTGAAACTAATAGTTTCAGTAAAATAAGATTTCAATACGATATATTGAACTCTTTTTAATTTGAAACACCAAGATTAATCAACTTTCCGCCACTCCCAAATGAACACACTTGTGGAATTTCGTACGTGCGTTCATTATATCTTGAATTATACAAAAAATGGAAATATTTTTATATATAGGCCATGGAACATTAGGTGGAATACACATCCAACTGTACATTCAAATTCCATGGTTTCACTTATACTACAAACACAGTACATATTAAAATTTGTAAATAACTCAAGAAAGGCAGATATTGGTAATATTATAATTTCTCATTAATTTTTTTAATTTTGGAATATGTAGTTACTGTGCATGAATTGCGCAAATTATTAAAAATAATTTTTATAACTGACTGAAAATAATTTGAAACTAATAGTTTCAGTAAAAAAAGATTTCAATACGATATATTGAACTCTTTTTAATTTGAAACACCTAGATTAATCAACTTTCCGCCATTCCCAAATGAACACACTTGTGGAATTTCGTAAATCCGTTCATTATATCTTGAATCATAAAAAAGTTGGAAATATTGTTATATTTAGGCCATGGAACATTAGGTGGAATACACATCCAACTGTACATTCAAATTCTATGGTTTCACTTATACTACAAACACAATACATATTAAAATTTGGAAATAACTCAAGAAAGGCAAATATTGGTAATATTATAATTTCTAATTAATTTTTTTAATTTTGGAATATGTAGTTGCTGTGCATCAATTGCACAAATCATTAAAAATAGATTTTATTTAGGACTGAAAAGTATTCTGAAACTAATAGTTTCAGTAAAATAAGATTTCAATACCATATATATTGAACTCTTTTTAATTTGAAACACCGAGATTAATCAACTTTCCGCCACTCCCAAATGAACACACTTGTGGAATTTCGTATGTGCGTTCATTATATCTTGAATTATACAAAAGTTGGAAATATTTATATAAAAAAGGCCATGGAACATTAGGTGGAATACACATCCAACTGTACATTCACATTCTATGGTTTCACTTATACTACAAACACAGTACATATTAAAATTTGGAAATAACTCAAGAAAGGCAGATATTGGTAATATTATAATTTCTCATTAATTTTTTTAATTTTGGAATATGTAGTTACTGTGCATCAATTGCACAAATCATTAAAAATAGATTTTATTTCTGACTGAAAAGTATTCTGAAACTAATAGTTTCTGTAAAATAAGATTTCAATACGATATATTGAACTCTTTTTAATTTGAAACACCAAGATTAATCAACTTTCCGCCACTCCCAAATGAACACACTTGTGGAATTTCGTATGTGCGTTCATTATATCTTGAATTATACAAAAGTTATATATATTTTTATATATAGGCCATGGAACATTAGGTGGAATACACATCCAACTGTGTATTCAAATTCCATGGTTTCACTTATACTACAAACACAGTACATATTGAAATTTGTATATAACTCAAGAAAGGCAGGTATTGGTGTTATAATTATTTCTCATTATTTTTTTTAATTTGGAATACGTAGTTGCTGTGCATCAATTGCACAAATCATTTAAAATAGATTTTATTTCTGACTGAAACGAATTCTGAAACTAATAGTGTCAGTAAAATAAGATTTCAATACGATATATTGAACTCTTTTTAATTTGAAACACCAAGATTAATCAACTTTCCGCCACTCCCAAATGAACACACTTGTGGAATTTCGTATGTGCGTTCATTATATCTTGAATTATACAAAAGTTGGAAATATTTTTATATATAGGCCATGGAACATTAGGTGGAATACAAATCCAACTGTACATTCAAATTAAATGGTTTCACTTATACTACAAACACAGTACATATTAAAATTCGTAAATAACTCAAGAAAGGGAGATATTGGTGTTATAATTATTTCTCATTATTTTTTTTTAATTTGGAATACGTAGTTGCTGTGCATCAATTGCGCAAATCATTAAAAATAGATTTTATTTCTGACTGAAAAGTATTCTGAAACTAATAGTTTCTGTAAAATAAGATTTCAATACGATATATTGAACTCTTTTTAATTTGAAACACCAAGATTAATCAACTTTCCGCCACTCCCAAATGAACACACTTGTGGAATTTCGTATGTGCGTTCATTATATCTTGAATTATACAAAAGTTGGAAATATTTTTATATATAGGCCATGGAACATTAGGTGGAATACAAATCCAACTGTACATTCAAATTCCATGGTTTCACTTATACTACAAACACAGTACATATTAAAATTCGTAAATAACTCAAGAAAGGCAGATATTGGTGTTATAATTATTTCTCATTATTTTTTTTAAATTTGGAATACGTAGTTGCTGTGCATCAATTGCACAAATCATTAAAAATAGATTTTATTTCTGACTGAAAAGTATTCTGAAACTAATAGTTTCAGTAAAATAAGATTTCAATACGATATATTGAACTCTTTTTAATTTGAAACACCAAGATTAATCAACTTTCCGCCACTCCCAAATGAACACACTTGTGGAATTTCGTACGTGCGTTCATTATATCTTGAATTATACAAAAAATGGAAATATTTTTATATATAGGCCATGGAACATTAGGTGGAATACACATCCAACTGTACATTCAAATTCCATGGTTTCACTTATACTACAAACACAGTACATATTAAAATTCGTAAATAACTCAAGAAAGGGAGATATTGGTGTTATAATTATTTCTCATTATTTTTTTTAAATTTGGAATACGTAGTTGCTGTGCATCAATTGCACAAATCATTAAAAATAGATTTTATTTCTGACTGAAAAGTATTCTGAAACTAATAGTTTCAGTAAAATAAGATTTCAATACGATATATTGAACTCTTTTTAATTTGAAACACCAAGATTAATCAACTTTCCGCCACTCCCAAATGAACACACTTGTGGAATTTCGTATGTCCGTTCATTATATCTTGAATTATACAAAAGTTGGAAATATTTTTAAATGTAGGCCATGGAACATTAGGTGGAATACACATCCAACTGTACATTCAAATTCCATGCTTTCACTTATACTACAAACACAGTTCATATTAAAATTTGGAAATAACTCAAGAAAGGGAGATATTGGTGTTATAATTATTTCTCATTATTTTTTTTAATTTGGAATACGTAGTTGCTGTGCATCAATTGCACAAATCATTTAAAATAGATTTTATTTCTGACTGAAAAGTATTCTGAAACTAATAGTTTCTGTAAAATAAGATTTCAATACGATATATTGAACTCTTTTTAATTTGAAACACCAAGATTAATCAACTTTCCGCCACTCCCAAATGAACACACTTGTGGAATTTCGTATGTGCGTTCATTATATCTTGAATTATACAAAAGTTGGAAATATTTTTATATATAGGCCATGGAACATTAGGTGGAATACAAATCCAACTGTACATTCAAATTCCATGGTTTCACTTATACTACAAACACAGTACATATTAAAATTCGTAAATAACTCAAGAAAGGCAGATATTGGTGTTATAATTATTTCTCATTATTTTTTTTAAATTTGGAATACGTAGTTGCTGTGCATCAATTGCACAAATCATTAAAAATAGATTTTATTTCTGACTGAAAAGTATTCTGAAACTAATAGTTTCAGTAAAATAAGATTTCAATACGATATATTGAACTCTTTTTAATTTGAAACACCAAGATTAATCAACTTTCCGCCACTCCCAAATGAACACACTTGTGGAATTTCGTACGTGCGTTCATTATATCTTGAATTATACAAAAAATGGAAATATTTTTATATATAGGCCATGGAACATTAGGTGGAATACACATCCAACTGTACATTCAAATTCCATGGTTTCACTTATACTACAAACACAGTACATATTAAAATTCGTAAATAACTCAAGAAAGGGAGATATTGGTGTTATAATTATTTCTCATTATTTTTTTTAAATTTGGAATACGTAGTTGCTGTGCATCAATTGCACAAATCATTAAAAATAGATTTTATTTCTGACTGAAAAGTATTCTGAAACTAATAGTTTCAGTAAAATAAGATTTCAATACGATATATTGAACTCTTTTTAATTTGAAACACCAAGATTAATCAACTTTCCGCCACTCCCAAATGAACACACTTGTGGTATTTCGTATTTGCGTTCATTATATCTTGAATTATACAAAAGTTGGAAATATTTTTATATATAGGCCATGGAACATTAGGTGGAATACACATCCAACTGTACATTCAAATTCCATGGTTTCACTTATACTACAAACACAGTACATATTAAAATTCGTAAATAACTCAAGAAAGGCAGATATTGGTGTTATAATTATTACTCATTATTTTTTTTAATTTGGAATACGTAGTTGCTGTGCATCAATTGCACAAATCATTAAAAATAGATTTTATTTCTGACTGAAAAGTATTCTGAAACTAATAGTTTCTGTAAAATAAGATTTCAATACAATGTATTGAACTTTTTTTAATTTGAAACACCAAGATTAATCAACTTTCCGCCACTCCCAAATGAACACACTTGTGGAATTTCGTATGTGCGTTCATTATATCTTGAATTATACAAAAGTTGGAAATATTTTTATATATAGGCCATGGAACATTAGGTGGAATACACATCCAACTGTACATTCAAATTCCATGGTTTCAATTATACTACAAACACAGTACATATTAAAATTTGTAAATAACTCAAGAAAGGCAGGTATTGGTGTTATAATTATTTCTCATTATTTTTTTTAAATTTGGAATACGTAGTTGCTGTGCATCAATTGCACAAATCAATTAAAAATAGATTTTATTTTTGACTGAAACGTATTCTGAAACTAATAGTTTCAGTAAAATAAGATTTCAATACGATATATTGAACTCTTTTTAATTTGAAACACCAAGATTAATCAACTTTCCGCCACTCCCAAATGAACACACTTGTGGAATTTCGTATGTGCGTTCATTATATCTTGAATTATACAAAAGTTGGAAATATTTATATAAAAAAGGCCATGGAACATTAGGTGGAATACACATCCTACTGTACATTCAAATTCCATGGTTTCACTTATACTACAAACACAGTACATATTAAAATTTGTTAATAACTCAAGAAATTCAAATATTGGTGATATTATAATTTCTCATTATTTTTTTTTTAATTTTGGAATACGTAGTTACTGTGGATGAATTGCGCAAATTATTAAAAATAGTTTTTATAACTGACTGAAAAGTATTATGAAACTAACAGGGTGTAAAAAAATCAATTAATCGGATTTATTTGATTTAAATCGGAATATTTTGATTTAAATCGGATTATTTTGATTTAAATAAGATTTTTCTATTTAAATTTATTCAGGCCCTAAACATTGTTAAAAATAAATATAAATAAATTTTTTAAATAAAAAATTGAGTTTGTGACATGATATGTAAACTAATATTTATTTTAAGTAAAAAGTCAGAATTTGTGACATGGTAAATCAATATTTACTTAACATTTTTTTAACTTTGAAACACAAGTTGACATACCACTTAGTTTTTCTTGATAAAATTACATCCTCATGTTAACAAATTTATCAGCAAGTGTAAGTGACAGACCTAAACTATAGTCTGAGAAGTAGAATAGAGGACAGAAAAATAATCAGACTATAGTAAATTCTGATAAAAAAAAATGCTGAGCAGCAATAATAATTGGATTTTCACTTAGTTTTAATTCATATTGGATCTTTCTTTTTTCCTGCTGACATTTTAATGGCTGTGTGTGAAAATGTATATTTCTACTCTTTTAATCTCTATTGCTAACTACAAGAATAAGCAATTACAGAGGTTCCCAAACTTATCCAAGTGGTGGCACCCTTAAGAGAATTATAATTTTCTCACAGCACCCCCTCGTCATCATGTAATATTTATCTGTGGTATATTATTACAAAAAAAAAAAACACATTTCATATTTGTTGCACTTTGAAAAAGAAATTAGAGAATTAAGAACATAAACATAATTAATACAACTAGTATTTAAAATTCACACACAAACACTTTAATTTTACTAAATAATAAAACATAGGTCGGTGAAAATATAAACAAAACAAATAAAATTACCTTCATCATGCTCTTGGTGGGGGAGTGAACTGTTTTTGATAAGTGACCTTAACCCTTTTTTTCTTTTGCTTAGAAATAGCTTAGATTGGAGGTTACGGGCGCTTCGCAGCACCTATCATCTCTCTACGCACACACTTTGGGAGCTAACTAACAAATGCCTAGTGATGGGAGTATTCGAATACAAAAGTACTCATGTATTCGATACTTAAAAGTAACCGCTGTACTCGATACTTTTATGTGAGTACCGGAAGTATTCATATGAGTACCGGAAGTACTCAAGTAGTTGTTGTTGTATTCATCCAAAGTATCGGTTACAAAAGTACTCATATGAGTACAGGAAGTATTCATGAATACAGGAAGTACTAAAGTAGTTGTATTCATCCTAGGAGTATCGGTTACAAAAGTATTCATTTGAGTACCGGAAGTACTCTAGTAGTAGTTCCTGTACTCATACAAAGTAGTAAGTACTCATCAAAGGTATTCGCATACAAGACACAAGAGTACTCATGCTGGCTGTTCAAATACCAAAAGTATGTCGCTGCGTATTCGAACACCTGAGAATTCATCGTATTCTTAAGTAGCAGAAGTGTCATTTTGTAAAAGTATGGATATCTATGGTTCTCGTTAGTTTTATTTTTCTTGTCTCGATTTAGCTTTTCCCAATTTTATAAATCTT
Organism: Metellina segmentata; assembly: GCA_947359465.1. NCBI lineage: Eukaryota > Metazoa > Arthropoda > Arachnida > Araneae > Tetragnathidae > Metellina > Metellina segmentata. Next base: position 6,101,209 of record OX375877.1, on the reverse strand, counting down.
GAAAATGCACGTGATGAATGAAGTGTCGAAAAATTCCATCGATTGAGAGATTGGATTTCTTTGCAAAAGACATTGAGTTTGCCTTTTATTGTTGAAAATTGTATTTAAATTTGTCAATTTTTTTAAAATTTTAATTTTCAGGCTTTATTTCTGGTATTAAAATTATCTATACAAATAAGATACTTTTATGCTCAAAATGTTTTTCTGTTTCTTCAAGTAAAATAACGTTATTATTTCATTCTTGAGATGGCTGTTACTTTCTTCAAAGTACCTGACCAGAGTAAATGGCTACAAATTCCCAATTTTTACATGCTATCTTGAAAAAATATGTGCTGCATGAAATGCTGAAAAGTTCCATCGATTAAGAAATTGGATTTAAAATTTTCTGGAAGCAATTTCCCGAATAGACAGGCTGGATTATCAGTGAAGTACACATGCTATGCCCTTTATTTTCTAAAAGAACAATTTGCTGTTGGTTAGGAAAATCACTTAAGTATTATCAGTTCTATTACGTTTCTTTAATTTCTAGATTAATTCTTTTAAGTGATAGTATTAGTCTTAACAAAGTTACTTGGGGTCATTATTAAGTTTAAATGTTTCTTTCATTTCTTGTTTACTTTTTCATAAAGGTTAAAAATTATTGCTTAAAAAGTTAATTAATTCTAAAATCTAGAATATTCTGTAAAACTTTTAAATTAGTTACAAGTGCTTTATCATTTGTATGTTGGGTTCTTTCTTGCATTTGAGTAAATGTTGTGTTGCTTTCAGTTCTTATTTGTTTTCATTTATGTTTTAAATTAATGTTTCTAAAATTTAATTGATTCTAATATCTAGTATAATCCAGTAAAACTCTTGAATTAGTTGCAACTGCTTTATCATTTGTATATTGTTTTCGATATGTTTCCCTGTTTTGCATGTCATCGTGTGTATGAATCTTAAATATCTCAAGATATATTTGAGCCGATCAACCGGTATAGTGGTTAAGGTGTTAGCCTCTAGATCGGAACGTTTCTTGTTCAAATCCGGGTCTTGGCATGGATGTTTGTAAGCGTATGGTGTAGAGGCGGCTGGTGCACCTTAAATCTGTCGTGGCCCAAAGTCTTCACATTAGGTTGGTGTAGAAGTTTGGAGAGTGGGGTGCCAGCTCAGGTGTTGCTTCGTCATCTGACCGTGGTTCAAAATCATGAAGTGTTGTCCATGGATCTTTCCCTTAAGGGACTGATCCCGGACGGTCGTTAATAGCCCATTGTGTTGCTTTAATACGACGTTAACTAAAATTCCCATTACCAAGATATATTTGAAACTGAGTCATCCAGATAAGGTTTAAAAGAATAAAAACGTAAGTGTTCATATTATGACAAAGATTTCTATATGAGACAAGATAAGCATGATGTACATTAGATCGCTGAAGCAAGAAGTGATATTCAGCGCCTAAAGTGCTCATATTTATGCAGTAACGAGTGAAAGGCAATGCTCAAAGAGTGCGACACAAAGGCCTAAGGGAATCTTGGCAAAAATATGCTTTTAGCATAACATCTGCTGCTCCTACAGTTATGGGACAGATTTCGGAAGGCAATGAGATTATATTCGATCTCCTTCGTTGAAGCAAATGGGCAACATATCTCAGAGCCTGTCGATAGTAAATGCCATTTCACATGCTTTTTCTGCAGCTCCCTGTTTTAACACCTATCCAGAGACATTTCAGCGCACAAAACATGCATAATCCCATTGCATTAATTTCCATTCTTGATCTGAACTCTCGTATAACTCAATTCAGAGAAAAAGGATTGATTTGATGCTTTAAAAAGGACCAGAAAAACTGTGCCTGTCCTGATGGCATTGTATATCTAATGATACATCTTTCCTCTGTCACTCACTTTATAACATATTACATCTGTATCATCACATATTGGAGGAACATGTCTTCCCTTTGGCTTGGATACACTCCTTTTTTATACCTTTTCAAAAACCTGTAAAGATCCAACAAATGCATATAACAATAAGCCAATCACACTCACCAGCTGCATGTGCTAACTTTTTGAAAAGATGGTTAATTCTCGTCTCACTTGAATCTTAGACACAACTTAGGCTCTTAAATTAGAAGCGAGATTAGATGTGTCCACCATCGAGGCCAAGAAGATACATGGTTTCATTTACGTCCTGACAATCAGTCATTAAATTGCTTGAAGATTGCCGATAGTGAACTGTTCTTAAACATTATATGTTTAGCAGCGTGTATCTACCAAAAGTAAAGAAGAGTTACACTGCTAGTTATATATACTAGTAAACTTAAGTTAATTTTTTTAGTGGTGGCTAAGTTCGGCACACATGTTTTTATGTTTGCTTTCTCTTTTCTTTTAGGCATTTGGAATCTGAAGAAGAGCAGTGGTTTTCCTCTCTAGCTTGATCTTTCTTGTGTTTTCCCTCCTTAAAGTTTGTAAAGTAATTTAAATGTTTGCAGTTTTCCTAATTTTAAATTTAGTTTTTCATGCATTCTATATCTAGGGTTCCTACAGGAAAAATCAGTTTACATCGTAAACTGGTTATTAAATTTAGAGGTGAGAACCTCTGCTAAAGAGGATTAGAGCTCTTGGCGATACCTCTATAAAAAAAGTGCATCATGATTCCTACCCCATGGGTGATGTGGAAATGGAATCGTTCATTTTAGGACATGTTTTAAGTTACAGAATATAATTGTAATAGCTTTTAAAACATCAAATTGGTGTATTCAGTCTGAAATATACTTATTAAAAATGTAGATGGCGTTGCCTATAAACGGTGCCCTGTTATGTAACATTAGTGAGTATTGTTAGTAGCAGAAAAATTCTCAAACAAGACAATTGTGTCCAAAGTGCCTTCCTTGGAAGAGAGAGAAATTAGACACCAGAAGAAACAGTCCCTGAACAATACTTGTTCCATTCTCGGCATTTACATTAATTAGTTGGTTATTGTACTGACACTCAGCCGTGGATGACATGTTCTTAAGATCTGTGGGTTTAACAAAAAAATACTAATTTATGGTTCTTTACACTTAAGCAAATCCAATTAAAATATATAGATTTTACAAGCTTGGGTGTTTTTATTCAATTGATTGGAATAAAAATATTTACTCAAAATTTAACACCAAATGGTATTTTAAAAATTTGAAATTAATATAGTTAAGAAACATTAAGTTCACAATAATAAGCTTTAAAGTTTCTAAAAATTTCAAATTTAATAATAATTCAGTTTAACCACCCTAGTGGTTGCAACGAAAAATATCAAGGCATAGTCCCTTTTCTGATTACAAGATGAAGATTGGGTCAGTTTTCCTCTAGTTCATCAAGATACAATCAGTTTTGCTAATGAAACAAATCTCATCGAACATGACCACCCTGACATTTAATGCGAACACAGCACTTGGGAGTATTACTGTGACTGATTTTAAATAATATTCAAAGAAAGCACTGAAGGAAAATAAAGCCATTATGAGAACTTGTAGAAGAGGACTAGAAATAAAGTACTATTTTAGTTGAATTTTCAACGTCTCACCGAACAGGTTTCTGAACTATGAAATAAGTTATGAAACGATGATAAATGCCCTCCTATTTTGTCATTGTAAGAGCCCTATATTGCTCAGTATGTGAAGCAAAAATCCTGACATGATAAAAATTTAATATGTATATCGTTATTAATATTACTACCTAAATATTGGAATTACAAATTTTTACTAGTTCAGTGCAAGTGTAATATGTATTAATTTAATTGTCTGAACTTCAACAAGCAGATTTTAATCTTATTAAATGTGAATATACCATATTGAAAAAAAAATTAAGAATCGAAATAAGGGCTAAGTTTACAGAAATATTTTTAAAGTTTCAGATCCTGGTATTAAAAATAACACTCTTACATCTTTTAAAATATTTTTAGAGTTTTGTAGAAAAAGAATTTTTGTTCTTATATTTGGGGTTCCCTTCAAAATAAAAGTTTGTCTTGTTTCCTGTTGAGTGATTATTTCCTCAAATTATAGTAGAAAACCAAATCCATAAAATGCAAAAACTTAAATTAAAAAATGATTTGTAAAATCGAGATAAAAATTAAAAAATTCGGCAATTTGTAAATTGTATTTTGGTTTTGCAAAATACAGTTGTTTTTTAACAAGTTCAAAAAGAGAAATAATAGTAATTTTCATTTAAACAAAATTTTTAAAAATTTTATATTAATAAATCGGAAGAAAAAAATGTTCAAACATTTAATTTAGAAAACATTCAGAGTTTTGTGAGAGAAAAAAAACCAATCCTTTTACAAAGCAAAAAAAAATCAAACTAATTTGATTTGTATTATTTTTTGTTTAAGGAAGCACAGTCCTAGATCTGGATTCGAACCGCGTTCCGTGTTACTCCAAATCCGTGCTTCTAACCACTATACCAAGTAACACGTGACATAATAAGTTTTTTTACAAATAAAAGCCATATATCGTAATTCTCAGATTCTTATATCGATTAATCGTTTTTTTCGTGTATTCGAATAGTACTCGATACTTGAAAGTACTCGATTACTAAGTACTCGATACTCAAAAGTACTCGATTCTGCCCATCACTACAAATGCCTCAAAAACTTTACTTCCCACTTGTGTTTTTTTTGGCTAATAAAATCAGTCACCTCTTTCGTTTATAATTTTGAATCAAATTGTTGTATACTTCCTTTAAGTGTTTATATTATGAGTGCTGTTAATCAGACATGTTTATACATTACTCTTCCTGGCATTTAGATTTATGTCATGTGTGTTTACATTACTGTTTCCAGTATGTAGTATATTCTAATAATTTACAACTGGCTGTTGGAATCTTTTATCATATGCAGTAATTGACCCAGTTCCCTCTGAGCTGGGTGTAAACATTTGTGCTGAAATCCCCATGAGTGCAGAAAAATTAAAGCATTTGACCACTTCTGTCATATTTCTATGGTGTATTTACTTAGTTATAAAAATGTAAGATTAGTTGTGATTTAAATCAGTGATTTTATAAAAAAAATCATTTGATAAATCATGATTTCAATTGTTGATTTAAATCTTGACACCCTAGAAACTAATAGTTTCAGTAAAATAAGATTTCAATACGATATATTGAACTCTTTTTAATTTGAAACACCAAGATTAATCAACTTTCCGCCACTCCCAAATGAACACACTCGTGGATTTTCGTACGTGCGTTCATTGAAACGTACTTGAGTCATTGAAGTTTGAAGTATTAGTAAATGTCATGGAATAGATTTAACATTAGATGGAATACACATCCACCTTTACATTAAAATTCAAGGGTTTCATTGGTGCTACAAACAGTTTCTTCTTACAGTATGTTAATAACTTGAGAGTAGCAGAAACATGGTTTCCGAATTTTTTTCGCCCATAGTATATCTTCATTTTTATTTGTTTTAAATTTTGAATAGTGTCCGTGCGTCCAATGTACACTGTTTAAATATAAATTGTACTTAATAAAATAGTCTGGGAAATCTAAAGCAATTCCGAAATAATGAATTGAATAATATTTTCAGGGAATTAGATTTTAATATAAGATATTGATCTCATTTCTATCCCAAAGTCCGTGATTGTTTTTGCATTCCCATCTGCACACATTTGTTCATTTCCTTGTGTGTGGTTTAGAAAGTCTTTTTTCATAGCCAAGTGTTAAACAAAAAAGGATATTCATTGAAACATAAATTGAAATACATGATACCAAGTAGTGCATTATTTCGTTAGATTAATTAGACCGACACACAGGGTGGCTTTAGGCAGTGGCGTATATAGGAGTTTATTTCGGGGGGTGCCAAATATTCTCTAAAGCAATTTAGTATACAACATACAAATGTATTAATTCTGGGGGAAGCATACATTCGAAAGCTATTTAGGACTTCAAGATATCAATTTGAATTTATAATAACAATTCAACATAATACCAACAACAATTTGAAATTGTTTAAAATTTATTTCTAAAAATAGGTAGTTATGCATTTTAAATAATGTCAGTGTATATAATAATACTGAAAAGCTGCATGGATATTAAAAGGAATAGAAGGTCAGACAAAGATAAAAAAAAGTTTAAATGTGTTTTTAGAAATTGTGAAGTATAATTTTAAATATTTTTATAGTGAAATACACATTTCTTTAATTGGAAAAAAGTAACTTGTTTACTTATTTAAAATATTCAAAATTCGTTCTTATATACAGGTTGCCCACTCCTAAATTTGATGGATAGGTAATTTACTTTTAATTACTATCTCAATAGAAATTTCTTTGTTTAATGTATGAGTATCTGGATATTAGTTTGCTAATTATAACTGATAGAACTAGAACACCGAATAACAAAAAAAAAATTCAATTGAAAATTTTGTTTACCCAAAACGTTTTAAATACAATTTTTTTCCTTTCCAAACATTTTTGTTATTGAAAATATGCATATATAACGAATGGTTAAGAAATTAGTAAAGAAATTATCAGTCAATGTTAAGAGTGGACACCCTGCAAGTTTCCCCCAATTAAATTTAAATTCGAATTTTAAAATAAGAGGTTGACTTATTTTTTTAAAGTGGATTTGGTAATGGTAATTTTAGTTAACGTCGTACTAGAGCAACACAACGGGCTATTGACGACGGTCCGGAATCAGTCCCTTAAGGAAAAGATTCGAGGACAACACCTCGTAATTTTGAACCACGGTCAGATGACGAAAAGTGGATTTGGATAACAATCGTTAGCTTAAAAGAGTTTAATTCGAGAGGAACGAAATAATTTAAAAGCTTTATTTCCGTTGTCTGGACACAATTCGAGCTTTGGCAATAACGTATATAATTTAATATTTAAAATATAAAACCAAAATATTACTTACTTGATTGTAGACTCTTTGAAGATGGTACTAATTTTGAGGAAGTTGCAACGCGTGACTACAGGATCAAAATAGGAATAAACTACCTTTGAATTCAACAGACAGAGAAGAGAACGGACTCGTTCTGAAATAGAACCAATCCGAGAGTACCCAACACGTGTGTCTAAACAAATTTCTAGAGTAGCATTGTATATCTTCCCTCCCGAAGTTTAAGAATTGTGTTTACCCCATTGGCAAGTATTCGTTCGTTCCACAACATTGTAATTTCTAAGTATGGGGTGTAACAATGTTGAACAACTGGGGTGTATAAGTTTTGGCAGGAAGGATATTGTAAGAAAACTGAATATTGTATAGAAAACAAATATTCTTTATTTCTCGGTTATTTATTATATACAGTGCTGTTCTGTTAAAACATAAACAGAGTCTCCGCCGGAGACTTAACTCCCAAAATCTAGTGCGTCGCTAGTACGCCCTCGAAACAACGACCAAACTCTTCTCGAGTCAGTCAGAGAATCTCTTCGCAGACCCAGCACTCTCTGCTCCAAGCCTCGAAGCTCCGGTCCGTGGTAAAAACCCTTGGGCAGTTTTCCACCGCCTCAAAACTCAACTCCAAGATAGGAGCTCCCCTGCCTTTTCAGTTCTATCCCCACAGAGGGGCTGGCCATTGTCCCACAAGGAACGATTTCAGCCAGCCAGGCGACTGGTGAAACAAGAGGTCCTTGTATCACTACGCCACAGCCCTTCCCCCATAAAAAAATTTCCTTGTGATGACGAGGAAATTCAAGCAAGGTACAAGCGAGCCTATCCAGAAAAATCGTCCGAGAGGCAGATCCTTAAATTCCTCACAGTTCCTTTACAATAGTGATACACTATCACATAGCAATAGGAAATTTAACTAATTTTTTTTAACAAAAGGCCCACCTCTGCTCAGTAAAGGAATCTCTCTAGGAAATAGTTTTAGGCTCAAACCATTTAAACTAAAACTCTAACACTCCACGAGACAGCTAAATTACTCTGCTCTCCTACTTTTCGGTAAAGGGTTTTATCAATCCAATGCAGAGATTAACTACTTAACTTTATCTACATTTGAAACAAATCACTCTGCACAGAATGCTAACCCAAGAAAATATATTTACATTGGCTTTACAAAGTCATTTTCTGAACCAAAAACAAACATTAACTGACACAAAACAAAAATTTACACAATTTAAAATTCATCTTATACACTAACCCATTATAATTTCATCAAAAAAAATTTTTTTTTAAGGAGGCTGTCTACTCAGACCATCGGCATTTCCGTTGTTTTTCCCGGCTCTGTGAACAATTGTGAAATTGTATTGCTGCAAACATAGAGCCCATCGGGTCAGCCGCGAATTGCTCCCCATCATTTTATTTAGGAAAGTCAGTGGGTTGTGGTCCGTTTCAATTTTAAATTTTTGTCCGTCCAAATAGTAATTTAATTTTTTTAAACCATATACAATAGCAGCCAACTCTCGCTCCACTGTACTGTAGTTCTGCTCTGCTCTCGAGAATTTTTTACTCAAAAACAAAATAGGGTGCTCCTTCCCTTCTAGGTTCTGGGACAGTACAATTCCCGCACCTGTTGCGCTCGCATCCGTTTGTACTATAAATTCCTTAGTATAATCCGGAGCATATAATACCGGATTTTGGACAAGCTTCGATTTTAGGTTCTTAAATGCCTGATCACATTCGTCTGTCCAAATCACCTTTTCTTTTGTCACCCTTCCTTTCAAAGCACTTGTCAAAGGGGCGGCAATAACCGAGTAATTCGGGATATATCTGGAGTAATAACCCACCACTCCTAAAAATGACCGAATTTGAGTTTTAGAGGTAGGAGTGGAAAATTCTTGGATCGCCTTAATTTTCGCCTCGTTTGGCGACCTTTTCCCGGTTCCAACTTCATGCCCCAGAAACTTGACATGGTCCTGTGCAAAACGGCACTTGGCCAGTTTGACCGTTAACTTAGCTTCTCCCAATTTGCGCAATACCCTGCCAACATCCTTAAGGTGTTCTTCCCAAGTTGGGGAAAATACCGCGATATCGTCTATATAAGGGGCCGCAAATTTTTCCAGTCCGCCTAACACCTGGGCCATCAATTTGCAGAAATAAAAGGGGGCATTAACCAGGCCAAACATCATTTTCTTAGGGATAAACATCCCAAAAGGCGTCACGAATGCTGCATATCTTTGCGCTCTTTCAGTAAGAGGTATTTGAAAGTATCCCTTTGTCAAATCCATGATGGTGATGAAAGGGGCGGCACTTACTTTTTCCACTACCTCTTCGATATGAGGTAAAGGGAAAAATTGGGTTCGGGTGATTGCGTTTAGCTTTCGGTAATCCACACTTGGTCTAGGGTCCCTACCTGGGCTCTCCACTAAGATCATTGGAGAGGCATAATCCGATTGACATACCTCGATCACCCCCAGAGCCAACAGTCTCTGAATCTCATTTCGCAATATGTTTACTTGTCTAGGAGACATGCGATACTTCCTGGCGCGCAACGGAACCTCACTGATCAGTTCGATGTCCATTTTTATAAATGCGGAATTACTCGGGTCCGAAGAGAACTCCTTTTTACGAGTTTTTAGCATTTCCCTGAATCTTTCGATCTGGATATCAGACGCGCGCTCGTCGAGTCGGCTCTCTATTACAATTTCTTGCAAATCGAAATGAGTGGGGTCTTGTAGCGGATAAAGGATCTCTGCTTCATGCTCTACCTCTTCGTGCCCTTCATCGATAATCAGATTAACACACTCGGACCTGCTATGATAGGGTTTCATTAAGTTAACGTGATAAATCGTGCTTTTGTCACGTTTTTCGGGCAAGTCTATCAAATAATTTGTGTCCGAAAATTTACTCGTAATTTTACCAGGCCCCATCCAGTTTACTGCCATTTTATTCGGTTTAGATGTAGCTAAAACTAAGACCTGATCTCCCACTTTAAAATTTCTCGTAACCGCATTCTTGTCATACCACAATTTCCTTTTTAGTTGGCATTCGCCCATTCTTTCGGTAGCCAACTCTTGGCACCTCTTTAACCGATTTGTCAGGTTTAAAATGTACTCTACCACATTAGAGTCTGAATCCTCAGGTTCAAGCCAATTCTCGTACACAATAGTCTGGGGGGTCCTTAAATTCTTTCCCAGTACCAGTTCCGCCGGACTGAAACCTAAACTTTCATGGGTCACCGTTCGTAATGCAAATAGTGCGGATGGTAAATTCTTTTCCCAATCCTCACCTGTTTCTACGCAGAGTACTTTGAGAACGCGTTTAAGACTCGAGTGCCATCTCTCCACCGGGTTACTCTGAGGATGGCAGACCGAACTGTGCACCACTCTGATGCCAAATTTTTCGAAAAATTCAGACGTCAATACACTTGTAAACGAGCTACCTAGGTCGCACTGAATTTCCCTGGGGAACCCTGTCCTTGAAAAGACTGAGAGCAACGCGTCTATTACTTTTACCGAGGTAATATTTTCCACCGGAATAGCATCTGGGTATCTGGATGCTAAACAAATGGAAGTGATCATATATTTGTTGTTATTTGAGCTAATTGGTAGGGGTCCTACAGCGTCTATATTGATTTTAGAGAATACTTCTGAAATTATAGGAACTATTTTCATAGGGGCCTTTCGTCTATCTCCACTTTTCCCCACCCGCTGACAAGAGTCACATGATCTCACATATTGCTCAATTTCTTGGTAACAATTCGGCCAGAAGTAATGACGTAATACCCGATCTTTTGTCTTAGTAGCACCCAGATGTCCAGCTATTTCCTCGTGACAAAAAGCTTTTATTTTGTCCCTAAATTTCATTGGTATAATAAGTTGAACTCGCTGTTCGCCTCTCTTTGAGTATGCAATGCGAACTAGTTTCCCTTTTACAATTTTAAACTCACTTTCTCCATTCACTGAACTCCGAGCACATAGCGCAGCGAGAGACTCACAATTCCTTTGTGCGACATCGAACACCGCTGAAGAGATCTGAGAAAAGCCATTCTCTTCCTCTGGCAATGTTAACGGCAAAAAGGAACGATCGCTTTCGTCAATTACGGGGAGTTTTTCGTCCTCCTCTACCGCCTTCGGGGTTTTGACTACGGGGGTCTCGTTCGTATGGCTCGCGCCGGAATTATCTACCCTTGTTTTTGTTTGGCTCCGTGTGACTACTACATTTAGAGGCACAGGGCCTTTCAGATGCTCTTCGATAAGCTGGGCAGTCTTATTTCCCAGAAGATAAAAACCCTGATCCAAAACATCTGGCTTAATAGCGGCTTTGGTGACTATGGAACCAAACTTTCCCTGGAGCGTAACCTTTGCCAAAGGCAAACATTTGCATTCATTATCCAGGGGCTGCCTAATCCAGGTCACTTCGCCCAACAAATCTTCGGTTTTTATCCAACTTCTTGCGCATAAGTCGATCCCTGACCCTGTATCACGCAAGCAACTCCGTTCTATACCGTTCACCAGTACTGTATTAAAAAAAGGGGCAAAACTCGCGTCGAAATCAGTTCGAGTTCCTATATTATTACACATTACATCCTCTGTCTTTCTTTTTAGCAACGGGCATTCCGGCCTTATGTGGCCTGGCTTTCTACATTGAAAGCAAATTACCTCCTTTTTTCTGTCGAAATTTTTATTTAAGTCCGGTTTAAGGGTTTCCGAGCTCCCTCCTCTTCCCGCCTTGTCTTTAAACTCAAAGTTTTTTCTAGGATATGATTCTGACTTCCCTTTCCCGTGCAAACTCTTTTCCCCATATTTGATCTCAGTTCTCCTGAACGTTCTCTTCACACTTTCATAATGATCTAATTTTTCGGCCAGATCTGAGGCCTTTCGAAAATCCTCCCAATTTTCTAAATATCTCTCTTTGAGATCTTGGGGAACTCTTTTTTTAATTGCTCCGTGAGCATAAGCTGTTTTAGCGTTTGAAAGTCATTCACTTCCGCCGACTCCAACCAATTATCTAAATAACCTTTTAATTCGTAAACCAGATCGGACCACAACGCCCCTGGTTTCCTGTGGTGCTCCTCAAATTTTAGTCTTAAAGCAACCGGGCTTAATCTGAAGCGTTTCATGAGCATTCGCTTCATGTGGTAGTAGTCGTCTCCATTCTCTACAGGTTCTTTTACTACTAGCTCTGCCACGTCTGCTGGCAACAAGGGAATTAATTGGGATACCCACCTATCCTCCTCCACTTTTTCTTTCTGAGCTTGCCGCTCGAATATCATTAAAAACAGTGCTATATCAACTGTTCTCGGATCAAATTTGGGAACTAGATCTTTTAGACAAATTCTTTTATTAGAAACCTCACTGGGTAAGGAAACCATAGAATTTGCACTTGCCGTTTCTAGAGTATTTCCCATTCGCAATTTTTCTAGTTCAAACTCCCGTTCTTCTCTAACTATCTTATCTGATCTTTCCTGTTCGGTACGTTTCTGTTCCCTTTCCTCCTCAATCTCTTCCATTATTCTGTCTAAGAAACATTCCGCGGTTTCCTCCGTGAAATCTGGTGCCTCCAGAATATCTTTGATTATGTTTTTCACTAGGTCTGAGTCAGACACCTCAACCTCAAATTCCGCTGCTAACTGCTTTAACGTGCTCTTTTTCTGCCTGTTTAGGCGTTTTATGAAAGACGACATTTTGCTTCTTGAATAAACCAAAATTAAATCTATGAAAATTCTATTCTGGTGTAACAAGAAAAAAATAGTAAACACCAACGTTTCACAAGCACTACAGAGATTCCAACTGAGTCAAAGGGGTACAATATAAAGACTCACTATAAATAACCATAAATCAAACGCAAATAACCTTATGCACTTATACAACCCCAACACATAAAAACAAAATTCTTAAGAACTAAGTATATTTCATACCAGAATGACCGACCAATCACTAACCCAATTTTATACCCTAACTAACTGCCTCTCGGAATGAAGTTTTCCAAAATAGGACTCACCTCTCTCTTCCGTCCGGACAGCAGGGCTCCTTTTTCGGGGTCGTGGTGCTTTTTCTCTGGGCTTCCAGAACCCGTCGATCGTATCCCTCCGACGATATTTTGGTCCACCGCTAAATTCCAGCAATTCAGCTTCCGAAGCGGTTACTCGTATCCCTCGTCGTAAAAGACGGGATTTCGGTCCACTGATGATGTCCGGCAATTCAGCTATACGAACTGTCACTCGTATCCCTCGTCGTAAAAGACGGGATTTCGGTCCACTGATGATGTCCGGCAATTCAACTTCCGGAACTGTCACTCGTATCCCTCGTCGTAACAGACGGGATTTCAGACTTAAAGTTCTCAAGCAATGGTCGATCCTGACCAGGTTCGTAGCTCATTAACTCGAGCTAATAATCCAATACCGCTGCCACCAGTTGTAACAATGTTGAACAACTGGGGTGTATAAGTTTTGGCAGGAAGGATATTGTAAGAAAACTGAATATTGTATAGAAAACAAATATTCTTTATTTCTCGGTTATTTATTATATACAGTGCTGTTCTGTTAAAACATAAACAGAGTCTCCGCCGGAGACTTAACTCCCAAAATCTAGGGCGTCGCTAGTACGCCCTCGAAACAACGACCAAACTCTTCTCGAGTCAGTCAGAGAATCTCTTCGCAGACCCAGCACTCTCTGCTCCAAGCCTCGAAGCTCCGGTCCGTGGTAAAAACCCTTGGGCAGTTTTCCACCGCCTCAAAACTCAACTCCAAGATAGGAGCTCCCCTGCCTTTTCAGTTCTATCCCCACAGAGGGGCTGGCCATTGTCCCACAAGGAACGATTTCAGCCAGCCAGGCGACTGGTCAAACAAGAGGTCCTTGTATCACTACGCCACAGGGGTCGTAAAACAAGTGAAATGTCCAAGGGGTTGTTTGGGAAGCTAGACAGAGGGTTTCTTATCTTGCAAAGTCGTAAAACTGTCATTGGTGTCCATTGGATTCTGCGGGCAGCGGAGGAAGAAAATGTTCCCTGTTGAGGTGCACTCTCACAACCACGTGGTTACAGCACATCTTTCATCAACCATCATAAATTTTGGTGATCCCTGTGTCCAGCGCACTGGGTTTACTTTACCCAGGAAAGGAAATAGCTTCTCTGTCCAGTTTTAAATGTGTCCAAATAATAACATTTTTAAAGAAAATTGTTTCCGCCAGGAATACAAATTCAATTTCTAAAAATTTAAAATAAAAAGTTCTCATGATTGAATTTAGTCAAAATTTCGGGAGGGGCCTGGGCCCCCTCGGCCCCTCCCTTATATACGCCCCTGGCTTTAGGTATGTTTAGGGATTGGAATCCGATCCGGCGGATCCGGCATCATTTAGCTACCTACCGGATCCGACAACATCTATCAAATCCGGTCCGGATCCGATAAATCCGAATTTTTTTTTAATTAAATAATCGATTATTCAAACCCAACTTTAAAGTCGCGAAATCGTTTATTAAGCAATCGATTGTGAATGAATCGATTTTATATCTTTCAATCATCAGTTTGGAGAATTCTAGCAAAAATAATAAGTTATATTATAAATAATATTTTTTTTATTAAAGAGGGATTAGAAAAACAAATTCTGCAAGAAAATGAAGACTATTGCAAAAAGACAAGCTTCAGAAAAGAAACAGATTTTGAGAAAATAACGAAGAAAGAAATGACTTCATATATATGAAATGGAATCAAAGGAAAATATTTGTCTCTTATGTGCGACTACTTAATGACGGTTAAACCAACTAGTGTTGAAGCTGAGAGGGCCTTCTTCTAGACCACTGGTTATATTTGCGTTATTAGTTATTAGTAGGGCAACTTTTTGCAACAAATGCAACTTTTTTTCACACGTTTTCACACTGCATGTAAAGTACTAAAACCAAAATTCCTCCTACATTGGGTGGGGGTGGGGGGTTGTAAGTGAGTTATAACCGCAACATAAACGCAACTTTCTGCATAAATGCAACTTTTTGCATAAATGCAACCCACCTACCTGAAATTACAATTTAATTTTTTGCCCTCTGAACCAACCCTTTGATCACGTGTATCTGCTCTAGCGAATTCCGAAGTATTGCGGATCAAACAAGAAGTTCACGGAAAGTTGATGTTCGTCCTAACAGCCGAAAGTGAAATAAATGCAAGAAGTAACTTTAAGACTTTGGTTGGCACTCTTGATAATCCAGAGGAAACTTGAGTAATCGACTGTAGAGTTTGCGAGGCGAGTGTCGATCATCACTATGTTGTTCACCTTGTAGATGACGTTTTAAAATCTCTGAATGATATAGCACATTATTTATTAGTTCATTTAGAAGTAGGTTTGGGGATGACACTATTAATACGATTTGTTTCCTTAGATGGTTCTTTCAAACTCAAAAGTGATTTTCATGCTATATAACTGCGAATTAAGCAATTAAGAAGAATTAAGTTCCCTTGTTTGTTATGTTGACCAAATACTGTCAAAGATTAGATTTTTGCGTTAGTATGAGGCAAGGTTAGGTACAATTTATATGTCATTTGCTCAACGATATTAGAGATAGAGACTACTTAATTTTAGATAAATAGAAAAGTACTACGTATAAAACAAGCTGATGTTTTTAGGGGTGGAAACTAGTAACACTGATCATAATCAATCGTTTAATACTTACTACTAGCAGTAATAATAGTTACTATTATTAATTGTTGGCGACTGATTTCCTACCTATGGATAATTATTAATAAAGTTGATTCTCCTTATGCTAAAATAAACGTTTTGTTCGTCAATTTGGAATAATATGCTTTTTACCTACTTTCACTCAGCCGATTTTGGAAAAATACATACTGGTTAGATAGACTTATTAACAAAATTCCAATCCGGCCGGATCGACCGGATTGGAATCCCTAGGCATGTTTAATAATTTTTAGTAAGAATACTATATGCTATTCAATGAATGAGTATTGTAAAAATGGAAAATGCATATTTTGTAAAATATGAATTGGGGTAGAAAATTGCAAATATCATCTATACATTACTTCAAAATGAATTAAAATTTCCCGTCCTCTCACCTTTCTTTCACATATATCTCACTTTTTACAATGTTTTCTATCCCTTCACATTTCGTTATTTCATCTGGTGTTTACAATTTCACTAGATTTGTATGTAATGTGACACTGTTTATCTATAATCTTTATCCCTTTAGAAATTAATTTTATTAAACGCTAATATCCACAAAGGAGTAATACGCGCCATAAAGAGAAAATCTACAGGGTGCGAAGATTGACAGTTTAATTGTATCAAAACATTTTACAACATTATTTTTCATTCCAAAACCAAAAATTGAACGTGCTTCGTAGAATAACAGAAATGAAGGGACTGGTGAGTTTTGTTTTATCCACGACTCCCTTTAACAGAAATCGCAACGGAACGATAAAACCGCGTCTCGATTGAATTGAATATTTACATTTGACGAATTTCAATTCAATTGCACATTTCAACCCTAAATGTATTAATTAAATTTAATTAAGTTACGCATTTTGTTCCCTAATGCGATGTCGGATGGAGTGTCAATGATTATTTTTAGGGACACTATCTCATCAGAAAACAGTAAAAACAACAGATGGGTCGGTTGTTAATGAACGTCGCACTGAAGCACAACATAGCGGGTTATTGCAGACGGAATTAACCCCGAAGGGAAAAATCCGAGGATAACACCTCGTCGTTTGGAACATACTTTCAGAAGTACATTTGACAGCTATGAGGTCATACAGGATGATCCCATCAGTGACCCTAACCAACGACGTTATTTTCTTAACCAAAGAGGGTTTCTTCTTGGTTTGTTCGTTTGAGAGTTATTGCGGCAAGGTCTGATAGGAGAAAGGGTAAGCCAAACACGAGATACAATTTGACTCAGTAAAATTTATAAATTACTTAAATTAATAATCTATCCAGCAATGAATTTAGATTGGAAACAAGTAGGTACAGCAGTCGGAAGAAGCAACGGCTCACCCGATTGCAATTGCACAATTTACATTCTAGAACAAAATGGAAGGTAGCAATCGATAGGGATTAATGTTTTCTACAAGTATAAATACTTAAAATTTGTCTAAGGGGCCGTCTTCATATTAAATTGGGTTCTTGCTCCGATAATTTCAATACGAACCCCCATCTTTTACAACAAATTTGGATTCTACACACAATTTCAGGCGGATGTGTTGAAAAATAATGTAAAACGGCGTGAAATTAACCGAGAATATCAAAAAAAAACATTGAGGGAGCGTATAAATGTTTGGAATTCTATCACATTATACATATTAATAAAGACGTGTAGTGGCCGTCGTATTCAATGACCTGTTGCAGACGCCTTGGTGTGGAGTTCATTAAGATGGTCCAGAAGTTCCATAACGCCAACGTGAGGACGTTTGAGACCACGACCGATTTGACATACACCAGCCCCCATGTGCACGACTGTCTTTGGCTAGACCTAGTTTCGAACTCGCAATCCTACGATTACTTTTCCACGTTGGAAGGGTGTGCAAGTTTGGAGTGAGGCAACATCTCAGGTATGAACTCGCCATCTGACCGTTGTTCAAAATGACGTAGTGTCCTCGAATCTTTCCCGTCGGGCCCGGACCGTCTCAAATGGCCCATAGTGTTGCACAACTACGGCGTTGATTTAAATCGCAACCCATCCAACCAGGCTACCGCGACTCGACACGGAAGGGTGAAACTGCCAAGGAATAATCGAACATGCGCCACCATCAAATCGAAGGCTGCTAGTGCAGTGGTCAAAGTTACACGCACGAATCACCGTGCTCTAGTTCAATGGTTCTTAATCTTTCTAGTTATCGGTACCCCGTTGAATCGAAAGTTATCGCACTCCCTTGAAAATTGTGTTCCTTTATTTCGGTAAATAATTTGGTAATTTTTAAATAGCGTCGAACCAGAGCAGTGGTTCCCAAAGTGGTTCCTACGGACCCCCAGGGGTCCGCGAACCGCTGAGGGGGGTCTGTGGTAAATTAAAATTGATTTCGGGGTGCATGGACAACGTCAGGGGGGAGGGTCGCGAAGGTTTAATATAAAGTAAAATAACTGTGGCCCATATTATTATTAATATTTAATTTTACTAAAAATAATTAACAATAAATAAATTGGTAGCAATTTTTACGTCCTGAGAAAAGAAATAATTTGTTTTAATTTCTTAAACCTTAAATTTATCTTTTTTTATTGATAACAGTATGATGTGAGACGAAGAAAAAATGCAGATAATATAGTGGTGAATATTTAAAATGTGGCTTTATTCCGTCATCAGGAAATAGTACGTTACTTATGTGCCTTCTTTGTAATATGTCTTCTATGCAACTTTGTCAAACGAATCAATGAAACTTTATAACCTTCATTTGGAACATATTCATAAGGAACATTTGACAAAAGTACGCAGCGACAAAAAAAAGATATTTTTAACTTTTTTAAAACAATCAAATAAAAATATTTGAAAACACCGTCATTGCGACAAATCGTAGAGACAACATCTAAGCGGGACGCGGATGGATTTCGTGCTTCTCATAACATTTCTTTACTCATTGAAAAGTCCGCAAAGTCGCACACCATTGGTGAAGAACGTATTATACCGGCTGTAATTGAGGTAATACGCATCGTGCTGCATAAACCAGTTTTTGATATTATACAAATTTCATTGAGTAATAATAATACGATACAAAGAAAGATTAACGAAATGGCACAGTTCGTTGAAAATTCTTTATGTGAGTACTTAAAAACATCTGAATACTCTATACAGCTTGACGTGGCAACTTTACCAGGGAAAGAAGCTTTACTTTTAACTTTTGTGATAGTTGTAAAAGAAAACATTTTCAAGAATATTATTATTTATCAAATGTTTGGAAGCTGATACGAAAGGTGAAGCAATATTTAATGAATTAAAAAGATTTTTCGATTTAAAAGCTATACCCTTGAGTAATATGCTCTTCGTTGCTACTGACGTTGCTATGGCAATAGTAGGACGACACCAAGGCTTTCTGGCATACTTAAAACAAGCTATACTGAGTGTGTTATCTATACTTTGTGTCTTTCATCGACAACATTTAGTCGCCAAAAATCTGAGTGAACGCTTTCATGGCTCACTAGATTATCTCATTAGAGGAGTTAATAAAATCAAAAGGAATGCCTTAAATGAGAGATTATTTGCTCAACTTTGCTTAGAAAATTATGATTATAATAGTTTACTACTTAGCGTGGAAGTTCGTTGTTTATCTTAGAGTGCATGTTTGGTTCGATTTTATGTACTCCTTACTTTCCAGGAATTCCATTACTGAATCAAAGACAATGATTTGCGGCTCAATTAATTCAAAAGAATGACACATAGCTTATATTACTCACTTATTTGCCAAATCTAACGAAACCAATTTGAAGCTACAAGGTGATGAATTAAATTTAATCAAAATTAAAAGTATAATATCTAAGTTGGTTACAAAACTTTTTCTATACAATTTGGGGAGAGAAGAATGCTCTCAGTTTCCAAATCTTTCAAAACTGCAAAAACGAGAAGTCAACACTTAAGGGTTCTTTATTCTGGCCTCAGCCAAAGATTTGAAGATATTTTTCACATGGTTGTCACCGATTGGGTGTTGGAATCTTTTGTAAGTAGACCCACAAACTCAGATGAATTCATACTAATACAGTAACAATATATTGAATTATTCACAAATGAGGAACTGAAACCAATGTTTGAACAAGGATACCACATATTCTATTTGCAAAACAGATACCAATTTTATATCCTTCATTATGGGTTAATGTGTACAGAAGCTGTTAATTGCTTTCCTGTCTTCCTATTTAGTAGAATGTGGATTTAGTGCAGCTATGAGCTTCATCATCTCATTTAAAAAAATGCGTTTTTGTATTTTAAAACAAAAGTTATAATTTACTAGTATTTTAAGTCAGGGCTCGAAATACCCGGGTGCACAGGTGCACTGTGCACATGAAAATATAATTGTGCACCTAATTTTTTCCCACTAGGTGCACTCAGTGCACCTAATTTAAAAACTTAGGTGCACAAGGTGCACCTATATTAAAAATTCTATTTCGAGGCCTGTTTTAAGTAAATATAAAGTAGTAGTAGTATTTACTAAAATACTTCCACACCAACCCAACGTGAGTTATTTCTGCCAAGACAGATTTCGGGTGCACCAGCCTCCTCTACACCATACGCTTACAAACATGCATGCACTGACCTGGATTCGAACCAGAAACCTTCCGATCTACAGGTTAACACCTTAACCACCAGACCGGTGGGTCGGCTTCTTTATTACATCTATTGCAAGATAATTCATCTATTGGAAAATAAACACACATATTTACATTGCATATAAAACAGTCTATCAATTTGAAACGGCTGCCGTTGTTTACAGAGCCCCTACTTTAAAGAGCCACGCCTAAGTCAACACTTCCATAGAGGCGATTTCTGGCTTTTGTTTTTAAGTACAAGTAATTAAAATTCTGCACTCTGATAATACCCATCAAAAACATAATTTTGCATTTTATTCGAGGAAGACAACATCAATACAACCTAAAGATAGTGATTATTTATTCAGAGGAGACTGCAGAGTAAAGTATTTCTCAGTCAATTTTCTAGGGTATATTTTAGTGCCGTCTTCGAAGCAGCATCGCCTATTCCAGTCTACTCCAGTGACTGACGCGAGGGTTGAAGTCCCAAGTCAACTTAAGTATTCGCTAGTTTCTCCCCACAAGAAATAGCTTCCATCGAAATTCTAGAAACTTCTCTCGAACCCCAGGTTGAGAACCACTGCTCTAGTAGAATGCTAGTAGTGCACCAGTCAATTGCCGATAGGTTGGACCTGCCCGGGAAACCGTCTACCGGTCATTAGAAGTTGTAAATAAAAGAGGGTAATTTGAAAATGTCAGACGTAAACTATACAGTTTTCAAACATCTTAACACTTTATAAGTAAGATCACTAAAACAGTTGTAGCGAAAATTAAATCCTAAGACATCAATTTCAACGTGCAAACAGCTTCAAATCATTCATTATTGTTCACACAACAATTATCTATATTTGAAAAAAAAAATATCTTACTTTGTTCTTTGCCGGACTAGAAAAACCATACTTAGGGGTCAGGTAGGTAGCTAAATAATTAAGGTCACACTGAAGCAACACAACGGGGGGGCTATTACCATATTTTTCACAAATACGACCGTAATTTCTACCGATATTACGCCTCGTCCTAAAATGAAGGGTTGAGGTCAAAACTCATGGAAAAGGCGAATCTACAAAGAACACATTTATTGACTTCATTAGACAAGCACATACACCACAGACAGATGTTGTTGTTGTCGTGTCTATGTACACAGTTCTTGTGCAAAAGTTTAGAGTCCTCCAAAAGCCTTGGTGACAAGATACCACAGACAGATGCGATATTAAAAGACTCTTTTCGCCTTCCCATCAAGCATCGCGCCGCCAGCTGCATTAAACGTAGACAAAAAATTCGGCGACTATCGCTGACAGGCAAAAGGAAATATATTGTACACAAATGAAAAGCCTTCTTTCTGACACTATTTTTAAAAGTTAATTGTATAATTTTCCTAGGCGTTTCACCTTAAACGTAACAAACAAAAAACCAGATCTAACAATTTCAACTTACATTTCTTCATCCGCAAATCACCATGAAATACAGCGTGTAGGAAAGGGTCGGGCTGTTTCGGATGTACCCGAATCGACATACCACTCCGAAGAAATTGTTTTCTAAACTTCGTCCCACCCAACAACTGTTCCGTGAGAAACCATTGCGATGTTCTGCATTAATGCATTCAGAGGTTTTAACACCCTTCAAATGTTATAGCTTATGAGAAACTTTTCATCTCGATTCGATGATCTCTCAGGGTTCAGTGAAAGAAAACAACGGTTCCAAATTTGGAGGCTGAGCATAAAAATCACGAAAACTGGATGTGTACCGTACGTTACGATTTTAATGCATAAGCAAAATCCTTGATTCATTGTTTTGATCGTTGAATTCGATACATGCATGCGTTTACTGAGCCTGAAATCCAAAGTTATCACTGCTCGTGTATGTGAAGGCCTGTTAGTTTTCAGGAGTTAACTTTTAGACTTCGGCCGGTACAGCAGCTGTAACCTGAAAGAACCGCGCCAAGAAAGTATTTAGACTACGGCGGGAACAGTACTTGTTTCTTGAAAATTACAAGAATCGCGCCAAGAAAGAAACGCACCAGTTATCTTTAACCTTAGTCAAAAGGTAAAATGTTCCCAAAATTAGCCATAAATCCTGTTGAGTGAGCAGCAGAAATGTAATTAAACTAAAAAAATCAATTTAAAGCTTATAATGCTAGACAAAATAAAGCATACTTGGCGACTTTACTGATTCTTTCCTGTTTATTTATGTGTAAGAAAAGCGGACAGGTCGATCTCAGAAGAGATAGTGCGATAGTTTTATTCCGCTCGACACAAACGCGAATGTATTATTTCTGTACTCGAGATTATCTGAAGGAAAGTAAAATTTATCTGGTAGGTATTTTAATTGACGTCGTACTGGAGCAACACAATGTACTATTGACGACGGTCCAGGATCAATCCTTCAAAAGATAATTGGTAATTTTTAATTAATGTTGTATTGAGTAACACAATTGACTATTGACGACGGACTGGATCAATCCCTTAAGGGAAATATCCTATGACAATTCCACGTAATTTTGAACCACGGTCAGATGACGAGGCAACACCTAAGCAGTCAACTCACTCTCCGAATTTCCACACTAACCCAACGTGAGAACTTTCGGCCACGACAGATTTAATGTGTAACAGCCGCCTCTACACCATACGTTTACAAATATCCATGTCCTGACACGGATTGGGATCTCCAAAAGGACCAACAAGTCTGGTAATGGTAATTTTGGTTAACGTCGTACTTGAGCAACACAACGGGCTATTAACGAATTGTGATTGTGCACCGTAATGTATTCAGATAAATTCATAAATAAAATTATTGTCTGTCGCTTTTTTTTATTTTCCCATTGCGGTGAAATATTAAAAATCGTTTGGCTTTAATCTCTGGGCCTGCTTACTTCGTAATATTCTATTTATTATTTCAAAAGGGCTCATAGTCGTAAGGAAACAACGAACAGCATTCGAAAATTGATTGTTTTTCATTATAGTAGTGGTAAGTCAGTTCAGAATATCGCTAAATTAGTAAATTTATCCTGTTCTACGGTGTAATATGCGTTGAAGCGCTTTGAAGAAGAAAATCGGATCGAAAACAAGGTAGAAAACGGTCGACCGGCAAAGTTAACTCAACGTGATCAGAGATTTATATAGATAGAATATCAGATGGATTAAATGGGCGTGCTTCCTGAAGAAAATGTTTTAGTTAGTGTGAAGAATAGAAAGCCTATGATTTCCTTCGCAAAATCAATGATAAATAAGCCTGAAACGCGTATTTATATAAATCATGTCTTATTTACATATGAAATAAAATTTAACATTTTTGATTCCGGTGAGCGTATAATTGTACGGAGAAGAAAAATGTGAGGGGAACTTAATCCCAAGATCTTAGTTGGAACAGTAAAGCATGGCGGTGGAGGAGTTACTTACTTTTGTTTTTCTCATTATGATTACTGTGATTTTCCAAAAAAATTAACTTTTCTATGTTTTAAAAATATTTTATGTGATTTTGTTAAGAACAAGTTATATATATTATTAAAAAATTATAATTCATAATTAGTAATTTCATTAATGAATATAGCAGTATTTCATTGAAATTCGTAAGTTTACGAACACTTTTTGGAGCTACTCTCTGTGTACGTTATTAATAGAATTCTATATAAATACATTTCTTTCGAATTAAAGCTCATTTTTTCTACAGCAATCTCTGTAGAATATTTTTTTAGAAACGATTTCCTTTCTTTATAGAAATATCGCTAGAGTTCTATGTAACTCAACCAAACTTTTTCGTAAACATGTCGAGAAGTGCTTTAGAAAACTCTTCTAAAGCCAGTATAAAGGAATTTGTATTCAATTACACAATGAACTGTGAAAAAACAATAAAGTTAGCAATATGACCAAATGATCACAAATATAATTAATTAAATATACAAGGACTTTGTGAAACAATAACAAAGAAGTTTGCTTCAATGAAGTTCATTACATTAACACGAGTCACATGAAGAATATATATATTTTCGAACACTTACCTACTGTGCCTCTTCAATGCAAATTCTATACTTGAACTGAGCATTAATATTAACATCACAGGAGAAACAGTATCACTTTATGGAAGCGGCACTTGACGGCTTTCAGGCTCTTCGAATTTAAAAAGAGTAATCCGTTAGTTCTTTAGTTATAAATCGAGTAAATTTCTGTACGTGCAAACCGGATCTTCAGCTAAACTAGCTCGATATCCGAAAACACGATGCCGAGAGTAAGATCATTTAGAGTATATCTAAATTCTTTCTTACCAGTAAAATTCTTATATATATAGTAACTTTTTCAACATAAAACAGAATTTAAATGATTCCGTTTCCAAGACGAGAAGTAAGTTTTTCCACAGGGTTAACACGTGTGCCAACAGAATCGTGACGTTGTCGGGACTCGTCCAATCAGAAGCCATCTAATTAAAAATATGACACTATTCTCCATGTCATTTGCGCGAACAGTTTAATTTAGTTTGAATGAGAAAAGTTCATTTTTACTGAATGAAAATAGTGGGCTCTGTTCTTTTTTAAACGTAAAACTAATTTTTCTTTCGACAAAAAATGAAAAAAGAAAACATACTGAATTCCGAAGCAAAATAAACAGGTTGCTTCTTCCAAAGGGTCATTCGTGCTATCGGAGATATCTCATACCACTAATAGTCCGAGAGCTGATGACGAATTTGGAGAAGGTATTTTAGGCACTATGAAATTGTAAAATAATAGAAATTCAATGTTAGTTGAATAGGGAATCGAAGGTCGGGAACGCCGTTTGCGGTTATTTCGCTACTGCGCAGCATAGGATATTTGCAAAAAATTCATCCCAGCGAGTATCCTTTAGGCACTTAGAAATTTTTTTAATCTCTTAATTTAGCATTCATAGAATGCAGAAATAACACTCCCAGACTGTTTGGACGGTTTTAAAGTACAACCCGACTGCCCTGAACTTGTATTATAATGAACGCAAAAAATATTCTTTAGGCACTCTGAAATTTTTATAGCATGTTTATTAAGTACTATTGATAATGTGTGCAAAAAGCCAGACGAATACGGCGGTTTTAAATAATAACCCGACGCAAATAAAGACTTTACATAAGCTGCCGGGGAACTGGCTACCCTAGAAGGCAGTAGAGATGGGCGATCCGCTCAGGAGCTGACTCAAAGAGTCAGCTCTCTTGACGGAGTGGGCGAGCGCTGATTCGTCAAAAAAGAGCTATAGCTCTTTTTTAACCAATCAGGGCTGAAGAGCGGTAACTCTTTTTTAACGAATCAGCGCTTCCACTATCGAAGAGTCATTTTCGCATGCGATCACCAGCTCAGTGATTCTTTTGGGAGTTGATTCTTTGGGAGTTGATTCTTTTGAGAGTTGATTCTTTTCGGAGTTGATTCTTTACGAGAGTTGGCTATTTCGAAGAATCATTTCCGCATTCGATCGTTTGCGCTCACTGATTCTTTTGGGAGTTAATTCTTTTGAGATTTAACTCTTTGGCTCTTTTCGATAACTATCGCTCTCGAAGAGTCAATTCCGTATTCGTTCTTTTGCGCTCCCTAGCTTTTTGTTACTTTTTTGAAGTTTCAAATTTTTAAATATCTATGTATTATCATAAATGTTATTTTTTTAAATTTAATTCAATTTTAGATTGAAAGGGTGTTTTTACGGCTTAAGTCATATCACTCCTTTTAGCACTAATTAAAACTAGTCTTAAGGTTGTTATTAAAACATATTCTAACAGTTATTATGTTATTCACTTAACATTAATATAATAATAACCTTGATTTCTCGGGAGTGATATCATTTTAATAAAGCTACACAAAATTAAATTAAACGTTACTCGTTTTTATTGCATTGCCTTCACAAAACAAGGCATTTTGAAAATATTTTATTAAAAGACAGGGAGGGGACTTGGATTTTGAAAATCTTTGGGACAACGAGTATTCGAGGATATTATATACCTATATCTTAAAATAAATAGTTAAAAATCTTAAGTACTTAAATAAATTATTAATATTTTTATTATTTGATTTTAAAATATCATTTAAATTATTAGGAAGTCTCATTTGGTAACTAAGTGGTTTTAGAAAGAAATCTTAATGTATCCAAACACGTCCAAGACACTTTTTTTAAATGTGGTATAGAAACATTTTAATGATATTTTTATGTTTTGTGTTTTAAACAATAACAATGGGCTATAAATATTAAAAGTATATATTAATAATTTTGTAAAAATATGATAATTATGTATGAAATTTTAAAGAAATGTGTCAAAAACTTCAAATGTGCTACATGAAAATCTATTCAACCAATTTGAAAAATGATGCTACCAAAATAAACTACATGCATATTTCTAGGGAATGAA
The DNA here is from genome assembly GCA_947359465.1 of Metellina segmentata. Classification (NCBI taxonomy): domain Eukaryota; kingdom Metazoa; phylum Arthropoda; class Arachnida; order Araneae; family Tetragnathidae; genus Metellina; species Metellina segmentata. The sequence continues at coordinate 6,074,802 of OX375877.1, read as the reverse complement.
CTAGAATAAAAGCATATTTAAATAAACAACAATTTTACAAGTGATTGAAAAATGAATAGAAGATTTTTTATAGTTTTACAGTCCTACTTCTTAAATAAATAGTAATAATTTAGAAACTTTTGAACTCAGCATAATTATTCTAGTTCATTCACTTGACAACATTATAAATAACAAACTCTCAAAAGTTTACTAGAATCCAGTTTTAGTTTTTGTATTATAACATTTGAAGTGAGGAAATAATGCAAAAATATTAATTTAGAGTTAAAGGTAGTTTCAAGTGCATCGCTTGCTCCCTTGCGTTTGCTCTTTGTGTAAACAATTTTGTTCTTCCTTCTCTTTAAAAAAGTTCACTCCATTTCCAAAAGAGAAACCATTTAAATATTTGAAAAAACTTTCTAAAATTATGTTTACAAAAAAAAGTAAGGTTTAAATTTAGATTTTGCCATGTTTTTGGCCTTTTAATGGCCATTTCCAGTGTTTTCCATTCTTACTTCTTGTTTTCCCGCCTTGATTAAAATCTTAATACTTCTTCAAGTAATTAACAGAGAAAAAATTAAATATGTTTTGGAAAGTCAAATAAATACTCTATCCAATAAAATCGAAAACTTTTTTAGAATTCTTGTTCAAAAATGAGATTTTTAACGTGTTTGGATATTTTAATTGCTACTTCTGTAATCTCAACGGGTTCATGACGGGAATTACAAAAGTAGAAGTGTCCTCAAAGTAATTTATTCTTTATGGACAAATTCAAAGTTTTTGAATTGACATGGTTTTAGGCCATCTTATGCCTTAGCAATTAAATTTTACAGCTTAGCAGCCCTATGCTGCAATGCCTATCGTCCTCGTGCCCCGTCTCCCTCCTTTTGTTGATTTTAGAGGTAAACTGCGCAATTGCTGGATGAGTGAGTGTTTCAAGTGTTGTGTGCGTGGGTGTTTCAAGCACGCTTGGCGCCTCTTCGTCTGGACACATGCGCTCACGTGACAACGAGGGATGTTCGATGGCCCAAACATATTGTATACATTTCTATGTGTTATATACATTATTATATATCTCAAAGGAGCGGTGAGTCATCAAAAAGAGCTAGCTCTTTTTAGTGAGTGAGCGGTTCCGATCCGATCCCTGAAAAGAGTCATTTTCCCCATCACTAGAAGGCAGTGACCTGGCTCGCCGGTCTGCGCTTGATTGCGGAGTAACCACGTGACTCGAGTTTGATGTGCAGCTCAAGCTACTTAGAACGGTGCACACATCCGGTTTTTCAACGTGCGGCGCCGCTACCGCAACGCAAGTTCGGTCTGAGATACATTAGATTCAATGAAGCAGTGCACACATGCCTCCAGCGCCACTGGGGCGACGCACGCCCTACTTGAGTGAAATTTGTACCGCAGTTCCCCACGGCGCCGCACAGGAGTCTCCGTTCTGAATTAGATTGTTTTTATAAACAAGTGGAATATAAATAATAATTTATAAATGGCTGTATCCAGTAACGTGTATTTTGTTACGAAATAAACTTTTTTTTTACACCAAGTAAGCGAAATAAATACGTTTCCTACGATAGAACATTTATCGCAAACGGCGCGAAATGAATTCGTGCGTCATTTCACGGTTATGTGTGCATAGGGCTTTTTTAAGCATTTTGGATGAGTTAATTTTTTTTCACGCAAATGTGACCACGCTGAAAATTATTTTGAGCTCATTCTAATTTTTTGTAAAGGTTTTTTAAATACGGTTTTAATATTAACACTTTAAGCATTAACATTTGTACATGTGTATATACATAGTAGCCCGAGAGCTGATGACGAATTTGGGGAAGGTATTTTAGGCACTGTGAAGTTGTAAAATAGTAGTAAATCAATGTTAGTTGATTAGGGAATCGAGAGTCGGGAACGACGTTTGTGGTTATTTCGCTACTGCGCAGCATATGACATTTGCAATAAATGAATCCCACCGAGTATCCTTTAGGCACTTAGAAATTTTTTTAATCTCTTATTTTAGCATTCATAGAATCCAGAAATAAAACTCCCAGACTGTTTGGACGGTTTTAAAGTATAACCCGACTGCCCTGAACTTGTATTATAATGAACGTAAAAAATATTCTTTAGGCACTCTGAAATTTTTATAGCATGTTCATTAATTATTATTGAAAATATGTGCAAAAAGCCGGACGAATACGACGGTTTTAAATGACTATAATAATGACAAATAAAGATTTTACATAAGTATCAGCTGGATGCCGGCAGCTGCCAGGTCCCTGGCTTGCCGGTGTGTGTGATTGATTGCTGAGTAACCACGTGACTCTAGTTTATTGTACTGCTCAGGCTGCTTGCAAAGCATTTTGGAGAAGTTTATTTTTTTTCACGAAAATGTGACCACGCTGAAAATTATTTTGAGTTCATTGTCATACTGTTTTTTGAGGTTTTTTAAAATCTATTTGTGTTATTAACATTTTAAGTATTGACATATGCACATGCATATAACTATGTATACATGGAAATAATCAATTATTATAGACATAATATTTGTTTTTATAGAGACTACGTATTTTATATGTTATATATCATTAATTTATAATGGGACTAAAAACTTTGATTTGTGTAATTTGTGAAAAAAACAACAATGATAAAGTGAATATTTTTAACGAAAAAAAAACTAGCACAATGCAAAAACATTTTAAAAATGCGCCAAAAAACCGGCTTGAAATTTGCTTAAAGTGATTCTACCATCAGATGCAACAACGACAAAAAGGTACCATGTTCGATGTTACAGAAATTTTTCAGCTGTGATGAAACAACAAGTGTTTACAGCTTTCAAGATGTTCATCGAGTCAGAGCCCCGGCAACTTCAGGCGCAGACGATAAACGTTCTCTCGTACTCATATCTACCCCTAAGACTTTTTTGTCGCATTCATGTAAAATCTTTATTTGCGTCGGGTAGTTATTTAAAACCGTCGTATTCGTCTGGTTTTTTGCACATATTTTCAATAATAATTATTAAACATGCTATAAAAATTTCAGAGTGCCTAAAGAATATTTTTTTGCGTTCATTATAATACAAGTTCGGGGCAGTCGGGTTATACTTTAATACCGTCCAAACAGTCTGGGAGTTTTATTTCTGGATTCTATGAATGCTAAAATAAGAGATTAAAAAAATTTCTAAGTGCCTAAAGGATACTCGGTGGGATTCATTTATTGCAAATGTCATATGCTGCGCAGTAACGAAATAACCACAAACGCCGTTCCCGACTCTCGATTCCCTATTCAGCTAACATTAATTTACTACTATTTTACAACTTCACAGTGCCTAAAATACCTTCCCCAAATTCGTCATCAGCTCTCGGACTACTATGTATATACATAGTTATATACACATGTGCATATATTAATGCTTAAAGTGTTAATAACAAAAACCGTATTTAAAAAACCTTTAAAAAAAATTAGAATGATCTCAAAATAATTTTCAGCGTGGTCACATTTGCGTGAAAAAAAATTAACTCATCCAAAATGCTTTATAAGGCCCGGTGCACACATCCGGTTTTTCAACGTGCGGTGCCACTGCAGTAACGTAGCCCAACTATGCACACATAACCGTGAAATGACGCACGAATTCATTTAGCGCCTTTTGCGATAAATATTCTATCGTAGGAAACGTATTTATTTCGCTTACTTGGTGTAAAAAAAGTATATTTTGTAACAAAATAGACGTTACTGGATACAACCATTTATAAATTATTATTTATTTTCCACTTGTTTATGAAAAGAAACTAATTCAGAACGGAGACTCCTGTGCTGCGCCGTGGGGAACTGCGGTACAAATTTCCCGCAAGTAGGACGTGCGTCGCCCCAGCGGCGCTGGAGGCATGTGTGCACTGCTTCATTGGATCTAATGTATCTCAGACCGCATTTGCGTTGCGGTAGCGGCGCCGCACGTTGAAAAACCGGATGTGTGCACCGTTCTAAGTAGCTCAAGCTGCACATCAAACTCGAGTCACGTGGTTCCTCCGCAATCAAGCGCAGACCGGCGAGCCAAGGTACTGCCTTCTAGGGTAGCCAGTAGCCCGGCAGTTGCCGATACTTATGTAAAATCTTTATTTGCGTCGGGTTATTATTTAAAACCGCCGTATTTGTCTGGCTTTTTGCACACATTTTCAATAGTAATTAATAAACATGCTATAAAAATTTCAGAGTGCCTAAAGAATATTTTTTGAGTTCATTATAATACAAGTTCAGGGCAGTCGGGTTGTACTTCAAAAACCGTCCAAACAGTCTGGGAGTGTTATTTCTGCATTCTATGAATGCTAAATTAAGAGATTAAAAAAATTTCTCTAAGTGCCTAAAGGATACTCGCTGGGATGAATTTTTTGCAAATATCCTATGCTGCGCAGTAGCGAAATAACCGCAAACGGCGTTCCCGACCTTCGATTCCCTATTCAACTATCATTGAATTTCTACTATTTTACAATTTCATAGTGCCTAAAGTACCTTCCCAAAATTCGTTATCAGCTCTCCTACTATAAACAAAGATTTCATTAGCCACTAGGGATGCGACATCGATGTCGATGTTTTCAAAACATCGACGTTTTATATAACTATCGATGTATTTACTATCGATTTATTGAAACCTATGTTTGTTTGACATCGATGTTATAAAATTGCGCTGTTTTTACGTTTCGATGTTTTATTTTTGAATGAAAAGAGTACCAATAATAGAAATTTAGAAATAAAACCGTGCGACTGAGTATTTGTCAGTGATGTCGACATCCGTCCCATCAGAAAGAGATTTTTCCCTAACTGGTGAGTGAAAAAAGAAGTCGGCTTAAGGAGGAGAAAGTCAACAAACTTGTTCTTGTAAAAACTTTAAATAAGAAATATTGAGGATAGAATAATTATAGGCCCCAATATTTTTTATTTACAGTAAATAAAAAATAAGTTTGTTGTGTTGTCCTGACCTAAGTTGATAAGCAATTAATAATAACTAACAATAATTATGGTTATGTGCCTACCTAATTATACTTGTAGTTAGTAGTAGCTATGTCAAATGGTTGTAAATATTATTTTCTTTTATATTATTCAATTTAAAATAAAAAATTTGTTAATTGTTATCAATTTTTTAAACTTTGTTTTGACAGTTTAAAAAAATCCCCCCCCCTTCCGGTCGAACATCAATATTTGAGGCTACTAAACCAGTTTTAAGAATTGGGAAGAAAAGTTTATATACACTGATGTTTAAAAACATCGATGGTTTTGGGCGATGTATTATCAACATCGATGTTTTAACTTTGAACTTCGATGTTTTGTGGTCAATGTCACGTCCCTACAACTCAGTCACACAAAAATTTCCATTATTACAGGTTGCAGGTGTTTGGGTGCGACGGAGGGCAGACGACATTCGAATCATGAAGTCAAAACATTTCGTGAATGTGTGCCTTCTGTTGTTTGGAAAAGTGGAAAAGTAGATTTCGCTGACGCAATGAAAAACATTCTCATCTATCGTTTGTCTTCATTAATAACTATGCTGCAGTGGTGCGCGGTGTTGAAAATCCGGAGGACATTTTCTCGCTTGAGACAACGTGGTCAGAGATGGGAATAAGTATTTTATGAACCTCGCGTGTTAGCACTTTTCGAAACTAACCAAGAGTGATTGGTAATTTTTAATTAACGTCGTACTAGAGCAACACAATGGGCTTTTGACGACGGTCCGGGATCAATCCCCTGAGGGAAAGATCCGAGGACAACACCACGTTATTTTGAACCACGGTCAGATGACGAGGCAACACCTGAGCTGACACCCCACTCTCCATCCACACCAACGTGAGGACATTTGAAACCACTACAGATTTAACGTGCAACAGACCCCCCCCCTCTTTCCTCCTCTTGTACCTGACAGTCTTTGGTGGGATCCGAACCGTCCGAACTCGCAACCTTCCGGTTGGTAGGCCGTTGCTCTTTCAACCGCAATACCACGGTTGTGCACAGTGCGACGGTTAATTGGATCAATTCCTGTAGTGCTTGCACGGATGGTGGAAAATCCATGTCAGGTGGTTGTACAGTCGCATCAAAGAAAAAGCTCCTCGTGTATTTTGAAGTCACAGACAAAGCCTAGCAGCCAAATACATGCCAGATTCTTTGAAGGAAATTCTTAATCATCTGTCAAAGTTGTTAATTTTATTAAGACCGATTCAACGAAATCCAGACAGTTCAAATCCTAGTGTGAAGGGATGCACAGCCTCCATACACTACATTCCATTTTCAGAAGGAAGGGGGATCTTAAGAAGAAAAATATTCTTCAGATTGTTTGAATTCAGACCTGAAGTACAAGTTTTTTTTTTTGAAGACCGTCGCTTTGAGTTGAGCTGTAAGTTTCATGAAGGGGAATGGTATCAGCTGTTTTCGTACTTATCCAATATATTTTATAAAATTACAGAATAAAATTTATGATTACAGATTAGTTTCGTAATCATCTTTGCGGTGCCTGACAAAATCGTGTCTATGATCAAGAAGTTGTATTTTTGGGAATCATGTGTCCAAAAAGACCAGTGTTAAGTTTTAGAGATACTGCACAGTTTCTTACGAGAGAACCATCTGAAATTGCAAAATGAATGTAAAAGTAGTATAATGGCTCACTAAAAATGGACTTCAGGTGTCGTTTAGACAGAATTTTACAAAGCGAAATAGTGAAAAGAACTAAATATTAAATCCATTTAACGAATTGGTTTTTTTTCTAACCAGCCGAAAAACTAATCAGTTTCTGAAAAAGAAAAATTGATAAAACTTTCAACCAATTCTTCTTTAGAATTAGATTAAAAAAAAAATACTTATTGACTTTTGGAAAGTAGTGAAAGAAGAATACCGAGAGAGAACTCGGTGACAAAGCAATAAAATATTTATTACCTTTCACTAACACAGAGCTTGTCGAAAGAAGCATTCTCATCTTAAGCATACATTAAGACTAAATATCGCAATAAGCATGACACACACCTCTTTATATTTTAGTCTATATCTATCTACAGTTGAACCTGATTTAAAAAACTCGGAACCATAAAACAATTTCAAGGATCGCATTAAAATTGCATGAATAATTATTGTACTTTGATCATATAAGTTAATATTTATTAGTGATTATTATTTTAATTCTGTTTTTATTATTGTATTGATCTTCCATATTATAAAAATTTGAGGCGGGCTACTTAAAAATTTCATTTTTCATCATAAATAATAAAACAATTATAATTTTATTTTGATTTTTAAGCTTATCTAACTTACAGCATGGAGAGAGACAACAATTATTGCACAATGAAACTTCTTACTCACAGCAAGGCACTGGGTGGGTGTAATGAAGAGAGTGGTTACTCGTAATAGAAAAGTCTAATCGAGAGGTACAGGAGAGAAAAAGTTTGGGGAACCGCTGGGTTAGAGCATTAACATAGACTGGAAACATTCAAATCTCGTAGATAGATTTAAAAAGGAATGAAAGGCCGTTATTTTCAAGTATTGTACAACTTGGCCTCACCGTTATAGCACGCGTCTAAAGTGAATGGAGACAATGTAGGATTATGGAAAAAATTGGGGCGTAAACGAATATCCTTGTAAAAAATTCTTTTATGAGAGTCGTAATTACCTCGCCTCGTCATCTGGCCATGATTATAAATTAGATAATGTTGTCCTCGAATCCCTCCCTTCGGTTTTGATCCAGGACCGCCACCAATAAAACGTTGTGTTGGTCCAGTGTGACAGGATTAAAGAAATGCCAAATACAAGAAGATATTTTCCGAGATAACCTAATAATTAGCTTCAGGTATATGTTCTGCAGAGTTACTGTGAATATTTTCTGTTAATATCTGGTGAGTACAGATTTTACTCAAAGATTGTTTTTATAAGCACTTGGGAACTCTATAATGTAAGGTGAATTCATATTGGATAAATTGTTTATGAGTTACAAACTTTTCTCACAATACTTAAAAAATTGTTTGAAGTTACGTTTTACTGACAGTTTATTAGACTTAATTTTAAACCTAAGTTATGATGTTATTGTTTTCGTTACAAATCTATTTTGTTTAACGTTTTCACTACAGCTATAGATATAACAAGGGTGATTCTTTCTTGGAGTGATCTGATAACTCAAGGTGCAACTACAGTACCTGCCGTAGGCTAAATACTTTTTTTGTGAGTTAAAGTTACAACTTTTGTACAGAGTGTAGTCTAAAAGTTAAAAGACGTTGTTTTCAAAGTTAAATTTTTGTTCTCTTGTAATGAATTGAGTATTTCAATTACTTAAAATTCATCACATTTGTAAAATTTCAAAAGCAGGCCCATCCCCCAAATTTTCTTAAATCTATAACAATGGCCTTGTTCCGTATTTCTATTTGTTTTTTTAATTCTTGGACTCAACAATGGACGTATTGTCAAAAAACGTATTTGTGTACAACAATTAACACAACAAAGGAGCCTACGAACAACAATTACACAAATTTCTATTTCATCCCATATTGCTTAAACTATTACTCGAATACAGACGAATATTTTAAGCTGCTATTTAAAAACTGCGAAGATTTCAAACTAACTGTGTGAAATCAATATGAAGAGAGATAAAACCTCCGAAAGGAAGGAGGAACGTAAGGAGAAGTTTCGTGCTGCCTTAAAAGAGCTCGAAACCAACAACAACTTCCAACTTGTGTCTCGTCTTGGCAGCGGGCACTATGGGGAAGTACATAAAATGTTTGATCCGGAAAGGAATTCTGAGGTTGCAGTCAAGATGGTCCTTTCAAAAAAGACCTTCGAAAAGGAATCTACGTTATGGGCTCGTCTAGAGCATCGTAACATATTGCCACTCCTGGAAATCTTGAACCTCAGCACCTGTGACGTGACCGTTTACGTGACGCCAGCCCAGAAGTGTAGCCTCCAACACCAACTGTACCTGAAAAGCTTTAAAAGTCAACCCGGATGCTTGGGTCAAGTGAAGGTGTGGATGTGGGAGGCGTTGTCCGCTTTGGAGTACCTCGGATGCAATCATATTTGCCACCTGGACCTCAAAGCGGACAACGTCCTCATCTCAAAGGAATTCACAGCCCAGCTTTGTGATTTCTCTTTCATCAACGTGACGGACAAACCGCTCGGCAGGTAACCAACTACACTTTGAACCCATTCGATGTTCATTAAGGGGTCCCTAGACGGTCAATAATAGTGTCAATGATGCTCATTTTTGCAATCGACTGATGGTGAGGGTGGGGATTGACGCGATTGTCCATCGATGGAAGAGCATTCATAGAAATTTTGATTGAAGGGCATTGATGGAGCTGATTGATCGAGTAAAATACGCGACCGTCAATCGTTCGAGCAGTTTCGCTCAAGATAGCAAATATGACGGATGCATCAGGCCGCACGAAAAGCGATTCTGTCTGTGGGAAAGAGAGTTGTTTTTGATCAATTTTCATCGTGATTACCCTACGTTGTAGAAAGTTAAGTCAACTAATTACATTGGTTTCCAAAAGTCAAGGACGAATCACAAAAATATCGATTATTCAAAAAGTTACAACACGTACTAGGGTATAAAATAACATGAAAAATAAAATACCAGATTATTATTTTTTTTTAGAAATTAGCACATGTATAAAATTAACAAAGTGAATGCGTCAGTTTTGAAAAGGAAACGTACCTTTAATATGGAGTAGGATCACTCATAGAAGCACTACAGCACATAATGCGATGTGTGTTTCTGTCAATTATGCGATCGATGAGTTCGCTGGGAAGTGCTCTTGCAAAGCAGTTGAAAGCGTGGCAATTGTCTTAGGAGCAGGATTGAGAGCAGCAACATATCTTCCTAAAGCATCCCAAATATGTTTGATGCGATTCAAGTTCGGTGATCGGGCTGGCCATTCCATGCGCTGAATTGTATGGTGCTGAAGATAATTTTCCCTGTGCGGTCTATCGTTGTCGTCCTGTAACAGGAAATCATTACCTATTGCTCCAGCATAAGGGTGCACATAAGTGTCGAGGATGTCATCTCTATAGATGTGAGCATTCACGGTTCCAAAGACATGGAGGCCTGTGCGTCCACCCAAAGAGAGACCACCCCAAAATCAGACATTGCCTCCTCTGTATGAAGCTCTTTCACGGATGTTTGAAGGATGATGACCGTGTTCTCTCCAATTCAAACAACGCCTACTATCGCTTTGAAGGCTAAACCGGAACTCATCGGTGAAGAGAACACACCTACATTGATCAGCCGTCGAGTGGACATGTCGACGTGCCCTCCTCAAACGTTCTTTTTTTTGACGTGATGCGATCGGCTCACAAATAGTTGGTCGCCTCGCGTAAAGACTAATGGTGGCTTCACACCAACGGCGACAGCGACAAAAACATGTCTCTTCGCTTTGCGCATGCGTATTACAAACAAATTTTGTTTCTCTCGGTTTGTCTCTGTCGCTGCGCTTTCAAGTCTTGGAGGAAGTTCAACTTTTGTCTCTGTCGCCATGCTGACAGCCAATCAGAATAAAGCCTAATCCGGTTTCGGTTGTGGTTTTTTACCCAGCAAGCTAAAAATTAATAATATCGAAATCCCATGGGCTCAGGAAGCTAAATACCTAGGTATTATCCTAGACAGAAGACTCACATGGAATCAACAATACAAAAAACGTTATCCATAAATTCCGAGACGGAGAACGTCAACTTTTCCACCTAATTGCTCGGAATTCGCCAATGACTATTGAAAACAAAATACTCGTGTACCTAAGCTATCTCAGACCAGTAATCACACACGCAAGCCAAATTTGGGGATCTATTAATACAAAAATATAAATTGACTTGAAATCGTTCAAACTTTTATACTACGAACCATCGCCAAAGCAAGATGGTTCCAACGAAAAACAGAAATTATAAGACACGTTCTTAGAATTACCTCCCTTAAAACCCATATCGCTAAACTTTCGAAAAAAATAAACCACGATATGTAATGCTGATAGCTGATTAAAATCTAACTCATATTTGAAGAGACATCATAAAGTCGAATCTCAGTACTATTTTTTCTTGCCGAAAACCAACATTTTTTTAAGTATTCACCTTATACCAGCAATAAGCTGGAAGTCAGCACAGCAACGTCCCAAATATAGGTCATTATTTTTAAGCATCTCCGGTCGCGGTCAGTACTTTGGAGGGGGTGACCACGCAAGCTCCCGCGTTGCCTGTCTTTGTTGCTGTCGCCGTTGGTGGGGAGCGACCATAACTGCGTGAAGCCTTCTACGCACGGTAGATGTTGACACCAACCTTCCGGTGGCTTCAGCAAGAGAGGCTCTAAGATGAGATGGGGTTGCGGTTCTATTCCTTCGTGCACACAACCGCATGTATCGATCATCGGTGCTTGGCCCTTGTCCTTGATGTCCTAGGCTGAGCCTTCTGGATGTCGAACCAGTGGTTTGAAATTGTTGCCAAAGTCTATAAACCACAGAAGGACTTACATTTAGCCACCTTGTCTGACTTTGTCCGCCAGGCTCCCGATGGCTCTAAATTGCAGTTATGCGGCAAATGATAACTCGAGGTCATTGTAACGAATTGGCTATCCGATTTCTTACCTCACTATCACAGCGATATCTGCAGCACTACTCTCTAGCGTGCATTCTTTTGCTTTTCACGGTAGACGCAATCGTAATTGCAGCGCCACTAATTTGCATTTTGCATATTTGTTCAATTTATTTTAGTTAACAACATATGCAAATCTCTAACGGATTGGTTTCTTTTTGAACAAGTTATCGCTCTTTCTGTGATTTTTTCTTAATTTTTGGAAACTAGTGTATGCAAACGAAAACGAAAGAACTATTGATTTGCAAAAAATGGTTAATATGTTAAAAGAATATAGACAGCCAAAGTCAAGGCAAGAAAGTCCATATCTGACATTGAAACACAAAAAATGAAATACGTCATTCCACTTCGAAAAACACTGACCGAATTTGTTTGGCTGGTTGTTGAAGATATATTGAAACACCTATCAATCGAATCCGTAAATCCCATTGAAAAGAATACTGACAATATAGTGACCCTTTTAGAACTGCGAGAGTTTCTCCAAACCGAGCTCACTTGTGGTCGTTTGACAGATTCAACGTGAACCAGACCCCTTCGTACACGACAGTCTTGGGTCGGATTCGAACTCGCAACCTTCCGGTTGCTAATCCGGTACTCTTCCAATCGGGGTACCGCGTCCCCGCATTTAAAACACTTTCTCCATTTCAAGTGAAATCGATACAACTGGTTCGATGTTTTTCTGACTAATATTCTACAAGACATAATGCATCTGAAAACTATTTTCATTTGATAGATATGCGTAACCTTTTCGTGCGGTCTATGATACAAATACACAGTCCAGTCACATTAATGTGACCACCTGTCAAAAGACAGAATAACCACCTTTGGCAGAGCGGACCGCTGCGAGACGTGAAGGAAGAGAGTCAGTTAAGTTTCTGAAGGTGTTCACTGGGATGTTGAGCCATGCCGACTCCAGTGCCGTGGCCAGCTGCGAAAGAAGGTGGTGGTCACATTAATGTGACTGGACTGTGTAGATAGTGCCTCTTTTTGTACTGGATTAGTGATTATAAGTTCGCTCCCCGAAATTGAATGTTCAACACATTTTTTTTTTCGTAGGAAGTCTCTGGGCCAGCCCCGTGTATATCGACCTCCTGAGGTGTGCCAATCACTTGCAAGGAAAATCCGTTTTAACGGTGTTTTATATGATGCTTGGGGATATGGTATCATGGTTGTCGAAATCCTGACCCATTTTACCCTACTGTCGAACATCCGGGAAGTACACACAAGTTGGAAGGAGGACGTACACCCAATTCTTTCCCATGCTCTGCAGGTAGGAGAACATACTGTGTAGCTTTTCATGTCTAAGATAAGTGTGTAATTTTATCAATGATATGCGTTTAATGAATTTCAAAATTTAACACTTTCAAATCACCAAGTAAGGTAAAGTGAGGACAGTGCATACCAAAATTTATCAAGTTTGATTTAAAAGGTCTCTACAGTTATATTTTTATGACTGAACCTATATTTAATTTTTGCTGACAAATCGAGATCAGATTCTCCTTATTCGAAATATATATTCAAAGGCAACTATTAATAAGGTTCAAAATTGTATCGAAGGTCCAAGGGGCCCAACTGTAGCGGAGTCAATGCTTACTTGGCTTTTAAAGGTTGAATGGTGAATGATGTTGTGGCAAGTGGAAACAGCTTCGGTTTTAAACATAATGTTGAGGGTTGAAATTCTAAAAGTGGAAAAAGAATCACCGAATTGTAGAATTTTTTATCGTTTGGGACAAGAAGACATGAAGGGGAAGAAAAAGTGAAGTGCCCGGCTCCAATGTTATGTATTCACTAACCCGAAAGTGCATTTACACCACTCTACCTTATGAAAACACTTTAGTCTTGGCAATGACTGTCTTTTATCATTTAAATCCGAAGGATACGGAGCCTAGTGATGCTATCACCCTTCCCCTTTTCATTCATCCATCCCCGCTATTCGATTGACCTTCCAGTTTGTTAACTCAGCAGCTACACTTATGTTCCAAAACTGTTTTGCTTTGTTGTCAATGACTTTTCAATGCATTTTTGCGTCCATGTTTTTTCCTACAGTTAACTCTGACACCCCTCCCCCTACTCGTCCCTTATCCAAGACCATTCTAATTAGATTTTCTTACCATGAGATAGAGGGCCCAGAAGCTTCCACTAAATTTCACACTCTATCATTTAAAGGGGTTCAACTTTAATATACACAATGCTTGATGACAGCGTTCCTGGCGCACCTTTTGTAGCGAGTAATGGCAGGTGAAGGAAACCCGTTTTTATGAGTGTTATTCCTGTGTTATGGCAACCTCGGCATGCGGAAAGTTTCAATTTTAACTTCTAGAAAGTTCTTTTCATTTCGGCTAAATTGTTCTTTGACTTAATTGGTGATTTGAAATTATATAATTGCCAAGAACGTTGCCACTACACATTGGGTATATCGAAGATGTGCCTTTTAAAGAATTAACTCAATATAGCATTTTAATATGAATAAAGTACAGTCTTTGAAAAAGAATACGAACCACCACTCTTAATTCGAGCAATATTAACAGTAGAGAAAATTGAAAGAATATGATTAACAGGAACTAAAGTCTATAAAAACTCAAATGCATAAAATTTACATAAAGAGTCTTCTTCATATTAAATTGTGCACGAACGTCATAATTTTCAACAGGAACACTCAATTTTGAAACACAATTTCGAATCGATACCAAAACTTAACTTCAGATATGATGTCATTTGGTCTCACTGTTTCGAAGTGAAGAGTACAGAAAAATTGAAACTCCTAATGTTAAATTCGTTTCTTAGACTTTTATGGCTATCTTCCTTTAATATGTATTTCTACAGGGCAGTTATTTTTCACCGTATTACTGTTAAACTACCCAAACTAAATCCACCTAATATTTTTGAATAAAATAGTTTTAAGTATACAAAAATACTTATTAAATTAATGTTTGAAAAAATTATGAATTGGAACCTTATTATATGTTTTTATGGGAATCGATTCAAGAATAATATTGCCATGCAAAATTTCAAATCATTCCGATAATTAGTTTTTGCGGTACATTAAATTTTCCTCATTACTGCGATTTCAGGGGGCAACCAAAAGTTTAAAAAACGTCTGTTCATATCGTTTGCACTTGCATAATAAACACAATCATTCTTGGGTCGCTGAAAAATATGCTTTAAAATAGCGTTCAAATTTAAAATTCGGGTGACGATAACTACAATTAATCTCGACCTACGAATAGCAACGTCCTGTTTAGAGATGGTCGCTCAAATTGACACGAAATTTAGCATTGTATATCTCTGGATGTAAAGATAGTAAAGTCATGCAATTATATATTTAGACTAATTTAACAATGCAGAATGGGATTATGGCATGAAAACCTGGTTTATCTATTAGACATTTCTTTGTTTGTGCAAAATTTGTTCTGAAGACGTCACCTTTTGCAATTGGTTTGTATTTGACTCGGTAGAGGATGTTATTCCCTATTCAATGATACCTTTGAATTTGCTCTAGTTTGAATAGTGTTCGAACTAATGGAGAAGGTTCCTTTTTCCCCGTTCCTGTACCCTTGCTGGTCAGTGGAATTTGTTTTAATAGCGATGTTCGTAAATTTTTCTAGGAAGAAAATTTTGGAACATTGTTTAAAAAGACCTTCTATGGTGACAGAGTCACGAAAACGGACACTAAGATCGCCCTGGATTTTGCCAAAATGTTCTTACAGACTGATCCCTTGGACAGAGTGTCCCCGAGAGTAGGAAAATTACATCCTTTCTTTAATCGGGGAACCTGTTCAAGGGAGGAAGATCATGGGATTGAAAGGCGTAAGTAGAGATAAAATATTTGATTGAGTTCAGGCGATATAATATTTGTGTTAACTCTGGCTACAAGAAAGCATTAAGCATTATGTTATCACCTCCTGTCCTTTTCGAGACTTTTGTGCTTGAAATGGTTGAATTCTAAGTAATTTCACTGAACGAGAATCAAATATTCTCTTCGAAGTCGACTATTAAGTAAAACCGAAGCAATTGTTTTGTATAACGGAAATATATTTGATAAAAAGGTAACTCTTTCAAAGTATTAAGCAAAATAGATAGATAACGAAAACAATAAAAAAATAATGACTTAGGAACAAGATTAAGTTTAATAATTGTCAGTTAAACGTAACTTCAAATAATTCCTTAAGTATAGTGTGAAATGTTACTAATTTAAACAATTTATCCCAAAATGAATTCTTTATACTTTATAGAGTTCCCGAGTGCTCATAGAAATTATCTTTGAGTAAAAGCTGTACTAACCAGAAATTAACAGAAAACACTTGTAGTCACTTATAGAAACATATAGAGGAAGCTAATTATTAGGTTATCACAGAAAATATCCTCTTGTATTTTATATTTCTTTAATTAACGTCTGACTGGAGCAACACAACAAGTAATTGGCTACGTTCCGGGTTCAACCCCCGAAGGGAGAGATTCGAGAATACGAACCACCTCATTTTGAACCATAGGCAGATGACGATCCTTGCCAAGGGAATGGACGATTCATTGATTCCGTTTGATAGTGCGTATGTCTAATTCATATCTTTTTTATTTTCAGAGATCCCTGGAGTCTCTTGGGGGAGTTTGGATCAACCTCCATCTATGGAGTTAAAAGATATTCCACAGTGTGTCCAGTCGCAAGAGATTCCACAGTGTCTCGAATCGCAAGAGCTTCCACAGGTTGTCCGATCGCAAGAGATTCCCGAAATCACAAGTAAAGTCGGCATATTTTTAGTTTAATACCTTTTTAAATTTCGTAACAAATATGAGTTGACCTTTAGACTACTGTCGGTACAGCTGTTATACCTTGGGAGTTATAAGAATCCTGCCAGTTATGTCTACAGCCGTAATCAGAAGGTTAATTTCTGAAAGGATATAATTCAATCTTTTTTATGATAAACTAGGAGCAGTACCTGCAAGGCGTTGCCCGTAACTAAGTTATGTTTTTAAAAGTCATCCTCACTGAATCCGACAAAACCGAATTTAACGGATATAAACAAAAAATTACATAAATAATAAAAATTAAATATCGCTTTACTTTCAAAAACTCTTGAAGTTAACAAAAATGAAACAAATATAGATTCCGTGACTCAGATCAATTTGAACGCTTCCAATTTACAATCGAAAAGCGAGAAAATAAAAGTAAAAAATGACACTCGACCACACACACGTATCTCAAATCAAACAGAACAATATGTTACGAAAATCTGCTCAATTGGCACGCGTCCAAAAACGAAAAAAAAGAACAATCAATGAAATGAAAGGGATAAAATAAATAAAGAAATGAAACTATAAAAATCATTTTATAATGTTTGATCTCTCTCACACTGTTCCTTTTTTAGGAAACCAACTAATAAAAGTATGCCAATAAATAAATTAAAAACTGTTCTAGATTATATTTTACAATTCGGGATCAATTCCCTAAGGGAAAAAGATCCGAGAACAACACCACGTCATTTTGAACCACTGTCAGATGACGAGGCTACACCTCAGCTGGCAACCCACCCTCCAAAATTACAAACCAACGTCAGTACTTTTGGCCATGACATATTTAAGGTGCACCAGCCGCCTCTACACCATACGCTTACAAACATCTATGCACTGATTCGGATTCGAACCAGGAACCTTCCGATCTAGAAGCTAATACCTTCACCACAGACCGGTTGGTGGACGAAGGCTATGTTGGAATAATATAGATAATGCAAACTTCTGTTTTCCAGATGTGTTTTCGTATGGTATTTTCTTGTCTTAAGTGTGCTTATGACATTTCGTATAACGTCACTATTGACTAATGATTATTATTAAGGCATTATTTTTTTGAAATAGAATCAGAAGTTCGGAAAGTGAGCCGAGGAAGGCGGTTAATGAATTGGTTACGACACATGTGCTGCACTTTGAAATGTAGATGTAAAGTGAGAAGGTAAAAAATTTATTTTTCACTATACTGATCTCATCGCTGTCAAACTTTCCTTCCAAATTTGCCTATATTTAAGAACTTTTCTTGATACATAATAAGATCTAATTTTAAGCAAACTTTTCGCACGAGTAGTGCTTTAGTGTGAACTCCAATTACATTTGCGCACGGCATCTTTATTCGATGTAATGGCAATCTTCCGTAGATGTTTGTGCCTGCATAATTGCAAATGAATAAACAAATTGATATCTAAATTTACAAATGACTGTACGCCTCCGTAGCATTTATACCTCTAAATGGTATCAATGTTAAAAAATAAATATTTATGTTAGCGTAAGGTGTTATTTATGTTAAAAAAAAAGCTGCTCGGAGTCCTTTTTAAAAAATAGTCAATTTATACTACTTTCTGTTTGTAATAGTATAAAGCGATAATTCAAAATATATTATGTAACAAAAAGTTATCATATTTTGTCAAGAAGCTGACAACAATTGAAAAATGTAGGTAAAAACTAACGATGACGAAAAACATTACAACTGAAGAACTCATGACTACATTTGCATGAAGATGAACAATAAGTCTCCTAGGTGTATAAACTAGGGCCTTGACTAATAGATTTGCGATAATCGTTTCCACTCGTGAGCGTTCGTGAATATTTCATGCACTATTGTTGCAGAACATCATGGTTACAGACTGGTGTGACGAGGGGTCAAATATGAGTGCAGATGGGAAATTCAACAAAGTGGTACTCACCGCTTCTCAAGGTGTCTCTTGGTTCGACTAGGAACTCGTTCTCTAGGAACTCGATATCTCTTCTCACGTCAAACGATACCATGAAAGGAAAGCGTCAGTCGGAAATGCCACTCACGGCCCTATCGCTCAAGTTTGGTAATTAGGTATGGGGGCTCGGATTATCAGGAGAAAAGCCGTTCTGTGAGACGTTTGAAAAAATCTTAGCGCCGCCGCCGTGTAAAGGCTAATTACCTTTTATTATGGCGAACAATTAAATTGCACCAGTAAACAAGATTAGGGAACAGTAAGAACACACTTGCTATTTTGCACTGAAATGACATTGAGTGAAAAGGACACGAAAGGTGGATGGAGAGTTCTTGAATCTATTGAGTGAAAACAGCTATAAAGCCAATGTGAATCTTTTATTTGGCTTCATTTGATGCATACTGTTTTTCAGCTGGTGTTTCAACCTGGAGCCCGACGAATAAATATCACATTGTTTCGACATAGCTACAATAGAAACATGTTAAACACCCACATCCATAGAAAATTATACAAGGAAACATTTCAACGTGGATTCCGTATTACAGTCTATCTACTTGAAGGCTACTTACCTCCATCAACACAAATACAAAAGTGAATAGTATCCTGTGAAGGTGTGAAGGACAAAGTGAAGTCCGATGAAAGAAGTAAGTGAGGATTTAATTTCATAGATCCTCAGCTTAGAGCTGAAACTCATTAACTGAATTTTTCCCGGAGAAGCTAAATGCCCATTTTCATGAGGATGAAAAATACAGTTTGACATATACATAAACAATTTTGATCAGTTAATGAGTTTCTTTTCTTAGCCGACGATGTAATGTTGAGCCTATAACAAAGTTAAGGCGGAATTAAAGGAATATTAGTGCTTAACGGAAGCGGCTATATATTCAATTCTCCTTGTCGGTGTCACAGCGAAGTTTCAAGTAATTAGCAAAACTGACCTGAACTTGGACAAAACATCTTGTCATTAGAAGAAAAAAAAACTGACTAGATCTGAAACACTGACTCTCTTCATCATCAAAAATTCGGCAATGTCAGGAAGTCAAGATATCTCGTCATTTGCATACCTTAAATAAGGCTGAATCGGGATAGAATTCCCTCTTTTTTTAACTTCCTCTCATGAATTCTCCTTTGTCAGTAAAATGTTCTTTCGATGTGTTTGACCATATCTGGTTGGATAGTTTTTTGTGTTTAATTCTGCTTGGTAAATATGGCCTTTGCGCGAGGAAACTCACCGACAATCAAATCAAGAGCTTCAATCGAATTTTGAGAAACCTCGTTTTGTTAACAATAATTTCTTTTCGAGGGAAGAAAATTGACAAAACAAAATCTAGTCAATTAAAATTGAATAAAAAAATATTTAATGGAGTATTATTAGTAAACAACGCATTCGAACAAATGAAATTTTAGTATCAGTAAGCAACATGTGTAATATTAAAGAAGAAAATACTATATAAATATTTGAACCAAAAAGTTTTTATTCCAGACAAATATATTGCAATAATCAATGTCTCGGTACAATTGAAGGTCTAAACGAAATTATGGTATTATATTTGTAATTTTGGTAAGGACTTTGAAATATCGAGGTATTCTAATAAATGAACGAACAATTTTAAAAACTGTTTCAATTTCTATGGTGTACCTGATGTTCATTTCTGTTCTCTTCCAGTGAAGCCAAGACATGGAAACTGTTACCACCTGTCAAGCGATGTGAGGCATCCAGGTCCTGAAGAGCTCTGCGGCTGCCCCCTTGTGTCCGTCCTCCCTCCTTTCTGTGAATATGTCAAAATTCCTACGGGCATGAGGGGATCAGTTCGTGGAGTTTCCGAAGGCCTGATGTCTTCATGGACTCGACTCATCCATCAGCTTCGTTTTTGGGGATGCCGTCAGGCAGATCATCAATCGAATGTATTAAAGATCTAATAAAAACATTCTACGACCCCAAACCGACTCTCGTCTCCTTTCAGAATGCTGAATCGAAATCAAAATCACATTTGAACCAAAGAATGAACTTTGGGTCGCTGTTGCCCAGTTGGAAGAGAAACGGAATAGCAACTGGAGGGTTGCGAGTTTGAATCTCGATCCGACGGATGTCCGTCATCTGCTTTAGCGTTGGAGCATGTTAAATCTGTCGTGTCCTCAAATGTCCTTCTGTTGGTGTGGTAGTTTGGGGAATGGGGTTTAAGCTGGTAGTTAACCCTCCTGGTGGTTATCTCGACGAGGTATCTTGCAAATAAGAAAAATTTACTCGATTTTGATGGTCTCTATATATCTTGTACACTGAAAAAGCTGATAAGATCTTGATCTCGTTATCCTGAAAACGTATAAAATCTATATATATAAAATTCAAATACCACTCACTGATTACTGTATCTCAAGAACTACAAATCCTAAAAAGTTGAAATTTTGCAGGGCAATTCTTCTTATACCGTAGGGGTGCACTAAGAAAGGATTTAGAAAAATTCGAATCGGAAGATGCCTAAATTTAACCTAAGGCCTAAGCCAAAAGCAAATCGAAATCGCCATAGAAATAACATTGAGTGTAAAACGATTGCTATACGTAGCTCTGATTGCTTAACCAGTGTTGTTCGAAAAACAATTTTTTTAAAAAACAAATTAAATTATAAGATTCATGTTTGAACTGACTTTTTACTTCTTCCCATGATGAAAATAATATTTATAAATATTTGATTGATGAAGAAAGAATATTTAAGGCATTTAATTTTACATAACTAACATTTTGTAATGGAACACGGAAGCCTAAAAATAAAACTCATTGAACATAAAAGCGTAATTTTGCTTTTCGGTATCTGGCAACGTCAGAATTAAGGGAGATCCGTAAAGAAAAACCCAAAATTCTTATTATTCATTTTACATAACCTATTTTTTTAGCGATAATCAAGCACATATATTAAAAGAATAATCATTAAAAATTTTAATTTTCATTAACAATTATGTTTTATGTTACGATTTTAATATGTTTTTTCAGCCGATATACACATTTTTTATAAACTCTACTCCTGTACCAATTTTCAATATTTTTGTATGAAATAAATTTTTACAATATTGTTATAGTATATGCAAAAGACCTAGGGAGAGATGTTTTAAAATTTATTTACGAGTTTTCATTAAAAAAATTATTTAACTCATTATACGTTAAATGTCTATAAAAATATCCAATTTTTTATGTTTATTAATTTTTATAAATTTTTGTGATTTATTCATACAAAAAAAGCTCTTTCTGTGTCTGCTAAACAGTTATTCAATACCTACAAAATGTAAACAGTTTAACTCTAAGTGCATTTATCAAAAAGCCTTAGTACTTTGAACATTGGCAAAATTGCGAAAAATAGATTTTGAGATAATCGCACAGAAGCTAACGAAAACAGCTTACTTTTTGCAAGTACTATTTTTTTTAGTAATTTCTATTACATTAAGACTCTTATCAAAACAAAAGTTTTTACCATAAGCTCGTATATATTTTTTTAAAGCCAGTTTTATCTCTGATGACAGCTGAGTGATTTGTGATAATTCACTGAAAAATTATTAATTTCTTGTTTAATGAACTGAAAAAAATATATATTTATAATTGATCAGTACTATTTTAAAATAAACCACCACTGGAAAACCACACCTTTTTTTCGACAGCTATTTTTTTCTGTAAACGAGCCTTTTTTTGTATTGATACGCATGCGACGAAATTTAGAGCTATTTTTTCAATGTGTTACCTTCAATGGCGTCACCACATGTTTTACATGAGGACCTGCATTTTGTCCTTTAGCTTTCACCGATTGATAGAAAAACCAGGAGCCTACACCCTAAGGGTATTTAAAATGTTTTGGATAGTCGTTGGTAGATACACTATGATATAATGTTGCATAAATGGAGGTTTTCATGGAAACCGAAGCCAATGGTTGGCAGTCGATTATGAAGTTGGAACGACAAATAAAAGTTAAAAAGCAGCTGTTAGCAATTTCTTTCGACTCAGAAGAAATTTTGTCTATTTATTCTTGAATATCTGATGCATCGTTTTATCCAATAAACCAAAAAATACTTTTTGAAATTATTTTTTCGAAATTTGGGGTTTGAGTCTCTTTTAATGTTTTATTTTTTAATTTAATTTAGAATTCTTTGTTTTGGTATTTGAGTTGACAGCGAGATGTTGCGGTCATATTTGAGGATTCTTTTTTCTTATAAATCCTCATTGTTTTTATCAATATTTTTCGTTTTTTGTCGAATTGTCCTATTTCAGAATATATTCAGGAAATCGAAATATAACACGTTAGAACAGATTTTTTATTTTCATAATTCTGCATTTTTTTCAGGGATTGGAATTTTGTTTCCTTTTGCATTTATATGAAATATTATTCAGGAGTTAGATTTTAATGATTTATTTATTTCCTGCAAACTATCACTAGATATTGATAATTCCTTGGAGGTATATGTATATTTCGACCAACTTTCTTTACATCTTTGGTTAAATACGTAATGGTGTGCAGA
Source organism: Metellina segmentata (assembly GCA_947359465.1). NCBI lineage: Eukaryota > Metazoa > Arthropoda > Arachnida > Araneae > Tetragnathidae > Metellina > Metellina segmentata. The sequence goes on along the minus strand of OX375877.1, from coordinate 6,052,030 downwards.
TTGCTGTATCATAAAATAAAAAAATATACACATCCAAATATTTTTAAAGCCTGTAATTTCTTATTTTAAAATAACAAGTAAATTGAAAAAAAAAATCCTCAAATGATCCGCTTCGTGTTGGTACATCAAAGGCAAGCACGTGCTTGTGCTCGCTCAATTTGGGCGGCTTTTTTTGGTTCCCTTGTTCGACGATCAGTCAATCACCAAAGCCATCGTTAAGAAACGGGTCAGGGATCGGAACATAGAAATGTTTATTTTTCTTCGGATTTTAAAGTGATGCTGTTATTTAAGTAGTCTATTTGTTCGCGTTGTTTGTTTTGCTATACATCGTTGACGATTAAAACTTAATTGTAAAAATGTAATCTGCCCACATTAATATCAAAATTGATGTGTCCATCCATGCGTATTTAGATGAAATAGTGGTCTTGGGGAACTTATGGAATTTGCCACATGGGAAGTCAGAAGTTTTTGCAATTTTTGTGTCCAGCCCGAATTTTAATATTCAATCTACATTTTTTAATTAATTTATTGGAATTTAATTATTATTGTTTTCTTTGAAATGACAACTGCATAAAGAGTTGGCAGATTCTAAATTTATTTTTTCCGCTTCCGTTTTCATTTTGCGGGGGAAGATTTGTCATCAGACTAAGAAAACAAATAAAGTTTTTACTTTAGTTATGTGGTTCTTTTTACTTATCTCCTTGATCGTTAAAAATAGAGTAAATTTTTCAACGGATTTGAAATCTGCGGAAAATTTCGCATTAGATCTTTACCTAAAAATATGGTTTTCGATAAATAAATAATTTTTAAATTGAAACTTATATTCTTTCCAATACGAACACCACTTACTGTGAAGAATGACTTTCGTTTGATTCGAGATATCAGATTTCATTTCCTACGCTCAAACCATTTCACAGCGAAGAAAAGCAAAACAAATAAAAAAACTTATTGACTGCCATTGTTAAGTACTTTTTTGTAAAATCGGGATCGTTAAAGATAGATTGAAAATTTCAACAGATTTGAAATCTGTGGAAAATCTCTAAATCTAAACCCCTAAATCTCTACTTCACATTTAATTTACTTTTAATAAATAATTTTTCAATTAAATATTTATATTTTCGCAAGAGATTGTGACGACACGCCGATTGGATCTCTTCGCAATTCGAATTTGACAATGACGAGGTCATTACGGCGTTGCCCGTGGTGTTTGTTTGCGAAGCAATTCACAGTTCATAATATTCATAATTTGGTTTGCGAATAGGCTACGAATTTCCATTTGGTTTGTGAGGCAAACCAACGCCATGATTGCTGTTATCCAATAGGCTTCGCAAACCAAATGGGAATTCTTAGCGATCACCTCGCAGTGGCTAGTTTAAGATAAATATGAGGTGGATATTTAAAATGTATTTAAACTTTTTTGCAATTGAAGAAAATTTAAAATTTTCCCACTGAAATATTAATAAGTTTTGCCGAAAAATGCCCAATTGAAAGAAACATTCAATATGTTGTAACATATGAGGGAAATATTCAGTAAGAAATTTTTATTTTGTAGGGAATAATCTGCTTAATTTCAATTTTGCAAGAACGTATTCCGTCGCAGTATTGAAAACATGGTTTGTTCAAAATTGTACAGGGATAACGATGAAGAAGATTATTTTCCGAAGCGGCTATTAGTTTAGGGTTTATTAAGTGTCCAAGTAGGAAAAGCGTAATTTCTACCGTGTGTGAGCAAAAGACGTACACATTTTCAGTCCTTTGGTTCCTGAGAATATTTTCCATCACGGGTGTCACCCAATGTCGCTTTTTTTTAAACTTTCCTTCCTATTTCTCTTTACTAAATTGTCAATAATAATATACGCTGCACTCGCGATTATGCGCCAACTTCGTAAAGAATGGGACCTTTAAACAATTTGCAGTTTAACTTCAACACACAACCAACCAGATTGATCGCGAGCACATGGAACATTTTGTGTCCGAGCTGTCAAATCAGAAAAACCAGAGAGATTGATTAACCAAACCTGTCTCCGGGTTTAATCAATCACCGATGTTTAGCTCGGCTTGTCCTGTGTAGACGGGGCTTAACAGGCCTCCCAGAGTCAAGTAAGGCCAGCCGCACACCGGAGAGACCGAAAAGAGACCCGCGATACGATGTCGATTTCAGGTTTCTAGTCCTCAGTGGATATCTCTACGCGACGACAAATTATAAGCACACCGCAGAAACATGCGACCGGGTTCGACGCATGCGCATATCAGTTGTTTACAAAAAAAAAAAAACTGCCAAAGTTTGTTGTTTATTCATACATCATGGTGGATTCCTCGGATGACGATGCGATGGAACAACTCTGTTCAACTGGAAACAAATATACAAGAAAATTTTAAATGGGAGACTTTCACAATCATACCTTTTTATGTCATTATTAATCAGAGTATGCCGCTTTAAATCCAAATGATTTAAAAAAAAATAACACTGATTTAAATCAAAATTTTACATTGAATTTTTCTTTCTGTTATGTTTAATAATGAAAATGAAATACTGAACAAGATGTATGTTAATTTATTCAAATAAGTTTAAAACTTTGATCATACTGAGTTCACCCCAGAATTATATTGAAAATCATCCTCCCTTTGAATAAATAACAGTACTTGCTGATTGGGATCATAATTACCAGACAAATATTTTCATCTTGGGCCACTGACCAATAGATGTCCATCAGTGGTAATTTTGTTTTAAACATTCTGTGTGACTACAAATCGCACATGGCCAATTTTAAACCATTCGCCATGTGTTGAGTGAAGATGCTCGAAATATATTCACTCAAATTATTACAATTATGGAAGCGTGCTTTGTTCCAAGATGTTTATTTAGCATTGTAGTCTGTTCATAAAAAATTTAAAGACACTTTCAATGAAAAAATGTTCTTTAGTATCACAAAGCATTCAAATTTTGCACATAAATCTTTATAATTAATTGCCCATTTTAATTTTGTTACATTGGTTCAATTCATATGGAGAAATTTCATACATTGATCCCTCAGAATTCTTTACATTATCTGGAATAAATATTCAATATTTATGGAATTTATATTTGGAATGTAAAAGTGAATTCACTCATCTGATAATTGAGTATGTTGAGAAAAGATTATGGGAGATAATAAAAATAAATTCTTCGAGCCAGATAATTTTATTTAAAAAACCCTGTGCTACTCAGAGTATTTCAGCTAGTATAACAAATAAGGAAATTATTAATTTACATAGGAGACAGAATAATTTAATAGGGTTACTTGAATCAAGTAAATTTATATTTCATATTAAAAAAGGAGTATTTAAGGAATTTTTATTTGGAATGTAAAAGTGAATTCACTCATCTGATAATGGAGTATGCTGAGAAAAGATTATGGGAGATAATAAATTGTACTTTGAGCCAGATAATTTTCTTTAAAACCCTGTGAAACTCAGGGTATTTCAGCTAGTATAACAAATAAGAAAATTATTAATTTACATAGGAGACAGTATAATTTAATAGGGTTACTTGAATCAAGTAAATTTATATTTCATATTAAAAAAGAAGTATTTACTCAAAAACCATATAAATCATCTCTACATTATGAAATTGAAAATATATAATAGGTTTACTGAGAGAGAAATTTAACAGAAAAACAAGCAAATTTGAAAGTAATTAATATTAATGAAGAAATTCAATGTGGTTAGTTGGAATATTGAAATGATATTTACTTGAAAAATCGACTTTCTTCGCAACATTTTGCCAAGTTTTCTCCAAAGCATTCCGGTTAGCATGTTCCGGGAGAAACTGATTGTAAATGAGAGGAAAACTTTCTATCACCCCAACAAAAAAAATGTTGAAATCGGGGTTGTCGCTCATTACACTGCCCATGTTCTTGACTTCAATTTCAATGCAAAACTCTCTGTCGCCTGTCTTTTTGGTGTGCGGTTATAGCGAGTGGAAGCTTGTGGGTTCTGACGACTAGTTATCGCGTGTCGCTTTACGATCTCTCCGGTGTGCCTAAAAAGGCGACTTTTTTCAGAACATTAACATTAAAAATCGTCAAAAGCAACTATTTTGGCAAAAAACGGGAACTATTTTCATCGCAAGGCGAGTTTTTTTCGGAAAATAACCGAAATAATCGATGATTGTGTTGTGGTGAAGTGGCCAAAGAATTAACTGTAGATATTTATACTTCCTTCAAAAAATTCTCAAGATGGGAAAATTTTAGAGTGGTACAAGAAAAACAAATGCGAAAACAAAACCTTTGACAAACATACATCAACACGTTGGTTGACAATGTGACCAGCGGACGAAAGGCTATTAGCTCAATGGCCTGTAATTGTTGATTACTTTTTGGACTTCATTCCATCTAAACAGCCAATACTGATGCAGTCTGAGAAATACAAAAGAATTAAGATATTTAAAATATGCAGACATTAAAATTGAGTTACAATTTGTATTTGAAAGTGCTGAGCTATTTGAACCTTTTCTGAAATTTTTTTAAACATCAGCACCACTTATTCACATTTTATACGCCGAAATGAGGGTATTAATGATAAAACTTGGCGGCAGAATTTGTAAGGACACAAATGTGAATGAAGTTATTTGTATTGAGCAATTGTTGCCATAGCAAAGGTATATTGTGGCTAAAAAATGAGGGACTTGATCATTGATCTAAAAAGTTCCGATCAAATTACGTGTAAACATAAAATGCAAGCACACTTATTTAGCAGCATTTAACTATCTTAAAAAAAAAGCTTCATTGCGTAGTGGAAAATTCCTCTGAAAGTTTCAATGTTTACAACGAGTTGAAGTTTCTAAAGAAAGGAGTGTAAAGTATGCATGCAATATTGCAAGAGCCTTATCATTTCTTGATATCGATGAAGTAAAAGTAAGAAACGTATGGCTTCTTTTGCAAACTGACTTTGTATCTCCCAAAGATGTAAAACACGTTAGAATTGAAAACATATGGAGAAGCAAAATCAAAGAAATAAATGCAATTGGTGAAAAAAAAAAATCAAAATGTAACATCACTTCTGAAAAAGCTTGTCTTATTCTCAGTCACGGTAATAGTGACATTGAGAGAGGATTCTCGATTTCACAACGTATCCTCTCAGAAGAGAAGTCGAAGTCTGATAAAATGTTAAATGCCAGATTGAATATCCGAGATGGAATAAAGGAATTTGAGAATGTTTCGAAGGTATCGATAACCAAAAGGCTTTTGAATATGGCATACACTTCTAAATCCTACTTCAAGTTTTTGGAGGAGCAAAAGAAATTAAAGCAACAGAAAACAAAAGATAGAGAGAAAGAAGAAAACTAGAATTGTTAGAAAAAGAATTACACGAGAGAAAATAAACAATTTCAAATATGGAAGCTATAAAGCCGATTCGTTATTAAAGGAAGGGAATGACCGCTTAAAAAAAGCTATAGAAAAGCAAGACCACGTTCTAATGCGCATTGCTCAAGGAATGCTTTAAACAGCTGAACAAATTCGTCAAAAAGAGAAGGAGCAAGAAAGGAAAGCAAGTACACTGAACAGTGTTGTACAGAAAAGAAATTATACCCCCCCCCTATTGATCATCTTTCAAAAAATCATAAATCTAAAAAAATTGACAATGAAAAATGTACAGTGCTAATTTTGTATAATTGAAGAGACTATAATCTATTTTGGCTACTATTTTTCACATATAAGGCAACTAAAGCGACTATTTTCAAAGGTAAGAACCACTGGGAAGCCTGTGTATAAGGATTTAACTGCCGAAATTTGACATGATTCTGTGCTGTTAAAACACAAATCTTACCAGTTTATACTGGGAAAAAATAATAAATGTGATCGATGGACAAAATTTGATTGTTTGTTGAGTTGGTTAGCTGGATTCCAACCTAATAATGTCAAACCTAACGAGAAAATTCCATAAATTTGATTAATGATGCATTTTTTCAGCAAGAAGACAGTGATGAAATATTATACTTCAGTGTAATAATTGAACAGCTAAAATTAACATTATTATCGAAACACATGTATTCAACAGAGTTTCTTCTTGCAGCAAAGTTTTATTTTTGCTATCCTGCAGCTTATAATTTTATACGAAATTCTAAAATTTTAATTTTACCTCATCCTGTATACATTAAAAAACTGTCTAATTCTTTAAAGGGCCCGAGTAGTGCTTCCAACAATAATCATGTTATGTACCTTCAAAAAAAGAGTGAAATGCTATCTCCCCATGAAAAACTTGTATGCCTTCTTATAGATGAAATTTATGTAAATCAAAGCTTAAATTATAAAGGAGGAAAACTGCTAGGAAAAGCAGAAAATGTCAATAAACAAGCTAATACTATACAAGCATTCATGATCACATCTTTATTTTCAAAGTATAAAGAAATGGTTGCCTTGGTTCCCATGAAGAATCAAACAGCTGATGACCTTTATTGTCAAACACTTAAGGTCCTAAAACTGCTATATGACTGCAGATACAATGTTTTATGTTTAACCCGCCTTCTCATAACATTTAAAAAAAAGGGTAGTGCATCCTGAAACAGTACCTCTAAGGTGATGTGGAAAGCTGTTCTAACATTAAAATTTAACTATGTAAACTTCATTATTAAGATGGAACTATATGAAAATTTAACGATGTTCAGTTTTTCTCTAATTTGTCTGTTTCTGGAACAATTTCTTCTCAAAACACTGGATAATCTAAAATGTAAACCAAAACGCATGCTTTCGACTGATCTTTTCTCATTGAAATTAATTCAAAGCTTTTTCTATGAAATATAAGTTGTTTTGCATGTGCTATTTTCACCCAATATTTATATTACTTAATCTTCAATATTAAAAACTCATTCAGTAAAAAGAACCTGCCGAAAATCTTGTGTTTATTTAGCGTCCCGCATAGGAATGAACGTTTGTTGCATCAACAACAGAGCTGCGGAGAGGCTGTCGACTGTGACGTCACGAATCCAACATTCAGGCCTAGAGAGTGACTGTCCTTTTGCGCACGGCCTCGTTTTAAGAGAGTTAATTTTAAGATCGGTGTCTTATTTTTCGGTATTTCGCTGAAACCATCTGGCTTTGGAGATGGTTCTGAGGGTGGTAGATACAGAGGCGGCTCAATCCCATGATAGTACTTTACGCAAGTCTAACTTGATTGGCTAGTTTCACTTGCTTGGCTTCACTTGGATATCTCGCCAATCTGAATGTTGCAGTAACCATTTGATTTTGAATATGCGCGTTGTTTCGTAGAAATACAATACATACACTAGCTCCTCAGCGTACAGCGTAAGTGTCCGACAAGTTGACTCTGATTTGCTCCTCATATATATGTTGTATGGTTGTTGTTAGTAGAATTTCTTGCCAACTTATATCAAGGGTACTTATACTTTAAAGAGCTTCTTTTAGTGAATCAACGATGGCCTAATGGCTAAAGTCACCCACCTTCAGATTAACGTCGGCAGCGGAGGATGAGTTCCCGAGTTCGAACCCAGTTAACGGAAATACTTTTAGACCCTCCAAATTATTTTTAAAAAATTCCAATTTAATTCCTTTTCATTCTAATTTACTTTTCCTAATTTTTAAAACCCTTTTCATGTTTTTACAAGCTTCCGTTGATTTTACATAAATAATCTAAGAACCACTCCTGAACTCACTACCAGCTGATATTTTTCCGCACCTCTGCCGTCCCCTTTGCTTTAGGATGATGGTGTCGTATCCAGCGCTGGCTTAGGACCATTCTGATGTAACAAAAAGCATACATAAAACACTAACTTATATAATTATTAACTTATATAATAAAAGGATACAATTTTCGGCTCCCACCTCTACCCACCCATAGCCATGGATCTGAAAAGAAAAGAAGAAAGCAGAAAGGAAGAGATAAATCGCCAACAATTATAAACCTTGATGACATACGTATCTAGGTCATGTGATCCGATTAGCCAATCAAGTTGGACTTGCGTAAAGTACTATCATGGGATTGAGGCGCCTGTGTACTTTTGTAACCGATTCCTTGGATGAATACAACAACAACTACTTGAGTACTTCCGGTACTCATATGAATACTTCCGGTACTCACATAAAAGTATCGAGTACAGCGGTTACTTTTAAGTATCGAATACATGAGTACTTTTGTACTCGAATACTCCCATCACTAGTTTAACATTTAACATAAGGATTCGGTCTGTCTTGATTCTAGCTGCCGTTGCCGCCGTGATTTTTTGTCTCATGTTCTTCGGAATTAGCTCTGATTTCTAGCTGAAATTCCCCAGTATCCAGTAATTTTTTTCATCACTGATTTTAAAGCGTATTATTTATGTTCCCTTCGGATTAATTACTAAGCGAAATTCAAATACTTTTTGTTTGTCATATTTAGTATTGATTTCATATTGTCATTTCTGTTCATTAACGTTTTATAAAATTAGGATTCCCTCTAATCCGCCATTTTTTGATTTCGCTAATTTGTTTTATATTTATTCTTCTAATTAGAGTGTATTAGCAATTCATTGAATTAACTGTATACTGTAATAATCTGTTTGTTTTTAGTTTAGTTAATAAGCGTTTGACAAAATTAGGATTATCGTTCATCCCTCATTGTTTTTATTTTCATCGCTGATTTTGATGCATAATGTTTCTGTGTTCTCATCGGATTAATTACTAACCGAAATTTAAGTATCAATTTTTTATTTGTAGGTTTGAGTTTGTACTGTCATTTTCTATTCATTAACGTATAAAATTAGGATTCCCTCTGATCCGCCATTTTTTTATTTCGCTAATTTGTTTTATATTTACTCTTCTAATAAGAGTTTTCTAACAATTCACACACATTTCACTTCAATGCATTTCGTTTGGATTAATTAACGATTGGATAGTTGTTTTGGTTTATTGGTAAATTGATATTTCATAGAATTGTCAAGTTTTCTTGTGATTTTATCTTGGACAAATTTAAGGAGTTTTGATTAATTTATTTTGTTTTTATTGGTTCACTCATAAAGCAGCATGGTAGGAATTAATCATAAATGTAGGAAGGAATTAATCATTTATGTTGACACATCAGATTTAAAATGTACCTTGTGTCCAATAACTGTAATCTCCAGAAAATCTTTGGAAGAACACATGTCTGCATGATTTAACTCTGCAAAGTGAAGAGTTAAAATTCCAGTCAAAAGAATTCATGGCTTGGAAAAATGAAACCGAAAAAGAAACATCTTCCATATTTGTAAAGTGGAATGGTGTTCTTCAATAGGGCTGAAGAGAAACTAGATTAGCTTTTAATGTAAATATGACCAAAGCCAATATTGCTAATGTTGCAATAATCAGATTGTATAACTACAGAAAATTGTATGACTTAAGACATTTACCAAACTAAACATTGGTTTGCAATTTCTTCAAATGTTATCAGTGCTGTAGTAGTAAAAAAAACAGAGTATGCCTGAAAAAAATTTTCCATGGGGAGGCGAAACAATGTACTTACTATTTACACTCTCCACGGGGAGCAAAAAAACATGTACACACATGCACATGTTTATATATAGGAAATCCATAAGCCAGGGGGTTGACCGCCTCCCTCCTCCAAATTATGTACCAAGCTGATTTCTTAAAATATAAACTTTTCTTTTGCTTCTGTAGCTATCTGCGTTACTCGTGATGTTTCATAGGAAACGCAAAGCGTGTACGTAGTTTTTAAGAAAAATCAGAGAGTATACGCGGTGTATACCCTCCACTACAGCCCTGGTTGTTATGCAGGATGTTTACAAGGACATCATAAGGAAAATTGTAGACACTGTTTGTAAAAGCTGCAGAAAACAAACTTGAATATTAAAATAAATGCAATATCTTCCTCTTGATTTTAATGCTAAATTCCACACATTCTGAATAGTGAACCATCTGGCTAGTTTGCAAGTTAGAAAGCCTTGTTTACAAGGTGTTGGTTTATGACAGGTTTGAGTTGGTATCCATTAAAAGAAAGGAATTGCTTACTTGGACTATCAGGGCTTTCCAAGTAAAGCCCTCGTGCCACAAAACTGTAAAACAATATTTTGATGATTCAATATTTAAATGCAGTATTTTTATTTTCTAATGGCGGGCACATTTGACCGAAGTCATTGGCCACTACAAGGCCGGAAGTGATGGCCACTTGTGAAAGAGCACCCAGTGGGAGGGCCATCATTGCCCCTAACAATTACTTCGTAATTTTGAACCATGTTCAGATGACGAAGCAACACCTGAGCTGGTATACGCTTACAAACATCCATGTTCGAACCGGGGACCTTCCGATCCAGAGGCTAACACCTTAACCACTATACCGGTTGGTCGGCTTAAATGCAGTATAAAATGTTTAAAAAATGTTATTTTTATGTATTTTAAAATGATTCTATTAAGAGAATTTTGCACTTATTTATTTTCTTGTACACCGTGGAATCGATGCCATGTTTGTTGCGATTTCCCGAATTGTAAGTTGAAGTGAAAACTGAACACCCGAATGGGGGGGGAAATGGTTGTAAACAGTCAAGATTATTCATAAGATTGCACAAGGAATTTATTGAATTTTTTAACTTATTCCCCTCCTCTATATATATGATTTTAAATATTTCTCATTTGATAACAAGGAAAACTGCATTTTACTTATGAGTAGGGCAACTTTTTTGTTGCAGTAAAAATGGGGACAGTTGCATTTATGGAAATAAAGTTGCATTTATTTTTGATACACTAAATTCTAAAATAAATTTATTCGTAAAAAATGAAAATTTCAAAATATATTGACAATTTTAGTCGTGTACAACAGTATTATAAAACATTCTTAAATACAGAAGAAGGTTAAACAGTCGATCCTTGGTCAGTCATTTCTTTACCATCGAAAAACTGCACCAGCCGCAGTCATAATATGCTGTATCGGATAGCAGAAGCGCAAAATCCTTTCGCTCAACATTGAGATTTTAAAACTTCATCTACAAGGCGAACAACAAATTGATACGCAAGTTTCCTAAGGGATTATCGCCGACCAACCGGTATAGTGGTTAAGGTGTTAGCCTCTAGATCGGAAGGTTCCTGGTTCGAATCCAGGTCCGGGCAGCATACGCGGAAACCCTCACGCTTTCAGCACCTCTTGGCGAGTTGGCGATAGAAAGCGCTTTGAGAACCGAAGGCTGGGGAAATTGGCAATCCTTCTCAATTTCTCAAGCAACCCTACTACGTTGTAAAAAGGATCGCCATTTTTTTTCTCGCTGAGTGCTATGATTTTCCGTATGATTTTTTTTGTGTGGATATTCTAAATATATGTTGACATTCAATATTGTAATGTACAGATTTTTTTTTTGTAATTCGTTAATTGTCTGTATTGTAACTACTTTGAAGAATTGGTTGATGCAAGAAGCAGGCGGCAAAAACGTACCCCCATGTAAACAAATTATATATGTTTACAATTATTTGAAATTTAGTCAACAATTGCCTTTTGTTATGATTTTTACAATATAAAATGATCACTGACTCTAAAACTCGTCAAATAGAAAGAATTGATGAGAATGTATTTGTTTATTGTGGAACTTATTCGTCCTTATAACCTACACAGTGTTTGTATTTTCATAATATAGTTTCTTATGAATCAAATCTCTTGTTTGATCGTCTACCTAATATAATCTCGCCACTGTTTGTTGAGACAACTAGTAGTAAATATAAACTTAGTAAAAGCAGTTATCAATATTAAGATTTAAGCAAAGTAATTTTTTGTAAACAAATACACTTCTCGATTTGTTTCACTCATTTGAGCTCAAGATAACAAAATTTAAATTGAAAAAAGATTCCATTTTGACTGTTTTCAATAGCTTTCTTTAAACAAAGTTTTTTCTATCTCATATCCTATAATTATAGCACTTGCATTTGGGCTGCTATGGAGGCAGAATTTTTTTACACGCATTCATAAAGGCAAAACAAAATGTGTAAGTTTTTTTTACATATATTTTATAATGTATTTAATATATATTTGCAGCTGAAGCAAAACATTTAGTTTTTTCCCGTCTAATAAATATTTTTATTTCAAGGACCTACAATATTCTGTATTTTAAATCGCTTTATGTATTATGTTGTTGTTTATTACCATTTTAAGCCTTAACGGTCATTAGTCACCTCTCACATAACAACAGTACTATGTCTCTGTGGTCGTAAGTCACCTCTCACGTGACGACAACAGTGCTTTGTCTCTGAAGTCGTGTCTCACCTAACAACATTACTTTGTCAATATGTCACATGGGTGGTGACAAGACTGATCCTGTCAAAATTCGCTGTCTGTGAAATGTGGGCACAATTGCCTTGTCAATTAAAATTCTCAAGATCCTTATGAAGTTGTGGGAACTACGATGGAGTAGAGATACAATATGTAGAAGAATGCACAAGTTTTTTCCCACTCCAGATGTTAGTCAATACGTGTACAACCCCATAAAATCCCAGCTACTTGCAGGCCATAATTGCTTTCCGGAATACTTTTTTAAAAACTTTTTTTTCTTCAGAAACCAAGTTTCTGATCTGTGTCAGTGTGGAGAGATTGGCGACTCACCATTACATCTTCCACTGTAAACTCATGGAACACCTTGGGGGTGATCTCCTTTTCCTAAAAGAGGCTACCAAAACTTACTCGCAACACCCTCAGTGTCACCAGGCCCTCCTGGCCTTGGACAGATTTGTGACTGCCAAACTTATGCCTCGTTTACCCTAACTCTTCAAACCTCCCATTCTTCACAGCATAGGTAAGTTGGTAGGTATTTTGAGTAGTAGTGTGATGAACCGCGTTGACTGTTCATGGTTTTCACGTCTTTGTCCAAAAAAAATTCAAGGACTTTTCAGAACCAAAAATATTTTTTTCAAGGACCTAAAGTTTTTTATAGCGACCTAAAACAAAGCACGTGCAAAAATTGTCAATTTAAAAAAATGTAAAAAATATTTATTAAAAAAAACCATTTTTTTACTCCTTTTTAAACTACTGACAGTCAAAGAAAAGAGGAAAGGTTGTCATCAATTTTGGTTATAGTTTGGATTTTCTTTTATCGCAGAACCTGTGAACTTTTTTGCAAAGTGGGCTTCTCGTCTCGATGCTAACTATCAGGCTATTTGCACACATATCAATTTCGGTCGTGAGGTAAAATATCGTACGATAAATTCTTTGGTGGCACGAAGAAGAGTATGGGAGCTTGCACATAGGTTCGATCGACACAATCTCCGTTTTCATTTTGCTCACGGCCACTACAGCAGATGGCTGTCGTGGTTTATTTTGTTTGAGAAACAAAACAAATCCAAAGTTTTGACTGCAGTGTTACGGCTTTTTTGTTCTCTGGTCACAATCGTTAAAGATAGTAAAAATTTCAACGGATTTGAAATCTGTTGAAAATTTTACAAGAATACCTTAAATGTGCTTTTCTGTAAATAAATAATTTTTCAATTGTAACTTTTATATTTTCTCAATACGAATTCGGCCACATTTGATGAATATATTCATTACGAACACAAAAAATGTCTGTTAGAGGGGTTTTCTGTCTTCGCGATCATTAAAAATAGAGCAAACATTTTAACAGATTTGAAATCTGCGGAAAATTTTATACCAGGTAGATTTCTCAGGTAGTTCGAATTTCATGTAAAGCCCGAATTGTGAGCGTGCTTGAAGAAACTTCTTCGTTTTACGAAAACGGATAATGCAGTATCCTAAACTGTTAAGTTTTCATTCTTGAACGTACGACGTCAATTGTATAATTTCTTTAATAAATTAAAAATGAAAAAAAAAAAAAAACAGTTACCCCCTTCAAAAACCTTAATATTTTCTTTGTATTTCTTCATCAATCCCTGAGACAATTTTAAGAAATGTTCAAAGAGGCAGAACTCTTTCATGTTTGTATGCAAAAAAGCGATGGGATGACGCGTCAATGAAACATGGTGTATGACCTTGTGTGTTCATGTATACATCACCCATTATGGTTGTTCATATATATAAAACGTGGTGTCAAAACACGTAACACATCAGAATGACGCTCAAATTGCGCACCTGCCGTGAAGGAAACTAGTTTGGACTCAAATTCCAATGCAATTATGTAGTAGTCCAAAAAAAAAATCAAGGACTTTTTACCAAGTTTCGTAATTTTCAAGGGCCCCTAGTTAGGAAAACAAAATTCAAGGACCGTGGGAACCCAGCTGTTGGCTTGAGAAAGTCTTTGCCGCAAAGTAACGCGATGTATACTGTGTGGTTTCGGATGCAACATCGACAGCTAAACATCAATGTTGATAATACATCGCCCCCAAAACATCGATGTTCTTAAAATTCAGTGTATTTAAACTTTTTTACCCCATTTCATAACACTGGTTTAGCAACTAGTGATGCTACATCGGCTCCAATACATTAATGTTTTGAAAATATCGACATTGATGTCGCATCCCTACTTTTTAGACCCTTGGCCCCACTTTGGTCTAAAAGTAAGTTCAATTTGGCGATTATGAAAATTATGCTACTTGGTTATTTTTATAACCCTAAAGGGAAAAATTAAGACACAATATAATTTTGAATCATTTTTAAATAACGAGGCAACACCCAAGCTGGCACTCCAAACTTACACACCACGCTAATGTAAGAACACAATATATTTAACATGCACCAGCCCCCTTTCTACACGACGGTCTTTGGCAGGATTCGAACTCCCAACCCTCCGGTTGCTAGTCCATTACTCTTCCAACCATGGCACCTGTTATAGTTGTAGTTTTTTAGTTAATCAGATGTCAGTTTCGCGTATGCCAGAAAATACATAACCAATGATTAAATATATAATTTTTCACTGCTATGAGGCAAGATATATATAATTTTTCTTATTATGAACAGCAGAAAAGTAATATTTGTTTTATAATAAAATTACAATATTAATCTGAGTAATATTCGTTTAATTACTAAGTGTGCAATAATTTATTCACAAGACCTTTTAGGAGTTATAACATGCTACTGATTAGTCTAAAACCAACATTTTGATGAAATGTGGTATATCTAATGGTATTTTTAATTAACGTCTCTCTCTCTCCCCCCACTGGAGCAACATAATGGGCTATTTGTGACGATCCTGGATCAACCCCAAAGGGAAAGATTAAGACAACATAATTTTGAATCATGGTCATATAGCGAGGCAACACAACAGATTTAACATGCACCAGCCCCCTTCTACATGACGGTCTTCGAACTTCTAACCCTCTGGTTGCTCTTCCCACCACGGCACCTGTTATATTAGCATGATGCTGATTTAATTAATTTTTCAAAAGGTCTATTCAAAAATTATTTTATCTAAAATTTTCATGTCCTGATCAGGACAGATGTTGAGTGAGTTAAATATATGGAGATAGCATGAGCACATTTTTATAAGTTTCACAGAAGTCTACTTTGAACAAGTTTAGCTGACTCATGGTTCTAGATAAGCTTTGAATGCAAATCTGACTAAAGCCAATATTGCTAAAGTTGCAAGAATCAGAATGTATAGCTACAGAACATTTTATGACTTGAAAATATTTACCAACCAAAATATTGGTTTACAATTTCTTCAGTTGTTATGCAGGATGTTTACATAGGACATCATTTTGTTTTGGAATAACTTTTAAATAAAACATTTCTAATTTCATTGTGCACTCAATGATTGACATTATTCATTGAATTTAATATCAGTCAAATGACTGCCAGCACTGCATATTTAGTCTTCCATCCACATGATTTCTTAAGACCATTTTGCTCTACAGCTTTTACAGGGTTTGATTGTCATTTATTTAGGAAGCTGATCTAGGTTAGTGAGTGTGAATCTCAGCACATTTTAGCAAAATATTTAATCAAAATGAATTCTCTATGATGGAGACTTCTAGAAAATTGTAAAATTACTTTGGGTTACATCGTGTGGCTTCAAAACAAATATGTGTAAAAAAAATTTCAAAACACTGTTCTCTGCAAGATACGAAAAAGTCTGACCGACTTCTTACAGAAAGTTCCCAAGAAAACATTGATACTGTATGATATATAGTGTTATTGAAAAACAAGGGACCTCTGTTGACATTACACACAAGTAGGCTTTCTCCAAACACAGTATGGGAAAAATTTGGATTTTCATCGAAGCTCTAAATGTTATTATGCATGCAATTAATTCTCTTGGTCCATATTATATTCCACATATAAGTATAATTATTTCAGTTCTAAAGTTCAATTTAAATTACATTCCAAAACAGTTTAATCCAGAAAAAAATTACTAGGTTACCAATTCTCAATTTTAACAATACTTGCATGTACCAGACAACATTGGCAATCTTGAATACTTATGAAAATCAGAACTAAATATAAATCTTTTAGTACAAATTGTAAGCAACATTTAATGTATTCAGAATGATTTATTCAGACTGATTCTGACATTGCAAGATATTTTTGTAAACAAACACATGAAGGTAAACAAAAAGAAGTGTTTCAGTTACAGTGAATATATGTACTTCAATTCATTATAGAAGGTATTTTTTAATTAATGTCTTACAAGAAAAACAAAGAAACAAATGGTACATAAAAACTTTTATTTTCATTTCAATACACAATAAACTTTAAATATCAAGTAATTTAGTCCTACATTACAAAAATTCATTTTTCTGTAAATGAAAATGAAATAATGGGTGAGCCGGAGAACTTAGGCCGAAGGCCTTCTATCTCTCTCAGAAAGTAGTTGGGAACTGAGCAGGTTTTGAAGTTCACTGAAATATGTAAGGTAGAGTGAGTGCAGTTAGTTGTCCAATGAAAACAGGTGGCTTAGAAATTGGGCAGATCAAGGACGAGTCCAATTGGAACAGTACATAAGATGACAAGGAAGGCTTAAGAATTATTAAATTAAAGAAAAAATAAAAGCAGGAGATTTAAATAGTAAGAACATTAAGGATTAAGAATGACTCTGGGTCTTTTATTATATTCGGGTTGACGAGGGTCATATCTGGGATACACTGGATGGCAGGGTTATCAATTAATTCAAGATTAGCATAAAAATTAGTAGCAAGTTTACCGAAGTAAGTTTTAAGTTCGGTAATTTCAAGATCTTCGCGAATTTTAGCGTTTCGGTAGTACCAGGGGTAACCACTGATAATACGTAGAGTAGAATTTTGAAGAGATTCAAGTTTTTGGAGGGTAGTTTTCGCTGCGTATCCCAATTTTCTGTAAATATAATTAACCATACAAGACTCAAAAAGAAACTTTTTGCATGAAAATTTAACTTATGACCATTAAGTGTAGAATTATTCAAATTTAAGTATTTCCAATCTTAAATTTTTTTTTTTTTTTATCTTGAAACTTTTTTTTTTAATAGAGAAAATCTTTATTTTTGTAAAAAATTGGGTAATTTAAAAAATTACTTAACATTTTGGCAATAACTGCTATCACAAAAACACCTGCTTCAAGAAATAAAAACAAAACCACATAGAAACACATTTTGATAATAGAAATTACAAAAACATAAATACAAGTAAGGGATAGTTAAAAATCTGAAGGATGAGGAACCTGAAAATATAAAGTGTGCACATCAGTACAATACAAATGAGATCACAAACTCACCTTTTCGAGTCAAAACTAATGTACACCTAATTCTGTTTGGACGAGCATGAGTATCATCTTGTGCGAATGTTTCAACAGTTTTACGAACAAATTCAGTTATTAATTGTTGTGTTTTGGTTAGGCCGATATATAATTATCGGTAAGAGGCTACCAAGAACTTCAGTTCACGTTGAAATTTCCCAGCGCGTTTTTCATTAGGGTCATGTTTGACAAAATGATTACCCAATTTTCAGGTCAGTTCCAGACATTCTTTTACTAAACCTGCATTTAGAACAAGATCATATTGTTCATTATCACTACATTCTGTGGGATTAGGAGTCTCAAAGCCAACCTCTTCTAATAATTCATCTTTGCTTACGGATTTCTCGAATGATTCATGAATATCTACAAATGATAGATCACTGAATCCTCCAGTTGCGTGACATTGTAATGATGTTGGGAATATAGTCGTGTTAGTTACCAAATACAATTAGAACATTGTAGATACATACATTGGTAAATGAAAACATGTATTCCAAAACGCATACACTACATGTTATGCAATCTATTTGTGGGTGCAATATAACTGACTAACCACTGCATTGCCCGTGATAGTTCTTTTCATGGGGTCAGGTGTGACCACTGCTTGCTAACCCCCAGTAATTGCTACGAATACCCATGTAGTTTAACAGATGATACTACTATGCCACAAATAGAAGAAAAAAAAATTCGTAAAATTTGGGCAAATAAATTCAAACTGACTGGAGTAAATAGAGAATGAAATATTTATTTTGAATCTGAGTAAAAAAAAAAGTTTGTGCAAAAACAGAATTAGGTGTGCGTATACAAACAGAAAATGTTCGACGCAAAAAAATAAATACGCTCAGGGTAGTCACATGAATTGAACCTATGTCATCTACAGCTTGCAAGCTATTAACAATGAGAAACCCACTGAACCACCAGCAAGTTGCTTTCCCACTCCTTGTACTCAGTAATGATACTATTCCCTCTACACCTCACCTCCCCTTTCCGCTTGTGTATCAATAGAATAGCACAAAATCATTAGTACTACCCAAATTTTGTTCAACAGAGGTTTTGGAAAACCAAATCGACATATTACATTGTTTATTTCAACATACCTATATGAGAACTTAAGTCTGTTAGCACAAATGCACTTGTGATGGGTAATGCCTTCCTTCTATGAGGTACTCTCGATACACCCTTGACAATGTGGAGCAAGGTCTCAACTATGTCCAAAATGTTAAGCTTATGCGTTTAGCTTTAACTATCCTTCCACGTTCAAACTCGGTTAATTCTTGGCAGGTCGACATTCAAGAGTTTAACAGAGAGCACTGATAACTATCCGACGCTTTATACTCTTTTAATGCAATGTGAGCACTAGTAAATTTGCATACTGCTATCCCATGACTTTTAGCACATCAGTGTTCGGTGTATGGAAGTTCTATAAAATTAATAATGCAAAAGTTTTGGTACAGGCATATGAGGGGTCAAAAAATAATACTTAATATAAGATTTTGCAAATGAAAGCACATAAAAAAATAGCTGCAGAGATTAGGAAAAAGCATGTGTTTCTAATTTGAATTAATGGGGTCGCACTGGCCCTGGAACTTTGTTAGGTATAATGCTTGAGTAAATATATTAAGCGAATCTTCACCCATCATATGAAGAAGAATGATTCAAAATTGCCCATTGGATTTATAGTCACATGGAATGTTTTAAACAAAACCTATGCTGATGAACAGGCTTGTGAGTGACATATGTTCAATGGCCCAAAAGGGAAAGAGTTGTCTTGTAATTATGATCCCTATCAAAAAAGGTTATGTAGTGCTTCAAAGGAAGGCTGATTTAATATTCAACTAACTTGAATAAAATAGCATTTCTCTTCTTCATAGTTATTTCATTTTCAATATTATTACACATAAAACAGAAAGGAAAATGAAATTAAAATTCTTATTTAAATCACTGATTTTTAAAAATAATCACTTAATTTTAAATTTGCATTCCCTGTAACAATCTAAAAATCGAAAGAAATGGTCCGTTTTAATAGAATCAGATGTATTCAATTTGTGGACTTTCATATAATATAATCTCAAAAACTAGATTACATCTAATTATAAATCAAAAATTAAAACTACTGATCGCAGAAAGAACAATCTCACTGCCTCTACTAAAATTACACTTCACAAATATAATTAAACGCAATAGCATAAAACAATTCAAAATCAAAGCTGAAACTAATTTTTCTTGCATCTCTAACGCATCAAAAAAACACATTTGAAAATTGAAGGAGATTGGATGTATAACTGAAAAGTAAATACAATCTTTCAAAAGAATACGCCTAAAGACAAATTAACTTTTCCGAAATCAAATTATTCCGCTTTCAATACAAAGACCGTTGAAAAACATGAGCTCCTCACCTCCCTCACACATTCTCAAAAGCATAAACAAAACAGAATGCATTCAACATCAGAACAGCGCGCGATTTTTCAAACCGCCGACAGAACTAATACGCCTTCTAGCGGCAATTCCTCTAAGTTTTAACATTAGGATTATCGTAGTTGGCGATACAGGCATCTATCGCCAACTCGCCAAGGGGTGCTGAAAGCGTGAGGGTTTCCGCGAATGCGTCCGGGCATGGATGTTTGTAAGCGTATGGTGTAGAGGCGGCTGGTGCACCTTAAATCTGTCGTGGCCGAAAGTCCTCACGTTGGGTTGGCGTGGAAGTTTGGAGAGTGGGGTGCCAGCTCAGGTGTTGCTTCGTCATCTGACCGTGGTTCAAAATTACGAGGTGTTGTCCTCGGATCTTTTCCTTAAGGGACTGATCCCGGACCGTCGTCAATAGCCCGTTGTGTTTCTCTAGTACGACGTTAACTAAAATTACCATTACCTTTGGATTATCAAGAGTGCCAACCAATGTGTTAAAGTACTTCTTACCATTTATTTCACTTTCTTCTGTTAGGACGAACACCTTCTTTGGATGAACTTCTTGTTTGATCCGCAATACTTCGGCGTTCGCAAGATCAGACACGAGATCGAAGGGTTGGTTCAGAGGGCAAAAAATGAAATAGTAATTTCATATTAATTAATTTTAAGCTATATTTTAAAAATTTGCATTTATGTTGCGGTTATAATTCACGTACAATACACCCCGTGTAGGAGGAATTTTGGTTTTAGTACTTTACATGCAGCGTAGAACGTGTGAAAAAAAAAGTTGCCCTACTTATGAGACTATCTGGTTTTACGAAATCTGCAGTCAGATAAATAGTTCAGAATTCAGATAGCCCATAATCAGAACCTCGGAACAGCTACACTCTACGTTTATGAGCAATGGCAACGGCCTTGGCGATTTTTTTGGCGCACTGCCAAAGTCGCCAAGGAAAGAATTATTTCCTCTCTCTTTTCCTATCACAATTTTTTTTCTTTTTACAACACACTTTTTAAGCACATTTCAATTACACTAAATACAGTGAGCATGTTGAAAAAGAAAAAGATTTACAAAAGAAAAAAAGCAAGAAATAATACCTGATAACGTCAGAATTCTCTCGTAAAAAAATAATGAAAACGAAAATGGTCAAAAAATCAAAACTCTTAATCCTGTCGTGAAAACTATTATAACAAAATAAAAATTCCACAACTGTCAAAATACAAATAAAGGGACCAATGGTATCACAGAAAACGATTTAAAAGGACCAATGCAATAAAAGGATATTTTAAAAACAAAATAACCAATTGGAGGAAAGAAAAAATTTCAAACGAATCAATGAAATCAAACGATTTAAACGGATTTTGGAAGAACTTTCTAGAATATTGAAAATGAAAATTGAAAGTTTCCGTTTGCCGAGGTTGTCATGAAAACAACAGCAACGAAAGATGGGTTGCCTTTCTTTATCGTAACTCTCTACTAAAAGTGCGCCAAAAAAATCGCCAAGCCGTTGCCATCACTCATAAACGTAGGGTGTAGCTGTACCCGTTGAAGCGCTTTGAAGAAGAAAATCGGATCGAAAACAAGGTAGAAAACGGTCGACCGGCAAAGTTAACTCAACGTGATCAGAGATTTATATAGATAGAATATCAGATGGATTAAATGGGCGTGCTTCCTGAAGAAAATGTTTTAGTTAGTGTGAAGAATAAAAAGCCTATGATTTCCTTCGCAAAATCAATGATAAATAAGCCTGAAACGCGTATTTATATAAATCATGTCTTATTTACAGATGAAATAAAATTTAACATTTTTGATTCCGGTGAGCGTATAATTGTACGGAGAAGAAAAATGTGAGGGGAACTTAATCCCAAGATCTTAGTTGGAACAGTAAAGCATGGCGGTGGAGGAGTTACTTACTTTTGTTTTTCTCATTATGATTACTGTGATTTTCCAAAAAAATTAACTTTTCTATGTTTTAAAAATATTTTATGTGATTTTGTTAAGAACAAGTTATATATGTAGGAACGGAATTCTTTCGCCTCCCCACCTACTACCGAAAGGAGAAAGGGACTATTTCATCCAGGAAACGGAACACCACGAACGCTAAGGGGAAAAGGCTTGATCCCTTGCCCGCGGCGGAGGGTCTTCAGTTTTTTGTGTGATCGGAGAGAGTCGAGACCTGTGTGGCCACTCTTCCGTATTTTTTTATGCGAATCTATTGAGACCTCTGTGGCTCATATGTGTACCATCTTCAATTAATTTAATAAATGTTGTGTTTTACAACACGTGGACTCATTCCAAAATACCATATCAAGTAATAGCTACAGTGCCATTCCAGTGTTGACATCACAAAATGGGGGCTCGGCCGGGATTGCCCCATGCAAATTGAACGTGGACTAGAACCCTAGAGAGCCATCATCATCGCAAACTGTGAGTACATTTTGCTCATTTTTAATATAAAGATGTCATATTTTGGTAAAGCAAGGAAGGACGATATTTACCGTCTTGCAACGGAATTAGATATAGAAATACCCTCAAATGCGACAATTTCGAAATTAAAAAAGTTAGTGACGAAACAACTCGATTACGATGAGGAGTATACAAAAACACTTCTGGATACAATAATAGTTGAAAGAATCGAAAAAGAGCAGCTGGAGAAAGACAAACAGCAGTTAGAGAGGGAAAAAGATAAAGAATTACGTCAATTAGAAGAAGATAAGGAATTGCGTCAATTACAAAGAGAAAAAGAATTACGCGAATTTGAATTGGAAAAACTGAAACTGCAAAATGCGACACAAACAGTTAGGGAAAATCACATGACAGAATCGAACACTGCATGGGATAGAGGAAAGGAATTATCAAAGATAATTAAAAGTTTTGATTCGAATGAATCCAATGATATAAGTACGTATTTAGCGCTGTTCGAGAGACAAGCGACGAAAATCGAAAGAGAAGATTTTGTAACGCATTTACTGGGTTTATTACCCTTAGAGATAGCACAGATTATAACCCGCGAACCGGAGGAAAGATCTAATGACTATGAACACATAAAAGAAATCTTACTCAAAAGATTTAAACTTACGTCTGAACAATTCAAACAAAAATTCCTGAATCATAAAAAGGAAAGTACAGCCACTTGGCGAGATTTTGCGTTTGAAATAAGTCATTATTTTGACGAATGGTTAAGAGGACTCAAAATAACAAATTTTGACGAGCTCAGGGAACTAATGGTATCCGAGCAGATAAAACGTAGAGCGCCGTTTGAAATCAAAACACACTTCATAGATGACTGGCATCAATTAAAATGCGCAGAAGTTATAGTGAAAAAGTTAGAGGAATATGTGTGAGAGTGCGAGGTTGCAATTAGGAAAAATGGAGATACGGAATGTAAATAAATACAGAAAAAATGTTTCGCAAGATGAAACTCGATATAAAGGTGAATCGTCGAACTTTCGTGCTAACCAGAATAGTAGAAATGTTGATAATTGTTATAAAACTGTTGGTTATAGTACAAATGTCAATAAATATGTTAATAAGGTTGATTATGATGTACCAAATAGAGATCCATATAAAAGTAATATAATTAAGTGTTATGCATGTGGAAATTATGGGCATAAGAGTAATACTTGTACATATAATTTTAAAGGTGAAAATGCAAATGTGAATAAAACTGTAAATCAAATATATGTAGCAACTCCTAAGAAAATTGAAAAGAGTGTTTATATTGAAAAGTGTTATATTAATGCAGTAATAGACACTGGATCTGAAATAACTCTAATTAATGAGGAATGTTATCATAAAATAGGATCTCCTATATTGAATGGTAGTAAGATATATTTAAATGGAATAAGTCAACACAAAATAAGTACCGAAAGGTTTTTCCGATCAGAAATTGTTATTGATAATATTTCTTTGTGTTCTGATGTGCATGTCGTTAAGAATTTGCAATTTGAAGCAATAATTGGTATGAACGTATTATCAAGGGTAACGTTTGCATTTTCTGGGGGAACATTAAACGTTACCGATAGAGACATAAATGAAATAAGGAGGTCAGAAGTAAGGGGCGAAAATGGGAGCGAAATAAAAAACAAAGCATCAACAACTTCAGGCGTTGTCATAAATCACGGGGAAGAAGAGCGCGTGAGTTTCCCTCAACATCCCCTCGTAGACTTTCAAGTATCGAAGGCGCATGAAAATGACTCATCAGCAGGTGCTTTTGTTTACACTTTAGGAGCCGTAGCGTTGGATATGTCTAGCGAAGAGACAGATCTCTCCCATATAATGAATCCCTGTTTACGAGAAAGAATCTGTCAAATTGTAGGAAATTATGTGCCTCAGCAAGTAACAAACACGGATGTTAAGATGAGAATTCTTCTGACGGACGAAGTTCCAGTTAGTCAGCGTGCTCGGCGGTTGCCGATTACTGAACAACTTATAGTTGAAAAACAAATCCAAGAGTGGTTAGAAAAAGGGATAATTAAAAACAGCTGTTCGGAATATTCGGCTCCTATAGTGCTTTGTAAGAAAAAAGATGGGAATCACAGACTTTGTGTCGATTTCCGAAAGCTCAACAAAAAAATAATTAAGGACCGTTTCCCGTTACCTCTAATCGAAGACGTGTTGGACAAATTGGAGGACTCGCAAGTCTTCACAACGTTAGATTTGAAAAACGGCTTTTTTCACGTCGACATAGAAAAGGAGAGTACAAAGTACACCTCTTTTGTTACCCACGAGGGACAGTATGAGTTTTTAAAGACACCTTTTGGATTGTCAACCAGTCCAAGTGTATTTGAAAGATATATTTTTCATGTTTTTAAGGATTTGTTAAAAGATAAAACTGTTATTATTTATGTAGATGATATTATCATACCAGCCATGAATGAGGTAGAGGGTTTAGAAAAATTAGAACGTGTTTTAAATACGGCGTCAATGTACGGATTAGAACTAAACTTCAAAAAGTGTCAGTTTCTAAAACGAAAGATAGAATTCTTGGGTTACGTAGTAGAAAAAGGAACTATAAAGCCTTCACCTTTAAAAACTGCAGTCGTACGGAACTTCCCACAACAAAAAATGCCAAACAAATACAGAGTTTTCTGGGATTGACCGGTTATTTTCGAAAGTTTGTTCGAGATTATGCCAAGATAGCGAAGCCCCTCAGTGATTTACTTCGTGATAATAGGGAATTCCATTTTGGGTCGAAGGAGAAAACTGCATTTCAAGAATTAAAGCAGGCCTTGACTGGCGAGCCGGTGCTACAAATTTTCAGACAAGGACCGCCACTGGAACTGCATTGTGATGCAAGCTCACACGGATTCGGAGCAGTACTATTGCAACAGGCAGATGACGGAAAGATGTATCCAATTCAATACATGAGTAAGAAGACAACAGCACAACAAGAAAAATACGGCAGCTATGAATTAGAAATTCTAGCAGTGATCGAAGCTTTGAAAAAATTCCGGAATTATCTACTCGGAACCAAATTTAAAATAATGACGGATTGCTCAGCCTTCCAGCAAACCATGAGCAAGAAGGACTTAACCCCTAAGATAGCGAGATGGGCGTTAATCATGGATGAATTCGAATACGAAATAATTCATCGACCAAGTGCTCAAATGAGACATGCAGATGCTTTGAGCCGAAATGTCGCTGTGATAGTACCGCAACCAACGGGTGAAGAAATAAAGTGCAAGTTAGCAGCAGCCCAACGACAAGATGAGTATATTCAAGTTATTAAAGAATTATTGATGAGAGGGGAGAAGAACGACTACTTGATCAAAAACGATGTATTATATCGATATGAAAACGGAAGTGAACTGCCTGTCGTCCCCGAGAGGATGCAATCAGATATTATAAAGGAATTCCATCAAAAAGGACATTTTGCCGTGGCGAAGACCGAGGAGTTAGTGAAAAGAGATTTTTCCATTCCAGGACTCAGGAAAAAAGTGGAGAACGTCATAATGAACTGCGTTAAGTGCATCTTGACGAATAAGAAAAGGGGCAAGCAAGAGGGTCAATTAAATCCAATACCCAAAGGGAGTGTACCGCTTAGTACATACCATATTGATTTTCTGGGACCTCTGGCGACAACAAATAAACACTATCAACACATCTTCGCTGTGATAGATGCCTTCACTAAATTTACTTGGCTCTATCCTGTAAAATCAACTTCTACACGCGATGCGTTGGAGAAGCTAGAATCGCAGTCACATATTTTCGGAAATCCGTCAAGAATAATTTCAGATCGAGGCACCGCATTCACATCCAAAGAATTCGAAGGTTACTGCGACGAAAGAAGCATTGAACACTTCAAAATCACCACAGGAGTACCTCGAGGAAATGGTCAAATCGAACGAATATTTGAAACTGTGATACCGGTACTGACGAAATTAGCGATCAACGAACCAGAAAAGTGGTTTAAATATGTCAACTCAATTCAAAGAATTTTGAACAGCACCTCTAGTAAAAGTACAAAAATCACACCATTTGAATTGCTAACAGGAGTATCAATGAAGAACAAAGAAGATCTGAAGGTCAGAGAAATGTTGGAACAAGAATATGAAGAATGGTTCATAAGAAACCGAGAAGGACTTAGGGAAGAAGCTAAGGAACAAATCCTAAGGATGCAAGAAGAAAACCGAAAACAGTATAATCGGAAGCGGAAACCTGCAAGAAAGTATGCAGAAGGAGACCTGGTAGCGATACAGAGGACCCAATTTGGAGCAGGACTCAAATTACGACCAAAATATCTGGGCCCATACGAAATTATCAACAGGAAACCACACGACCGTTACGAGGTGAGGAAAGTGGGCAGTCACGAAGGACCTATCAACACGTCCACTGCTGCCGAACACATGAAACCATGGACTAATTAACTTTAAAGAACTCTGGGAAAGAGAAACTAATGTGGAGAGAAAAATGATGTTTATTTTCAGCAATTCTCTCAAAAGTGAAATAGATACTTTTTTATTTATTTTTTATTTTTATTTTTTTCAGGTCAAATTGTACGTGCCTAAATGAGTGCAGTGATGTTCGGGGCGAACACCGTCAGGATGCCCCAGTGTAGGAACGGAATTCTTTCGCCTCCCCACCTACTACCGAAAGGAGAAAGGGACTATTTCATCCAGGAAACGGAACACCACGAACGCTAAGGGGAAAAGGCTTGATCCCTTGCCCGCGGCGGAGGG
The DNA here is from genome assembly GCA_947359465.1 of Metellina segmentata. Lineage (NCBI taxonomy): Eukaryota > Metazoa > Arthropoda > Arachnida > Araneae > Tetragnathidae > Metellina > Metellina segmentata. The sequence continues at coordinate 6,024,850 of OX375877.1, read as the reverse complement.
TCTTCAGTTTTTTGTGTGATCGGAGAGAGTCGAGACCTGTGTGGCCACTCTTCCGTATTTTTTTATGCGAATCTATTGAGACCTCTGTGGCTCATATGTGTACCATCTTCAATTAATTTAATAAATGTTGTGTTTTACAACACGTGGACTCATTCCAAAATACCATATCAAGTAATAGCTACAGTGCCATTCCAGTGTTGACATCACATATATATTATTAAAAAATTAAAATTCATAATTAGTAATTTCATTAATGAATATAGCAGTATTTCATTGAAATTCGTAAGTTTACGAACACTTTTTGGAGCTACTCTCTGTGTGTACGTTATAAATAGAATTCTATATAAATACATTTCTTTCGAATTAAAGCTCATTTTTTCTACAGCAATCTCTGTAGAATATTTTTTTAGAAACGATTTCCTTTCTTTATAGAAATATCGCTAGAGTTCTATGTAACTCAACCAAACTTTTTCGTAAGCATGTCGAGAAGTGCTTTAGAAAACTCTTCTAAAGCCAGTATAAAGGAATTTGTATTCAATTACACAATGAACTGTGAAAAAACAATAAAGTTAGCAATATGACCAAATGATCACAAATATAATTAATTAAATATACAAGGACTTTGTGAAACAATAACAAAGAAGTTTGCTTCAATGAAGTTCATTACATTAACACGAGTCACATGAAGAATATATATATTTTCGAACACTTACCTACTGTGCCTCTTCAATGCAAATTCTATACTTGAACTGAGCATTAATATTAACATCACAGGATAAACAGTATCACTTTATGGAAGCGGCACTTGACGGCTTTCAGGCTCTTCGAATTTAAAAAGAGTAATCCGTTAGTTCTTTAGTTATAAATCGAGTAAATTTCTGTACGTGCAAACCGGATCTTCAGCTAAACTAGCTCGATATCCGAAAACACGATGCCGAGAGTAAGATCATTTAGAGTATATCTAAATTCTTTCTTACCAGTAAAATTCTTATATATATAGTAACTTTTTCAACATAAAACAGAATTTAAATGATTCCGTTTCCAAGACGAGAAGTAAGTTTTTCCACAGGGTTAACACGTGTGCCAACAGAATCGTGACGTTGTCGGGACTCGTCCAATCAGAAGCCATCTAATTAAAAATATGACACTATTCTCCATGTCATTTGCGCGAACAGTTTAATTTAGTTTGAATGAGAAAAGTTCATTTTTACTGAATGAAAATAGTGGTCTCTGTTCTTTTTTAAACGTAAAACTAATTTTTCTTTCGACAAAAAATGAAAAAAGAAAACATACTGAATTCCGAAGCAAAATAAACAGGTTGCTTCTTCCAAAGGGTCATTTGTGCTATCGGAGATATCTCATACCACTAATAGTCCGAGAGCTGATGACGAATTTGGAGAAGGTATTTTAGGCACTATGAAATTGTAAAATAATAGAAATTCAATGTTAGTTGAATAGGGAATCGAAGGTCGGGAACGCCGTTTGCGGTTATTTCGCTACTGCGCAGCATAGGATATTAGCAAAAAATTCATCCCAGCTAGTATCCTTTAGGCACTTAGAAATTTCTTTAATCTCTTAATTTAGCATTCATAGAATGCAGAAATAACACTCCCAGACTGTTTGGACGGTTTTAAAGTACAACCCGACTGCCCTGAACTTGTATTATAATGAACGCAAAAAATATTCTTTAGGCACTCTGAAATTTTTATAGCATGTTTATTAAGTACTATTGATAATGTGTGCAAAAAGCCAGACGAATACGGCGGTTTTAAATAATAACCCGACGCAAATAAAGACTTTACATAAGCTGCCGGGGAACTGGCTACCCTAGAAGGCAGTGACCTGGCTCGCCGGACTGCGCTTGATTGCGGAGGAACCACGTGACTCGAGTTTGATGTGCAGCTCAAGCTACTTAGAACGGTGCACACATCCGGTTTTTCAACGTGCGGCGCCGCTACCGCAACGCAAGTTCGGTCTGAGATACATTAGATTCAATGAAGCAGTGCACACATGCCTCCAGCGCCACTGGGGCGACGCACGCCCTACTTGAGTGAAATTTGTACCGCAGTTCCCCAAGGCGCCGCACAGGAGTCTCCGTTCTGAATTAGATTGTTTTTATAAACAAGTGGAATATAAATAATAATTTATAAATGGCTGTATCCAGTAACGTGTATTTTGTTACGAAATAAACTTTTTTTTTACACCAAGTAAGCGAAATAAATACGTTTCCTACGATAGAACATTTATCGCAAACGGCGCGAAATGAATTCGTGCGTCATTTCACGGTTATGTGTGCATAGGGCTTTTTTAAGCATTTTGGATGAGTTAATTTTTTTTCACGCAAATGTGACCACGCTGAAAATTATTTTGAGCTCATTCTAATTTTTTGTAAAGGTTTTTTTAAATACGGTTTTAATATTAACACTTTAAGCATTAACATTTGTACATGTGTATATACATAGTAGCCCGAGAGCTGATGACGAATTTGGGGAAGGTATTTTAGGCACTGTGAAGTTGTAAAATAGTAGTAAATCAATGTTAGTTGATTAGGGAATCGAGAGTCGGGAACGACGTTTGTGGTTATTTCGCTACTGCGCAGCATATGACATTTGCAATAAATGAATCCCACCGAGTATCCTTTAGGCACTTAGAAATTTTTTTAATCTCTTATTTTAGCATTCATAGAATCCAGAAATAAAACTCCCAGACTGTTTGGACGGTTTTAAAGTATAACCCGACTGCCCTGAACTTGTATTATAATGAACGTAAAAAATATTCTTTAGGCACTCTGAAATTTTTATAGCATGTACATTAATTATTATTGAAAATATGTGCAAAAAGCCGGACGAATACGACGGTTTTAAATGACTACCCGATGCAAATAAAGATTTTACATAAGTATCAGCTGGATGCCGGCAGCTGCCAGGTCCCTGGCTTGCCGGTGTGTGTGATTGATTGCTGAGTAACCACGTGACTCTAGTTTATTGTACTGCTCAGGCTGCTTGCAAAGCATTTTGGAGAAGTTTATTTTTTTTCACGAAAATGTGACCACGCTGAAAATTATTTTGAGTTCATTGTCCTACTGTTTTTTGAGGTTTTTTAAAATCTATTTGTGTTATTAACATTTTAAGTATTGACATATGCACATGCATATAACTATGTATACATGGAAATAATCAATTATTATAGACATAATATTTGTTTTTATAGAGACTACGTATTTTATATGTTATATATATCATTAATTTATAATGGAACTAAAAAGTTTGATTTGTGTAATTTGTGAAAAAAACAACAATGATAAAGTGAATATTTTTAACGAAAAAAAAAAAACTAGCACAATGCAAAAACATTTTAAAAATGCGCCAAAAAACCGGCTTGAAATTTGCTAAAGTGATTCTACCATCAGATGCAACAACGACAAAAAGGTACCATGTTCGATGTTACAGAAATTTTTCAGCTGTGATGAAACAACAAGTGTTTACAGCTTTCAAGATGTTCATAGAGTCAGAGCCCCGGCAACTTCAGGCGCAGACGATAAACGTTCTCTCGTACTCATATCTACCCATAAGACTTTTTTGTCGCATTCATGTAAAATCTTTATTTGCGTCGGGTAGTTATTTAAAACCGTCGTATTCGTCTGGTTTTTTGCACATATTTTCAATAATAATTATTAAACATGCTATAAAAATTTCAGAGTGCCTAAAGAATATTTTTTTGCGTTCATTATAATACAAGTTCGGGGCAGTCGGGTTATACTTTAATACCGTCCAAACAGTCTGGGAGTTTTATTTCTGGATTCTATGAATGCTAAAATAAGAGATTAAAAAAATTTCTAAGTGCCTAAAGGATACTCGGTGGGATTCATTTATTGCAAATGTCATATGCTGCGCAGTAACGAAATAACCACAAACGCCGTTCCCGACTCTCGATTCCCTATTCAGCTAACATTAATTTACTACTATTTTACAACTTCACAGTGCCTAAAATACCTTCCCCAAATTCGTCATCAGCTCTCGGACTACTATGTATATACATAGTTATATACACATGTGCATATATTAATGCTTAAAGTGTTAATAACAAAAACCGTATTTAAAAAACCTTTAAAAAAAATTAGAATGATCTCAAAATAATTTTCAGCGTGGTCACATTTGCGTGAAAAAAAATTAACTCATCCAAAATGCTTTATAAGGCCCGGTGCACACATCCGGTTTTTCAACGTGCGGTGCCACTGCAGTAACGTAGCCCAACTATGCACACATAACCGTGAAATGACGCACGAATTCATTTAGCGCCTTTTGCGATAAATATTCTATCGTAGGAAACGTATTTATTTCGCTTACTTGGTGTAAAAAAAGTATATTTTGTAACAAAATAGACGTTACTGGATACAACCATTTATAAATTATTATTTATTTTCCACTTGTTTATGAAAAGAAACTAATTCAGAACGGAGACTCCTGTGCTGCGCCGTGGGGAACTGCGGTACAAATTTCCCGCAAGTAGGACGTGCGTCGCCCCAGCGGCGCTGGAGGCATGTGTGCACTGCTTCATTGGATCTAATGTATCTCAGACCGCATTTGCGTTGCGGTAGCGGCGCCGCACGTTGAAAAACCGGATGTGTGCACCGTTCTAAGTAGCTCAAGCTGCACATCAAACTCGAGTCACGTGGTTCCTCCGCAATCAAGCGCAGACCGGCGAGCCAAGGTACTGCCTTCTAGGGTAGCCAGTAGCCCGGCAGTTGCCGATACTTATGTAAAATCTTTATTTGCGTCGGGTTATTATTTAAAACCGCCGTATTTGTCTGGCTTTTTGCACACATTTTCAATAGTAATTAATAAACATGCTATAAAAATTTCAGAGTGCCTAAAGAATATTTTTTGAGTTCATTATAATACAAGTTCAGGGCAGTCGGGTTGTACTTCAAAAACCGTCCAAACAGTCTGGGAGTGTTATTTCTGCATTCTATGAATGCTAAATTAAGAGATTAAAAAAATTTCTCTAAGTGCCTAAAGGATACTCGCTGGGATGAATTTTTTGCAAATATCCTATGCTGCGCAGTAGCGAAATAACCGCAAACGGCGTTCCCGACCTTCGATTCCCTATTCAACTATCATTGAATTTCTACTATTTTACAATTTCATAGTGCCTAAAGTACCTTCCCAAAATTCGTTATCAGCTCTCCTACTATAAACAAAGATTTCATTAGCCACTAGGGATGCGACATCGATGTCGATGTTTTCAAAACATCGACGTTTTATATAACTATCGATGTATTTACTATCGATTTATTGAAACCTATGTTTGTTTGACATCGATGTTATAAAATTGCGCTGTTTTTACGTTTCGATGTTTTATTTTTGAATGAAAAGAGTACCAATAATAGAAATTTAGAAATAAAACCGTGCGACTGAGTATTTGTCAGTGATGTCGACATCCGTCCCATCAGAAAGAGATTTTTCCCTAACTGGTGAGTGAAAAAAGAAGTCGGCTTAAGGAGGAGAAAGTCAACAAACTTGTTCTTGTAAAAACTTTAAATAAGAAATATTGAGGATAGAATAATTATAGGCCCCAATATTTTTTATTTACAGTAAATAAAAAATAAGTTTGTTGTGTTGTCCTGACCTAAGTTGATAAGCAATTAATAATAACTAACAATAATTATGGTTATGTGTGCCTACCTAATTATACTTGTAGTTAGTAGTAGCTATGTCAAATGGTTGTAAATATTATTTTCTTTTATATTATTCAATTTAAAATAAAAAATTTGTTAATTGTTATCAATTTTTTAAACTTTGTTTTGACAGTTTAAAAAAATCCCCCCCCCTTCCGGTCGAACATCAATATTTGAGGCTACTAAACCAGTTTTAAGAATTGGGAAGAAAAGTTTATATACACTGATGTTTAAAAACATCGATGGTTTTGGGCGATGTATTATCAACATCGATGTTTTAACTTTGAACTTCGATGTTTTGTGGTCAATGTCACGTCCCTACAACTCAGTCACACAAAAATTTCCATTATTACAGGTTGCAGGTGTTTGGGTGCGACGGAGGGCAGACGACATTCGAATCATGAAGTCAAAACATTTCGTGAATGTGTGCCTTCTGTTGTTTGGAAAAGTGGAAAAGTAGATTTCGCTGACGCAATGAAAAACATTCTCATCTATCGTTTGTCTTCATTAATAACTATGCTGCAGTGGTGCGCGGTGTTGAAAATCCGGAGGACATTTTCTCGCTTGAGACAACGTGGTCAGAGATGGGAATAAGTATTTTATGAACCTCGCGTGTTAGCACTTTTCGAAACTAACCAAGAGTGATTGGTAATTTTTAATTAACGTCGTACTAGAGCAACACAATGGGCTTTTGACGACGGTCCGGGATCAATCCCCTGAGGGAAAGATCCGAGGACAACACCACGTTATTTTGAACCACGGTCAGATGACGAGGCAACACCTGAGCTGACACCCCACTCTCCATCCACACCAACGTGAGGACATTTGAAACCACTACAGATTTAACGTGCAACAGACCCCCCCCCCCTCTTTCCTCCTCTTGTACCTGACAGTCTTTGGTGGGATCCGAACCGTCCGAACTCGCAACCTTCCGGTTGGTAGGCCGTTGCTCTTTCAACCGCAATACCACGGTTGTGCACAGTGCGACGGTTAATTGGATCAATTCCTGTAGTGCTTGCACGGATGGTGGAAAATCCATGTCAGGTGGTTGTACAGTCGCATCAAAGAAAAAGCTCCTCGTGTATTTTGAAGTCACAGACAAAGCCTAGCAGCCAAATACATGCCAGATTCTTTGAAGGAAATTCTTAATCATCTGTCAAAGTTGTTAATTTTATTAAGACCGATTCAACGAAATCCAGACAGTTCAAATCCTAGTGTGAAGGGATGCACAGCCTCCATACACTACATTCCATTTTCAGAAGGAAGGGGGATCTTAAGAAGAAAAATATTCTTCAGATTGTTTGAATTCAGACCTGAAGTACAAGTTTTTTTTTTTGAAGACCGTCGCTTTGAGTTGAGCTGTAAGTTTCATGAAGGGGAATGGTATCAGCTGTTTTCGTACTTATCCAATATATTTTATAAAATTACAGAATAAAATTTATGATTACAGATTAGTTTCGTAATCATCTTTGCGGTGCCTGACAAAATCGTGTCTATGATCAAGAAGTTGTATTTTTGGGAATCATGTGTCCAAAAAGACCAGTGTTAAGTTTTAGAGATACTGCACAGTTTCTTACGAGAGAACCATCTGAAATTGCAAAATGAATGTAAAAGTAGTATAATGGCTCACTAAAAATGGACTTCAGGTGTCGTTTAGACAGAATTTTACAAAGCGAAATAGTGAAAAGAACTAAATATTAAATCCATTTAACGAATTGGTTTTTTTTCTAACCAGCCGAAAAACTAATCAGTTTCTGAAAAAGAAAAATTGATAAAACTTTCAACCAATTCTTCTTTAGAATTAGATTTAAAAAAAAAAAAAGAATACTTATTGACTTTTGGAAAGTAGTGAAAGAAGAATACCGAGAGAGAACTCGGTGACAAAGCAATAAAATATTTATTACCTTTCACTAACACAGAGCTTCTCGAAAGAAGCATTCTCATCTTAAGCATACATTAAGACTAAATATCGCAATAAGCATGACACACACCTCTTTATATTTTAGTCTATATCTATCTACAGTTGAACCTGATTTAAAAAACTCGGAACCATAAAACAATTTCAAGGATCGCATTAAAATTGCATGAATAATTATTGTACTTTGATCATATAAGTTAATATTTATTAGTGATTATTATTTTAATTCTGTTTTTATTATTGTATTGATCTTCCATATTATAAAAATTTGAGGCGGGCTACTTAAAAATTTCATTTTTCATCATAAATAATAAAATAATAAAACAATTATAATTTTATTTTGATTTTTAAGCTTATCTAACTTACAGCATGGAGAGAGACAACAATTATTGCACAATGAAACTTCTTACTCACAGCAAGGCACTGGGTGGGTGTAATGAAGAGAGTGGTTACTCGTAATAGAAAAGTCTAATCGAGAGGTACAGGAGAGAAAAAGTTTGGGGAACCGCTGGGTTAGAGCATTAACATAGACTGGAAACATTCAAATCTCGTAGATAGATTTAAAAAGGAATGAAAGGCCGTTATTTTCAAGTATTGTACAACTTGGCCTCACCGTTATAGCACGCGTCTAAAGTGAATGGAGACAATGTAGGATTATGGAAAAAATTGGGGCGTAAACGAATATCCTTGTAAAAAATTCTTTTACAAGGAGAGTCGTAATTACCTCGCCTCGTCATCTGGCCATGATTATAAATTAGATAATGTTGTCCTCGTATCCCTCCCTTCGGTTTTGATCCAGGACCGCCACCAATAAAACGTTGTGTTGGTCCAGTGTGACAGGATTAAAGAAATGCCAAATACAAGAGGATATTTTCCGAGATAACCTAATAATTAGCTTCAGGTATATGTTCTGCAGAGTTACTGTGAATATTTTCTGTTAATATCTGGTGAGTACAGATTTTACTCAAAGATTGTTTTTATAAGCACTTGGGAACTCTATAATGTAAGGTGAATTCATATTGGATAAATTGTTTATGAGTTACAAACTTTTCTCACAATACTTAAAAAATTGTTTGAAGTTACGTTTTACTGACAGTTTATTAGACTTAATTTTAAACCTAAGTTATGATGTTATTGTTTTCGTTACAAATCTATTTTGTTTAACGTTTTCACTACAGCTATAGATATAACAAGGGTGATTCTTTCTTGGAGTGATCTGATAACTCAAGGTGCAACTACAGTACCTGCCGTAGGCTAAATACTTTTTTTGTGAGTTAAAGTTACAACTTTTGTACAGAGTGTAGTCTAAAAGTTAAAAGACGTTGTTTTCAAAGTTAAATTTTTGTTCTCTTGTAATGAATTGAGTATTTCAATTACTTAAAATTCATCACATTTGTAAAATTTCAAAAGCAGGCCCATCCCCCAAATTTTCTTAAATCTATAACAATGGCCTTGTTCCGTATTTCTATTTGTTTTTTTAATTCTTGGACTCAACAATGGACGTATTGTCAAAAAACGTATTTGTGTACAACAATTAACACAACAAAGGAGCCTACGAACAACAATTACACAAATTTCTATTTCATCCCATATTGCTTGAACTATTACTCGAATACAGACGAATATTTTAAGCTGCTATTTAAAAACTGCGAAGATTTCAAACTAACTGTGTGAAATCGTTATGAAGAGAGATAAAACCTCCGAAAGGAAGGAGGAACGTAAGGAGAAGTTTCGTGCTGCCTTAAAAGAGCTCGAAACCAACAACAACTTCCAACTTGTGTCTCGTCTTGGCAGCGGGCACTATGGGGAAGTACATAAAATGTTTGATCCGGAAAGGAATTCTGAGGTTGCAGTCAAGATGGTCCTTTCAAAAAAGACCTTCGAAAAGGAATCTACGTTATGGGCTCGTCTAGAGCATCGTAACATATTGCCACTCCTGGAAATCTTGAACCTCAGCACCTGTGACGTGACCGTTTACGTGACGCCAGCCCAGAAGTGTAGCCTCCAACACCAACTGTACCTGAAAAGCTTTAAAAGTCAACCCGGATGCTTGGGTCAAGTGAAGGTGTGGATGTGGGAGGCGTTGTCCGCTTTGGAGTACCTCGGATGCAATCATATTTGCCACCTGGACCTCAAAGCGGACAACGTCCTCATCTCAAAGGAATTCACAGTCCAGCTATGTGATTTCTCTTTCATCAACGTGACGGACAAACCGCTCGGCAGGTAACCAACTACACTTTGAACCCATTCGATGTTCATTAAGGGGTCCCTAGACGGTCAATAATAGTGTCAATGATGCTCATTTTTGCAATCGACTGATGGTGAGGGTGGGGATTGACGCGATTGTCCATCGATGGAAGAGCATTCATAGAAATTTTGATTGAAGGGCATTGATGGAGCTGATTGATCGAGTAAAATACGCGACCGTCAATCGTTCGAGCAGTTTCGCTCAAGATAGCAAATATGACGGATGCATCAGGCCGCACGAAAAGCGATTCTGTCTGTGGGAAAGAGAGTTGTTTTTGATCAATTTTCATCGTGATTACCCTACGTTGTAGAAAGTTAAGTCAACTAATTACACTGGTTTCCAAAAGTCAAGGACGAATCACAAAAATATCGATTATTCAAAAAGTTACAACACGTAGTAGGGTATAAAATAACATGAAAAATAAAATACCAGATGATTATTTTTTTTAGAAATTAGCACATGTATAAAATTAACAAAGTGAATGCGTCAGTTTTGAAAAGGAAACGTACCTTTAATATGGAGTATGATCACTCATAGGAGCACTACAGCACATAATGCGATGTGTGTTACTGTCAATTATGCGATCGATGAGTTCGCTGGGAAGTGCTCTTGCAAAGCAGTTGAAAGCGTGGCAATTGTCTTAGGAGCAGGATTGAGAGCAGCAACATATCTTCCTAAAGCATCCCAAATATGTTTGATGCGATTCAAGTTCGGTGATCGGGCTGGCCATTCCATGCGCTGAATTGTATGGTGCTGAAGATAATTTTCCCTGTGCGGTCTATCGTTGTCGTCCTGTAACAGGAAATCATTACCTATTGCTCCAGCATAAGGGTGCACATAAGTGTCGAGGATGTCATCTCTATAGATGTGAGCATTCACGGTTCCAAAGACATGGAGGCCTGTGCGTCCACCCAAAGAGAGACCACCCCAAAATCAGACATTGCCTCCTCTGTATGAAGCTCTTTCACGGATGTTTGAAGGATGATGACCGTGTTCTCTCCAATTCAAACAACGCCTACTATCGCTTTGAAGGCTAAACCGGAACTCATCGGTGAAGAGAACACACCTACATTGATCAGCCGTCGAGTGGACATGTCCACGTGCCCTCCTCAAACGTTCTTTTTTTTGACGTGATGCGATCGGCTCACAAATAGTTGGTCGCCTCGCGTAAAGACTAATGGTGGCTTCACACCAACGGCGACAGCGACAAAAACATGTCTCTTCGCTTTGCGCATGCGTATTACAAACAAATTTTGTTTCTCTCGGTTTGTCTCTGTCGCTGCGCTTTCAAGTCTTGGTGGAAGTTCAACTTTTGTCTCTGTCGCCATGCTGACAGCCAATCAGAATAAAGCCTAATCCGGTTTCGGTTGTGGTTTTTTACCCAGCAAGCTAAAAATTAATAATATCGAAATCCCATGGGCTCAGGAAGCTAAATACCTAGGTATTATCCTAGACAGAAGACTCACATGGAATCAACAATACAAAAAACGTTATCCATAAATTCCGAGACGGAGAACGTCAACTTTTCCACCTAATTGCTCGGAATTCGCCAATGACTATTGAAAACAAAATACTCGTGTACCTAAGCTATCTCAGACCAGTAATCACACACGCAAGCCAAATTTGGGGATCTATTAATACAAAAATATAAATTGACTTGAAATCGTTCAAACTTTTATACTACGAACCATCGCCAAAGCAAGATGGTTCCAACGAAAAACAGAAATTATAAGACACGTTCTTAGAATTACCTCCCTTAAAACCCATATCGCTAAACTTTCGAAAAAAATAAACCACGATATGTAATGCTGATAGCTGATTAAAATCTAACTCATATTTGAAGAGACATCATAAAGTCGAATCTCAGTACTATTTTTTCTTGCCGAAAACCAACATTTTTTTAAGTATTCACCTTATACCAGCAATAAGCTGGAAGTCAGCACAGCAACGTCCCAAATATAGGTCATTATTTTTAAGCATCTCCGGTCGCGGTCAGTACTTGGGAGGGGGTGACCACGCAAGCTCCCGCGTTGCCTGTCTTTGTTGCTGTCGCCGTTGGTGGGGAGCGACCATAACTGCGTGAAGCCTTCTACGCACGGTAGATGTTGACACCAACCTTCCGGTGGCTTCAGCAAGAGAGGCTCTAAGATGAGATGGGGTTGCGGTTCTATTCCTTCGTGCACACAACCGCATGTATCGATCATCGGTGCTTGGCCCTTGTCCTTGATGTCCTAGGCTGAGCCTTCTGGATGTCGAACCAGTGGTTTGAAATTGTTGCCAAAGTCTATAAACCACAGAAGGACTTACATTTAGCCACCTTGTCTGACTTTGTCCGCCAGTCTCCCGATGGCTCTAAATTGCAGTTATGCGGCAAATGATAACTCGAGGTCATTGTAACGAATTGGCTATCCGATTTCTTACCTCACTATCACAGCGATATCTGCAGCACTACTCTCTAGCGTGCATTCTTTTGCTTTTCACGGTAGACGCAATCGTAATTGCAGCGCCACTAATTTGCATTTTGCATATTTGTTCAATTTATTTTAGTTAACAACATATGCAAATCTCTAACGGATTGGTTTCTTTTTGAACAAGTTATCGCTCTTTCTGTGATTTTTTCTTAATTTTTGGAAACTAGTGTATGCAAACGAAAACGAAAGAACTATTGATTTGCAAAAAATGGTTAATATGTTAAAAGAATATAGACAGCCAAAGTCAAGGCAAGAAAGTCCATATCTGACATTGAAACACAAAAAATGAAATACGTCACGCCACTTCGAAAAACACTGACCGAATTTGTTTGGCTGGTTGTTGAAGATATATTGAAACACCTATCAATCGAATCCGTAAATCCCATTGAAAAGAATACTGACAATATAGTGACCCTTTTAGAACTGCGAGAGTTTCTCCAAACCGAGCTCACTTGTGGTCGTTTGACAGATTCAACGTGAACCAGACCCCTTCGTACACGACAGTCTTGGGTCGGATTCGAACTCGCAACCTTCCGGTTGCTAATCCGGTACTCTTCCAATCGGGGTACCGCGTCCCCGCATTTAAAACACTTTCTCCATTTCAAGTGAAATCGATACAACTGGTTCGATGTTTTTCTGACTAATATTCTACAAGACATAATGCATCTGAAAACTATTTTCATTTGATAGATATGCGTAACCTTTTCGTGCGGTCTATGATACAAATACACAGTCCAGTCACATTAATGTGACCACCTGTCAAAAGACAGAATAACCACCTTTGGCAGAGCGGACCGCTGCGAGACGTGAAGGAAGAGAGTCAGTTAAGTTTCTGAAGGTGTTCACTGGGATGTTGAGCCATGCCGACTCCAGTGCCGTGGCCAGCTGCGAAAGAAGGTGGTGGTCACATTAATGTGACTGGACTGTGTAGATAGTGCCTCTTTTTGTACTGGATTAGTGATTATAAGTTCGCTCCCCGAAATTGAATGTTCAACACATTTTTTTTTCGTAGGAAGTCTCTGGGCCAGCCCCGTGTATATCGACCTCCTGAGGTGTGCCAATCACTTGCAAGGAAAATCCGTTTTAACGGTGTTTTATATGATGCTTGGGGATATGGTATCATGGTTGTCGAAATCCTGACCCATTTTACCCTACTGTCGAACATCCGGGAAGTACACACAAGTTGGAAGGAGGACGTACACCCAATTCTTTCCCATGCTCTGCAGGTAGGAGAACATACTGTGTAGCTTTTCATGTCTAAGATAAGTGTGTAATTTTATCAATGATATGCGTTTAATGAATTTCAAAATTTAACACTTTCAAATCACCAAGTAAGGTAAAGTGAGGACAGTGCATACCAAAATTTATCAAGTTTGATTTAAAAGGTCTCTACAGTTATATTTTTATGACTGAACCTATATTTAATTTTTGCTGACAAATCGAGATCAGATTCTCCTTATTCGAAATATATATTCAAAGGCAACTATTAATAAGGTTCAAAATTGTATCGAAGGTCCAAGGGGCCCAACTGTAGCGGAGTCAATGCTTACTTGGCTTTTAAAGGTTGAATGGTGAATGATGTTGTGGCAAGTGGAAACAGCTTCGGTTTTAAACATAATGTTGAGGGTTGAAATTCTAAAAGTGGAAAAAGAATCACCGAATTGTAGAATTTTTTATCGTTTGGGACAAGAAGACATGAAGGGGAAGAAAAAGTGAAGTGCCCGGCTCCAATGTTATGTATTCACTAACCCGAAAGTGCATTTACACCACTCTACCTTATGAAAACACTTTAGTCTTGGCAATGACTGTCTTTTATCATTTAAATCCGAAGGATACGGAGCCTAGTGATGCTATCACCCTTCCCCTTTTCATTCATCCATCCCCGCTATTCGATTGACCTTCCAGTTTGTTAACTCAGCAGCTACACTTATGTTCCAAAACTGTTTTGCTTTGTTGTCAATGACTTTTCAATGCATTTTTGCGTCCATGTTTTTTCCTACAGTTAACTCTGACACCCCTCCCCCTACTCGTCCCTTATCCAAGACCATTCTAATTAGATTTTCTTACCATGAGATAGAGGGCCCAGAAGCTTCCACTAAATTTCACACTCTATCATTTAAAGGGGTTCAACTTTAATATACACAATGCTTGATGACAGCGTTCCTGGCGCACCTTTTGTAGCGAGTAATGGCAGGTGAAGGAAACCCGTTTTTATGAGTGTTATTCCTGTGTTATGGCAACCTCGGCATGCGGAAAGTTTCAATTTTAACTTCTAGAAAGTTCTTTTCATTTCGGCTAAATTGTTCTTTGACTTAATTGGTGATTTGAAATTATATAATTGCCAAGAACGTTGCCACTACACATTGGGTATATCGAAGATGTGCCTTTTAAAGAATTAACTCAATATAGCATTTTAATATGAATAAAGTACAGTCTTTGAAAAAGAATACGAACCACCACTCTTAATTCGAGCAATATTAACAGTAGAGAAAATTGAAAGAATATGATTAACAGGAACTAAAAAGTCTATAAAAACTCAAATGCATAAAATTTACATAAAGAGTCTTCTTCATATTAAATTGTGCACGAACGTCATAATTTTCAACAGGAACACTCAATTTTGAAACACAATTTCGAATCGATACCAAAACTTAACTTCAGATATGATGTCATTTGGTCTCACTGTTTCGAAGTGAAGAGTACAGAAAAATTGAAACTCCTAATGTTAAATTCGTTTCTTAGACTTTTATGGCTATCTTCCTTTAATATGTATTTCTACAGGGCAGTTATTTTTCACCGTATTACTGTTAAACTACCCAAACTAAATCCACCTAATATTTTTGAATAAAATAGTTTTAAGTATACAAAAATACTTATTAAATTAATGTTTGAAAAAATTATGAATTGGAACCTTATTATATGTTTTTATGGGAATCGATTCAAGAATAATATTGCCATGCAAAATTTCAAATCATTCCGATAATTAGTTTTTGCGGTACATTAAATTTTCCTCATTACTGCGATTTCAGGGGGCAACCAAAAGTTTAAAAAACGTCTGTTCATATCGTTTGCACTTGCATAATAAACACAATCATTCTTGGGTCGCTGAAAAATATGCTTTAAAATAGCGTTCAAATTTAAAATTCGGGTGACGATAACTACAATTAATCTCGACCTACGAATAGCAACGTCCTGTTTAGAGATGGTCGCTCAAATTGACACGAAATTTAGCATTGTATATCTCTGGATGTAAAGATAGTAAAGTCATGCAATTATATATTTAGACTAATTTAACAATGCAGAATGGGATTATGGCATGAAAACCTGGTTTATCTATTAGACATTTCTTTGTTTGTGCAAAATTTGTTCTGAAGACGTCACCTTTTGCAATTGGTTTGTATTTGACTCGGTAGAGGATGTTATTCCCTATTCAATGATACCTTTGAATTTGCTCTAGTTTGAATAGTGTTCGAACTAATGGAGAAGGTTCCTTTTTCCCCGTTCCTGTACCCTTGCTGGTCAGTGGAATTTGTTTTAATAGCGATGTTCGTAAATTTTTCTAGGAAGAAAATTTTGGAACATTGTTTAAAAAGACCTTCTATGGTGACAGAGTCACGAAAACGGACACTAAGATCGCCCTGGATTTTGCCAAAATGTTCTTACAGACTGATCCCTTGGACAGAGTGTCCCCGAGAGTAGGAAAATTACATCCTTTCTTTAATCGGGGAACCTGTTCAAGGGAGGAAGATCATGGGATTGAAAGGCGTAAGTAGAGATAAAATATTTGATTGAGTTCAGGCGATATAATATTTGTGTTAACTCTGGCTACAAGAAAGCATTAAGCATTATGTTATCACCTCCTGTCCTTTTCGAGACTTTTGTGCTTGAAATGGTTGAATTCTAAGTAATTTCACTGAACGAGAATCAAATATTCTCTTCGAAGTCGACTATTAAGTAAAACCGAAGCAATTGTTTTGTATAACGGAAATATATTTGATAAAAAGGTAACTCTTTCAAAGTATTAAGCAAAATAGATAGATAACGAAAACAATAAAAAAATAATGACTTAGGAACAAGATTAAGTTTAATAATTGTCAGTTAAACGTAACTTCAAATAATTCCTTAAGTATAGTGTGAAATGTTACTAATTTAAACAATTTATCCCAAAATGAATTCTTTATACTTTATAGAGTTCCCGAGTGCTCATAGAAATTATCTTTGAGTAAAAGCTGTACTAACCAGAAATTAACAGAAAACACTTGTAGTCACTTATAGAAACATATAGAGGAAGCTAATTATTAGGTTATCACAGAAAATATCCTCTTGTATTTTATATTTCTTTAATTAACGTCTGACTGGAGCAACACAACAAGTAATTGGCTACGTTCCGGGTTCAACCCCCGAAGGGAGAGATTCGAGAATACGAACCACCTCATTTTGAACCATAGGCAGATGACGATCCTTGCCAAGGGAATGGACGATTCATTGATTCCGTTTGATAGTGCGTATGTCTAATTCATATCTTTTTTATTTTCAGAGATCCCTGGAGTCTCTTGGGGGAGTTTGGATCAACCTCCATCTATGGAGTTAAAAGATATTCCACAGTGTGTCCAGTCGCAAGAGATTCCACAGTGTCTCGAATCGCAAGAGCTTCCACAGGTTGTCCGATCGCAAGAGATTCCCGAAATCACAAGTAAAGTCGGCATATTTTTAGTTTAATACCTTTTTAAATTTCGTAACAAATATGAGTTGACCTTTAGACTACTGTCGGTACAGCTGTTATACCTTGGGAGTTATAAGAATCCTGCCAGTTATGTCTACAGCCGTAATCAGAAGGTTAATTTCTGAAAGGATATAATTCAATCTTTTTTATGATAAACTAGGAGCAGTACCTGCAAGGCGTTGCCCGTAACTAAGTTATGTTTTTAAAAGTCATCCTCACTGAATCCGACAAAACCGAATTTAACGGATATAAACAAAAAATTACATAAATAATAAAAATTAAATATCGCTTTACTTTCAAAAACTCTTGAAGTTAACAAAAATGAAACAAATATAGATTCCGTGACTCAGATCAATTTGAACGCTTCCAATTTACAATCGAAAAGCGAGAAAATAAAAGTAAAAAATGACACTCGACCACACACACGTATCTCAAATCAAACAGAACAATATGTTACGAAAATCTGCTCAATTGGCACGCGTCCAAAAACGAAAAAAAAGAACAATCAATGAAATGAAAGGGATAAAATAAATAAAGAAATGAAACTATAAAAATCATTTTATAATGTTTGATCTCTCTCACACTGTTCCTTTTTTAGGAAACCAACTAATAAAAGTATGCCAATAAATAAATTAAAAACTGTTCTAGATTATATTTTACAATTCGGGATCAATTCCCTAAGGGAAAAAGATCCGAGAACAACACCACGTCATTTTGAACCACTGTCAGATGACGAGGCTACACCTCAGCTGGCAACCCACCCTCCAAAATTACAAACCAACGTCAGTACTTTTGGCCATGACATATTTAAGGTGCACCAGCCGCCTCTACACCATACGCTTACAAACATCTATGCACTGATTCGGATTCGAACCAGGAACCTTCCGATCTAGAAGCTAATACCTTCACCACAGACCGGTTGGTGGACGAAGGCTATGTTGGAATAATATAGATAATGCAAACTTCTGTTTTCCAGATGTGTTTTCGTATGGTATTTTCTTGTCTTAAGTGTGCTTATGACATTTCGTATAACGTCACTATTGACTAATGATTATTATTAAGGCATTATTTTTTTGAAATAGAATCAGAAGTTCGGAAAGTGAGCCGAGGAAGGCGGTTAATGAATTGGTTACGACACATGTGCTGCACTTTGAAATGTAGATGTAAAGTGAGAAGGTAAAAAATTTATTTTTCACTATACTGATCTCATCGCTGTCAAACTTTCCTTCCAAATTTGCCTATATTTAAGAACTTTTCTTGATACATAATAAGATCTAATTTTAAGCAAACTTTTCGCACGAGTAGTGCTTTAGTGTGAACTCCAATTACATTTGCGCACGGCATCTTTATTCGATGTAATGGCAATCTTCCGTAGATGTTTGTGCCTGCATAATTGCAAATGAATAAACAAATTGATATCTAAATTTACAAATGACTGTACGCCTCCGTAGCATTTATACCTCTAAATGGTATCAATGTTAAAAAATAAATATTTATGTTAGCGTAAGGTGTTATTTATGTTAAAAAAAAAGCTGCTCGGAGTCCTTTTTAAAAAATAGTCAATTTATACTACTTTCTGTTTGTAATAGTATAAAGCGATAATTCAAAATATATTATGTAACAAAAAGTTATCATATTTTGTCAAGAAGCTGACAACAATTGAAAAATGTAGGTAAAAACTAACGATGACGAAAAACATTACAACTGAAGAACTCATGACTACATTTGCATGAAGATGAACAATAAGTCTCCTAGGTGTATAAACTAGGGCCTTGACTAATAGATTTGCGATAATCGTTTCCACTCGTGAGCGTTCGTGAATATTTCATGCACTATTGTTGCAGAACATCATGGTTACAGACTGGTGTGACGAGGGGTCAAATATGAGTGCAGATGGGAAATTCAACAAAGTGGTACTCACCGCTTCTCAAGGTGTCTCTTGGTTCGACTAGGAACTCGTTCTCTAGGAACTCGATATCTCTTCTCACGTCAAACGATACCATGAAAGGAAAGCGTCAGTCGGAAATGCCACTCACGGCCCTATCGCTCAAGTTTGGTAATTAGGTATGGGGGCTCGGATTATCAGGAGAAAAGCCGTTCTGTGAGACGTTTGAAAAAATCTTAGCGCCGCCGCCGTGTAAAGGCTAATTACCTTTTATTATGGCGAACAATTAAATTGCACCAGTAAACAAGATTAGGGAACAGTAAGAACACACTTGCTATTTTGCACTGAAATGACATTGAGTGAAAAGGACACGAAAGGTGGATGGAGAGTTCTTGAATCTATTGAGTGAAAACAGCTATAAAGCCAATGTGAATCTTTTATTTGGCTTCATTTGATGCATACTGTTTTTCAGCTGGTGTTTCAACCTGGAGCCCGACGAATAAATATCACATTGTTTCGACATAGCTACAATAGAAACATGTTAAACACCCACATCCATAGAAAATTATACAAGGAAACATTTCAACGTGGATTCCGTATTACAGTCTATCTACTTGAAGGCTACTTACCTCCATCAACACAAATACAAAAGTGAATAGTATCCTGTGAAGGTGTGAAGGACAAAGTGAAGTCCGATGAAAGAAGTAAGTGAGGATTTAATTTCATAGATCCTCAGCTTAGAGCTGAAACTCATTAACTGAATTTTTCCCGGAGAAGCTAAATGCCCATTTTCATGAGGATGAAAAATACAGTTTGACATATACATAAACAATTTTGATCAGTTAATGAGTTTCTTTTCTTAGCCGACGATGTAATGTTGAGCCTATAACAAAGTTAAGGCGGAATTAAAGGAATATTAGTGCTTAACGGAAGCGGCTATATATTCAATTCTCCTTGTCGGTGTCACAGCGAAGTTTCAAGTAATTAGCAAAACTGACCTGAACTTGGACAAAACATCTTGTCATTAGAAGAAAAAAAAACTGACTAGATCTGAAACACTGACTCTCTTCATCATCAAAAATTCGGCAATGTCAGGAAGTCAAGATATCTCGTCATTTGCATACCTTAAATAAGGCTGAATCGGGATAGAATTCCCTCTTTTTTTAACTTCCTCTCATGAATTCTCCTTTGTCAGTAAAATGTTCTTTCGATGTGTTTGACCATATCTGGTTGGATAGTTTTTTGTGTTTAATTCTGCTTGGTAAATATGGCCTTTGCGCGAGGAAACTCACCGACAATCAAATCAAGAGCTTCAATCGAATTTTGAGAAACCTCGTTTTGTTAACAATAATTTCTTTTCGAGGGAAGAAAATTGACAAAACAAAATCTAGTCAATTAAAATTGAATAAAAAAATATTTAATGGAGTATTATTAGTAAACAACGCATTCGAACAAATGAAATTTTAGTATCAGTAAGCAACATGTGTAATATTAAAGAAGAAAATACTATATAAATATTTGAACCAAAAAGTTTTTATTCCAGACAAATATATTGCAATAATCAATGTCTCGGTACAATTGAAGGTCTAAACGAAATTATGGTATTATATTTGTAATTTTGGTAAGGACTTTGAAATATCGAGGTATTCTAATAAATGAACGAACAATTTTAAAAACTGTTTCAATTTCTATGGTGTACCTGATGTTCATTTCTGTTCTCTTCCAGTGAAGCCAAGACATGGAAACTGTTACCACCTGTCAAGCGATGTGAGGCATCCAGGTCCTGAAGAGCTCTGCGGCTGCCCCCTTGTGTCCGTCCTCCCTCCTTTCTGTGAATATGTCAAAATTCCTACGGGCATGAGGGGATCAGTTCGTGGAGTTTCCGAAGGCCTGATGTCTTCATGGACTCGACTCATCCATCAGCTTCGTTTTTGGGGATGCCGTCAGGCAGATCATCAATCGAATGTATTAAAGATCTAATAAAAACATTCTACGACCCCAAACCGACTCTCGTCTCCTTTCAGAATGCTGAATCGAAATCAAAATCACATTTGAACCAAAGAATGAACTTTGGGTCGCTGTTGCCCAGTTGGAAGAGAAACGGAATAGCAACTGGAGGGTTGCGAGTTTGAATCTCGATCCGACGGATGTCCGTCATCTGCTTTAGCGTTGGAGCATGTTAAATCTGTCGTGTCCTCAAATGTCCTTCTGTTGGTGTGGTAGTTTGGGGAATGGGGTTTAAGCTGGTAGTTAACCCTCCTGGTGGTTATCTCGACGAGGTATCTTGCAAATAAGAAAAATTTACTCGATTTTGATGGTCTCTATATATCTTGTACACTGAAAAAGCTGATAAGATCTTGATCTCGTTATCCTGAAAACGTATAAAATCTATATATATAAAATTCAAATACCACTCACTGATTACTGTATCTCAAGAACTACAAATCCTAAAAAGTTGAAATTTTGCAGGGCAATTCTTCTTATACCGTAGGGGTGCACTAAGAAAGGATTTAGAAAAATTCGAATCGGAAGATGCCTAAATTTAACCTAAGGCCTAAGCCAAAAGCAAATCGAAATCGCCATAGAAATAACATTGAGTGTAAAACGATTGCTATACGTAGCTCTGATTGCTTAACCAGTGTTGTTCGAAAAACAATTTTTTTAAAAAACAAATTAAATTATAAGATTCATGTTTGAACTGACTTTTTACTTCTTCCCATGATGAAAATAATATTTATAAATATTTGATTGATGAAGAAAGAATATTTAAGGCATTTAATTTTACATAACTAACATTTTGTAATGGAACACGGAAGCCTAAAAATAAAACTCATTGAACATAAAAGCGTAATTTTGCTTTTCGGTATCTGGCAACGTCAGAATTAAGGGAGATCCGTAAAGAAAAACCCAAAATTCTTATTATTCATTTTACATAACCTATTTTTTTAGCGATAATCAAGCACATATATTAAAAGAATAATCATTAAAAATTTTAATTTTCATTAACAATTATGTTTTATGTTACGATTTTAATATGTTTTTTCAGCCGATATACACATTTTTTATAAACTCTACTCCTGTACCAATTTTCAATATTTTTGTATGAAATAAATTTTTACAATATTGTTATAGTATATGCAAAAGACCTAGGGAGAGATGTTTTAAAATTTATTTACGAGTTTTCATTAAAAAAATTATTTAACTCATTATACGTTAAATGTCTATAAAAATATCCAATTTTTTATGTTTATTAATTTTTATAAATTTTTGTGATTTATTCATACAAAAAAAGCTCTTTCTGTGTCTGCTAAACAGTTATTCAATACCTACAAAATGTAAACAGTTTAACTCTAAGTGCATTTATCAAAAAGCCTTAGTACTTTGAACATTGGCAAAATTGCGAAAAATAGATTTTGAGATAATCGCACAGAAGCTAACGAAAACAGCTTACTTTTTGCAAGTACTATTTTTTTTAGTAATTTCTATTACATTAAGACTCTTATCAAAACAAAAGTTTTTACCATAAGCTCGTATATATTTTTTTAAAGCCAGTTTTATCTCTGATGACAGCTGAGTGATTTGTGATAATTCACTGAAAAATTATTAATTTCTTGTTTAATGAACTGAAAAAAATATATATTTATAATTGATCAGTACTATTTTAAAATAAACCACCACTGGAAAACCACACCTTTTTTTCGACAGCTATTTTTTTCTGTAAACGAGCCTTTTTTTGTATTGATACGCATGCGACGAAATTTAGAGCTATTTTTTCAATGTGTTACCTTCAATGGCGTCACCACATGTTTTACATGAGGACCTGCATTTTGTCCTTTAGCTTTCACCGATTGATAGAAAAACCAGGAGCCTACACCCTAAGGGTATTTAAAATGTTTTGGATAGTCGTTGGTAGATACACTATGATATAATGTTGCATAAATGGAGGTTTTCATGGAAACCGAAGCCAATGGTTGGCAGTCGATTATGAAGTTGGAACGACAAATAAAAGTTAAAAAGCAGCTGTTAGCAATTTCTTTCGACTCAGAAGAAATTTTGTCTATTTATTCTTGAATATCTGATGCATCGTTTTATCCAATAAACCAAAAAATACTTTTTGAAATTATTTTTTCGAAATTTGGGGTTTGAGTCTCTTTTAATGTTTTATTTTTTAATTTAATTTAGAATTCTTTGTTTTGGTATTTGAGTTGACAGCGAGATGTTGCGGTCATATTTGAGGATTCTTTTTTCTTATAAATCCTCATTGTTTTTATCAATATTTTTCGTTTTTTGTCGAATTGTCCTATTTCAGAATATATTCAGGAAATCGAAATATAACACGTTAGAACAGATTTTTTATTTTCATAATTCTGCATTTTTTTCAGGGATTGGAATTTTGTTTCCTTTTGCATTTATATGAAATATTATTCAGGAGTTAGATTTTAATGATTTATTTATTTCCTGCAAACTATCACTAGATATTGATAATTCCTTGGAGGTATATGTATATTTCGACCAACTTTCTTTACATCTTTGGTTAAATACGTAATGGTGTGCAGATTGCTGTATCATAAAATAAAAAAATATACACATCCAAATATTTTTAAAGCCTGTAATTTCTTATTTTAAAATAACAAGTAAATTGAAAAAAAAAATCCTCAAATGATCCGCTTCGTGTTGGTACATCAAAGGCAAGCACGTGCTTGTGCTCGCTCAATTTGGGCGGCTTTTTTTGGTTCCCTTGTTCGACGATCAGTCAATCACCAAAGCCATCGTTAAGAAACGGGTCAGGGATCGGAACATAGAAATGTTTATTTTTCTTCGGATTTTAAAGTGATGCTGTTATTTAAGTAGTCTATTTGTTCGCGTTGTTTGTTTTGCTATACATCGTTGACGATTAAAACTTAATTGTAAAAATGTAATCTGCCCACATTAATATCAAAATTGATGTGTCCATCCATGCGTATTTAGATGAAATAGTGGTCTTGGGGAACTTATGGAATTTGCCACATGGGAAGTCAGAAGTTTTTGCAATTTTTGTGTCCAGCCCGAATTTTAATATTCAATCTACATTTTTTAATTAATTTATTGGAATTTAATTATTATTGTTTTCTTTGAAATGACAACTGCATAAAGAGTTGGCAGATTCTAAATTTATTTTTTCCGCTTCCGTTTTCATTTTGCGGGGGAAGATTTGTCATCAGACTAAGAAAACAAATAAAGTTTTTACTTTAGTTATGTGGTTCTTTTTACTTATCTCCTTGATCGTTAAAAATAGAGTAAATTTTTCAACGGATTTGAAATCTGCGGAAAATTTCGCATTAGATCTTTACCTAAAAATATGGTTTTCGATAAATAAATAATTTTTAAATTGAAACTTATATTCTTTCCAATACGAACACCACTTACTGTGAAGAATGACTTTCGTTTGATTCGAGATATCAGATTTCATTTCCTACGCTCAAACCATTTCACAGCGAAGAAAAGCAAAACAAATAAAAAAACTTATTGACTGCCATTGTTAAGTACTTTTTTGTAAAATCGGGATCGTTAAAGATAGATTGAAAATTTCAACAGATTTGAAATCTGTGGAAAATCTCTAAATCTAAACCCCTAAATCTCTACTTCACATTTAATTTACTTTTAATAAATAATTTTTCAATTAAATATTTATATTTTCGCAAGAGATTGTGACGACACGCCGATTGGATCTCTTCGCAATTCGAATTTGACAATGACGAGGTCATTACGGCGTTGCCCGTGGTGTTTGTTTGCGAAGCAATTCACAGTTCATAATATTCATAATTTGGTTTGCGAATAGGCTACGAATTTCCATTTGGTTTGTGAGGCAAACCAACGCCATGATTGCTGTTATCCAATAGGCTTCGCAAACCAAATGGGAATTCTTAGCGATCACCTCGCAGTGGCTAGTTTAAGATAAATATGAGGTGGATATTTAAAATGTATTTAAACTTTTTTGCAATTGAAGAAAATTTAAAATTTTCCCACTGAAATATTAATAAGTTTTGCCGAAAAATGCCGAATTGAAAGAAACATTCAATATGTTGTAACATATGAGGGAAATATTCAGTAAGAAATTTTTATTTTGTAGGGAATAATCTGCTTAATTTCAATTTTGCCAGAACGTATTCCGTCGCAGGATTGAAAACATGGTTTGTTCAAAATTGTACAGGGATAACGATGAAGAAGATTATTTTCCGAAGCGGCTATTAGTTTAGGGTTTATTAAGTGTCCAAGTAGGAAAAGCGTAATTTCTACCGTGTGTGAGCAAAAGACGTACACATTTTCAGTCCTTTGGTTCCTGAGAATAATTTCCATCACTGGTGTCACCCAATGTCGCTTTTTTTTTTTAAACTTTCCTTCCTATTTCTCTTTAATAAATTGTCAATAATAATATACGCTGCACTCGCGATTATGCGCCAACTTCGTAAAGAATGGGACCTTTAAACAATTTGCAGTTTAACTTCAACACACAACCAACCAGATTGATCGCGAGCACATGGAACATTTTGTATCCGAGCTGTCAAACCAGAAAAACCAGAGAGATTGATTAACCAAACCTGTCTCCGGGTTTAATCAATCACCGATGTTTAGCTCGGCTTGTCCTGTGTAGACGGGGCTTAACAGGCCTCCCAGAGTCAAGTAAGGCCAGCCGCACACCGGAGAGACCGAAAAGAGACCCGCGATACGATGTCGATTTCAGGTTTCTAGTCCTCAGTGGATATCTCTACGCGACGACAAATTATAAGCACACCGCAGAAACATGCGACCGGGTTCGACGCATGCGCATATCAGTTGTTTACAAAAAAAAAAAAACTGCCAAAGTTTGTTGTTTATTCATACATCATGGTGGATTCCTCGGATGACGATGCGATGGAACAACTCTGTTCAACTGGAAACAAATATACAAGAAAATTTTAAATGGGAGACTTTCACAATCATACCTTTTTATGTCATTATTAATCAGAGTATGCCGCTTTAAATCCAAATGATTTAAAAAAAAATAACACTGATTTAAATCAAAATTTTACATTGAATTTTTCTTTCTGTTATGTTTAATAATGAAAATGAAATACTGAACAAGATGTATGTTAATTTATTCAAATAAGTTTAAAACTTTGATCATACTGAGTTCACCCCAGAATTATATTGAAAATCATCCTCCCTTTGAATAAATAACAGTACTTGCTGATTGGGATCATAATTACCAGACAAATATTTTCATCTTGGGCCACTGACCAATAGATGTCCATCAGTGGTAATTTTGTTTTAAACATTCTGTGTGACTACAAATCGCACATGGCCAATTTTAAACCATTCGCCATGTGTTGAGTGAAGATGCTCGAAATATATTCACTCAAATTATTACAATTATGGAAGCGTGCTTTGTTCCAAGATGTTTATTTAGCATTGTAGTCTGTTCATAAAAAATTTAAAGACACTTTCAATGAAAAAATGTTCTTTAGTATCACAAAGCATTCAAATTTTGCACATAAATCTTTATAATTAATTGCCCATTTTAATTTTGTTACATTGGTTCAATTCATATGGAGAAATTTCATACATTGATCCCTCAGAATTCTTTACATTATCTGGAATAAATATTCAATATTTATGGAATTTATATTTGGAATGTAAAAGTGAATTCACTCATCTGATAATTGAGTATGTTGAGAAAAGATTATGGGAGATAATAAAAATAAATTCTTCGAGCCAGATAATTTTATTTAAAAAACCCTGTGCTACTCAGAGTATTTCAGCTAGTATAACAAATAAGGAAATTATTAATTTACATAGGAGACAGAATAATTTAATAGGGTTACTTGAATCAAGTAAATTTATATTTCATATTAAAAAAGGAGTATTTAAGGAATTTTTATTTGGAATGTAAAAGTGAATTCACTCATCTGATAATGGAGTATGCTGAGAAAAGATTATGGGAGATAATAAATTGTACTTTGAGCCAGATAATTTTCTTTAAAACCCTGTGAAACTCAGGGTATTTCAGCTAGTATAACAAATAAGAAAATTATTAATTTACATAGGAGACAGTATAATTTAATAGGGTTACTTGAATCAAGTAAATTTATATTTCATATTAAAAAAGAAGTATTTACTCAAAAACCATATAAATCATCTCTACATTATGAAATTGAAAATATATAATAGGTTTACTGAGAGAGAAATTTAACAGAAAAACAAGCAAATTTGAAAGTAATTAATATTAATGAAGAAATTCAATGTGGTTAGTTGGAATATTGAAATGATATTTACTTGAAAAATCGACTTTCTTCGCAACATTTTGCCAAGTTTTCTCCAAAGCATTCCGGTTAGCATGTTCCGGGAGAAACTGATTGTAAATGAGAGGAAAACTTTCTATCACCCCAACAAAAAAAATGTTGAAATCGGGGTTGTCGCTCATTACACTGCCCATGTTCTTGACTTCAATTTCAATGCAAAACTCTCTGTCGCCTGTCTTTTTGGTGTGCGGTTATAGCGAGTGGAAGCTTGTGGGTTCTGACGACTAGTTATCGCGTGTCGCTTTACGATCTCTCCGGTGTGCCTAAAAAGGCGACTTTTTTCAGAACATTAACATTAAAAATCGTCAAAAGCAACTATTTTGGCAAAAAACGGGAACTATTTTCATCGCAAGGCGAGTTTTTTTCGGAAAATAACCGAAATAATCGATGATTGTGTTGTGGTGAAGTGGCCAAAGAATTAACTGTAGATATTTATACTTCCTTCAAAAAATTCTCAAGATGGGAAAATTTTAGAGTGGTACAAGAAAAACAAATGCGAAAACAAAACCTTTGACAAACATACATCAACACGTTGGTTGACAATGTGACCAGCGGACGAAAGGCTATTAGCTCAATGGCCTGTAATTGTTGATTACTTTTTGGACTTCATTCCATCTAAACAGCCAATACTGATGCAGTCTGAGAAATACAAAAGAATTAAGATATTTAAAATATGCAGACATTAAAATTGAGTTACAATTTGTATTTGAAAGTGCTGAGCTATTTGAACCTTTTCTGAAATTTTTTTAAACATCAGCACCACTTATTCACATTTTATACGCCGAAATGAGGGTATTAATGATAAAACTTGGCGGCAGAATTTGTAAGGACACAAATGTGAATGAAGTTATTTGTATTGAGCAATTGTTGCCATAGCAAAGGTATATTGTGGCTAAAAAATGAGGGACTTGATCATTGATCTAAAAAGTTCCGATCAAATTACGTGTAAACATAAAATGCAAGCACACTTATTTAGCAGCATTTAACTATCTTAAAAAAAAAGCTTCATTGCGTAGTGGAAAATTCCTCTGAAAGTTTCAATGTTTACAACGAGTTGAAGTTTCTAAAGAAAGGAGTGTAAAGTATGCATGCAATATTGCAAGAGCCTTATCATTTCTTGATATCGATGAAGTAAAAGTAAGAAACGTATGGCTTCTTTTGCAAACTGACTTTGTATCTCCCAAAGATGTAAAACACGTTAGAATTGAAAACATATGGAGAAGCAAAATCAAAGAAATAAATGCAATTGGTGAAAAAAAAAAATCAAAATGTAACATCACTTCTGAAAAAGCTTGTCTTATTCTCAGTCACGGTAATAGTGACATTGAGAGAGGATTCTCGATTTCACAACGTATCCTCTCAGAAGAGAAGTCGAAGTCTGATAAAATGTTAAATGCCAGATTGAATATCCGAGATGGAATAAAGGAATTTGAGAATGTTTCGAAGGTATCGATAACCAAAAGGCTTTTGAATATGGCATACACTTCTAAATCCTACTTCAAGTTTTTGGAGGAGCAAAAGAAATTAAAGCAACAGAAAACAAAAGATAGAGAGAAAGAAGAAAACTAGAATTGTTAGAAAAAGAATTACACGAGAGAAAATAAACAATTTCAAATATGGAAGCTATAAAGCCGATTCGTTATTAAAGGAAGGGAATGACCGCTTAAAAAAAGCTATAGAAAAGCAAGACCACGTTCTAATGCGCATTGCTCAAGGAATGCTTTAAACAGCTGAACAAATTCGTCAAAAAGAGAAGGAGCAAGAAAGGAAAGCAAGTACACTGAACAGTGTTGTACAGAAAAGAAATTATACCCCCCCCCCTATTGATCATCTTTCAAAAAATCATAAATCTAAAAAAATTGACAATGAAAAATGTACAGTGCTAATTTTGTATAATTGAAGAGACTATAATCTATTTTGGCTACTATTTTTCACATATAAGGCAACTAAAGCGACTATTTTCAAAGGTAAGAACCACTGGGAAGCCTGTGTATAAGGATTTAACTGCCGAAATTTGACATGATTCTGTGCTGTTAAAACACAAATCTTACCAGTTTATACTGGGAAAAAATAATAAATGTGATCGATGGACAAAATTTGATTGTTTGTTGAGTTGGTTAGCTGGATTCCAACCTAATAATGTCAAACCTAACGAGAAAATTCCATAAATTTGATTAATGATGCATTTTTTCAGCAAGAAGACAGTGATGAAATATTATACTTCAGTGTAATAATTGAACAGCTAAAATTAACATTATTATCGAAACACATGTATTCAACAGAGTTTCTTCTTGCAGCAAAGTTTTATTTTTGCTATCCTGCAGCTTATAATTTTATACGAAATTCTAAAATTTTAATTTTACCTCATCCTGTATACATTAAAAAACTGTCTAATTCTTTAAAGGGCCCGAGTAGTGCTTCCAACAATAATCATGTTATGTACCTTCAAAAAAAGAGTGAAATGCTATCTCCCCATGAAAAACTTGTATGCCTTCTTATAGATGAAATTTATGTAAATCAAAGCTTAAATTATAAAGGAGGAAAACTGCTAGGAAAAGCAGAAAATGTCAATTAAACAAGCTAATACTATACAAGCATTCATGATCACATCTTTATTTTCAAAGTATAAAGAAATGGTTGCCTTGGTTCCCATGAAGAATCAAACAGCTGATGACCTTTATTGTCAAACACTTAAGGTCCTAAAACTGCTATATGACTGCAGATACAATGTTTTATGTTTAACCCGCCTTCTCATAACATTTAAAAAAAAAGGGTAGTGCATCCTGAAACAGTACCTCTAAGGTGATGTGGAAAGCTGTTCTAACATTAAAATTTAACTATGTAAACTTCATTATTAAGATGGAACTATATGAAAATTTAACGATGTTCAGTTTTTCTCTAATTTGTCTGTTTCTGGAACAATTTCTTCTCAAAACACTGGATAATCTAAAATGTAAACCAAAACGCATGCTTTCGACTGATCTTTTCTCATTGAAATTAATTCAAAGCTTTTTCTATGAAATATAAGTTGTTTTGCATGTGCTATTTTCACCCAATATTTATATTACTTAATCTTCAATATTAAAAACTCATTCAGTAAAAAGAACCTGCCGAAAATCTTGTGTTTATTTAGCGTCCCGCATAGGAATGAACGTTTGTTGCATCAACAACAGAGCTGCGGAGAGGCTGTCGACTGTGACGTCACGAATCCAACATTCAGGCCTAGAGAGTGACTGTCCTTTTGCGCACGGCCTCGTTTTAAGAGAGTTAATTTTAAGATCGGTGTCTTATTTTTCGGTATTTCGCTGAAACCATCTGGCTTTGGAGATGGTTCTGAGGGTGGTAGATACAGAGGCGGCTCAATCCCATGATAGTACTTTACGCAAGTCTAACTTGATTGGCTAGTTTCACTTGCTTGGCTTCACTTGGATATCTCGCCAATCTGAATGTTGCAGTAACCATTTGATTTTGAATATGCGCGTTGTTTCGTAGAAATACAATACATACACTAGCTCCTCAGCGTACAGCGTAAGTGTCCGACAAGTTGACTCTGATTTGCTCCTCATATATATGTTGTATGGTTGTTAGTAGAATTTCTTGCCAACTTATATCAAGGGTACTTATACTTTAAAGAGCTTCTTTTAGTGAAGCAACGATGGCCTAATGGCTAAAGTCACCCACCTTCAGATTAACGTCGGCAGCGGAGGATGAGTTCCCGAGTTCGAACCCAGTTAGCGGAAATACTTTTAGACCCTCCAAATTATTTTTAAAAAATTCCAATTTAATTCCTTTTCATTCTAATTTACTTTTCCTAATTTTTAAAACCCCTTTTCATGTTTTTACAAGCTTCCGTTGATTTTACATAAATAATCTAAGAACCACTCCTGAACTCACTACCAGCTGATATTTTTCCGCACCTCTGCCGTCCCCTTTGCTTTAGGATGATGGTGTCGTATCCAGCGCTGGCTTAGGACCATTCTGATGTAACAAAAAGCATACATAAAACACTAACTTATATAATTATTAACTTATATAATAAAAGGATACAATTTTCGGCTCCCACCTCTACCCACCCATAGCCATGGATCTGAAAAGAAAAGAAGAAAGCAGAAACGAAGAGATAAATCGCCAACAATTATAAACCTTGATGACATACGTATCTAGGTCATGTGATCCGATTAGCCAATCAAGTTGGACTTGCGTAAAGTACTATCATGGGATTGAGGCGCCTGTGTACTTTTGTAACCGATTCCTTGGATGAATACAACAACAACTACTTGAGTACTTCCGGTACTCATATGAATACTTCCGGTACTCACATAAAAGTATCGAGTACAGCGGTTACTTTTAAGTATCGAATACATGAGTACTTTTGTACTCGAATACTCCCATCACTAGTTTAACATTTAACATAAGGATTCGGTCTGTCTTGATTCTAGCTGCCGTTGCCGCCGTGATTTTTTGTCTCATGTTCTTCGGAATTAGCTCTGATTTCTAGCTGAAATTCCCCAGTATCCAGTAATTTTTTTCATCACTGATTTTAAAGCGTATTATTTATGTTCCCTTCGGATTAATTACTAAGCGAAATTCAAGTACTTTTTGTTTGTCATATTTAGTATTGATTTCATATTGTCATTTCTGTTCATTTTAACGTTTTATAAAATTAGGATTCCCTCTAATCCGCCATTTTTTTATTTCGCTAATTTGTTTTATATTTATTCTTCTAATTAGAGTGTATTAGCAATTCATTGAATTAACTGTATACTGTAATAATCTGTTTGTTTTTAGTTTAGTTAATAAGCGTTTGACAAAATTAGGATTATCGTTCATCCCTCATTGTTTTTATTTTCATCGCTGATTTTGATGCATAATGTTTCTGTGTTCTCATCGGATTAATTACTAACCGAAATTTAAGTATCAATTTTTTATTTGTAGGTTTGAGTTTGTACTGTCATTTTCTATTCTCATTAACGTATAAAATTAGGATTCCCTCTGATCCGCCATTTTTTTATTTCGCTAATTTGTTTTATATTTACTCTTCTAATAAGAGTTTTCTAACAATTCACACACATTTCACTTCAATGCATTTCGTTTGGATTAATTAACGATTGGATAGTTGTTTTGGTTTATTGGTAAATTGATATTTCATAGAATTGTCAAGTTTTCTTGTGATTTTATCTTGGACAAATTTAAGGAGTTTTGATTAATTTATTTTGTTTTTATTGGTTCACTCATAAAGCAGCATGGTAGGAATTAATCATAAATGTAGGAAGGAATTAATCATTTATGTTGACACATCAGATTTAAAATGTACCTTGTGTCCAATAACTGTAATCTCCAGAAAATCTTTGGAAGAACACATGTCTGCATGATTTAACTCTGCAAAGTGAAGAGTTAAAATTCCAGTCAAAAGAATTCATGGCTTGGAAAAATGAAACCGAAAAAGAAACATCTTCCATATTTGTAAAGTGGAATGGTGTTCTTCAATAGGGCTGAAGAGAAACTAGATTAGCTTTTAATGTAAATATGACCAAAGCCAATATTGCTAATGTTGCAATAATCAGATTGTATAACTACAGAAAATTGTATGACTTAAGACATTTACCAAACTAAACATTGGTTTGCAATTTCTTCAAATGTTATCAGTGCTGTAGTAGTAAAAAAACAGAGTATGCCTGAAAAAATTTTTCCATGGGGAGGCGAAACAATGTACTTACTATTTACACTCTCCACGGGGAGCAAAAAAACATGTACACACATGCACATGTTTATATATAGGAAATCCATAAGCCAGGGGGTTGACCGCCTCCCTCCTCCAAATTATGTACCAAGCTGATTTCTTAAAATATAAACTTTTCTTTTGCTTCTGTAGCTATCTGCGTTACTCGTGATGTTTCATAGGAAACGCAAAGCGTGTACGTAGTTTTAAAGAAAAATCAGAGAGTATACGGTGTATACCCTCCACTACAGCCCTGGTTGTTATGCAGGATGTTTACAAGGACATCATATTTTTTGGAATAACTTAAATAAAACATTTTTACTTTCATTGTGTACTCAATTAATGACATTATTTATGGACTATGATATCGGTCAAATGACTGCCAGCACTGCAAATTTAGTCTTTCGAACAACTTTATTTTTTCAGACCATTTTCCCTTTAAAGCTTTTACTGGATTAAATTGTCATTTACTTAGGAAGATTCAGCACATTTTAGCAAACAATTTAATCAAAATGCATTATCTATGATGGAGACTTCTAGAAAATTACTTTGGGTTGCATCATGTGCCTTCAAAACAAATACATGTAAAAAAGATTTTCGAAACACTGTTCTCTGGAAGATATAAAAAAGTATGACTGACTACTTACAGAAAAGTTCTTAAGAAAACATTGAGGGACCTCTGATGACATTACACACAAGTAGGCTTTCTCCAAACACAATATGGAAAAAATTTGGATTTTCATCCAAACTCTAAATGACTTCTTTATGCATGCAGTCACCTGGTCTATATTATGTTCCACAAAAAGTACAATTAGTTCAGTTCTAAAGTTCAATTTAAATTACAAAACAGTTCAATCCAGAAAAATTACTAAGTTACCAAGTCTCAATTTTAACAATACTTGCGTGTACCATAGACAGCATTGGCAATCTTGAATAATTATTAAAATCATAACTAAAGATGTAGATATAAATGTTCTGATACAAATTGTCAGCTACATTTAATATTTTCAGAATGATTTGCAAGACACTGACATTGCAACGACCATCTCACGGGTGTAAGAATCATAGCAATTGCGCATGCGTATGGAGTTGGAAATTTTTAACTGCATGTTTGGTTCGGGGGAAAGATAGGCCAAATTTGGTAATTTATCGCTTAAAATACGGATTTTTTGAGTTTGCTGCCAGATGTTAAAGTAATAAGTACGGCCAGTTTAGTATCCTATTCTTATAGTTTAGTATAAGTACGGTTTGTTTACGACCAGTAAATAAGTATTAAGTACTATCTATTCTATACTATCTTTCTACGAAAAGTTAATTTGTGTAAGTTCATAATTTAAAAGTTTATTTAAATGCCAAACACACACATTATGAGTTTCTGAAAAATAAATTATTTTATAATTAAATTTAATGCTGAAGCATGAAAAATAATAAGTTGTCATCTTTGACGCTAGAGTTGTGGGTGTTTGTCTGAGTACATAAGAGCAATTTATTTCTTTTACCAACTCCATCTTCCACTGTTTAAATTCTGTAAGAATATTTAAATTAAAGTACAAGATCTGAAAATCAAATGATATGACAGATAATTTATAGTAGAGATGATTTCACCTAGTGAAGGTAATTATTTACCTTCAAATGATGGAAATTCCATGTGCTCTACATCCAATACTACATTATGAGCACTCGTCACATGTTCCCTCAGCTCTGTTCGTGTTGAAAATGTTTCTTCACACAATACTGCAGGGCAGTTTATGTTAGATTTTCTTTTGTTGCTGACATTAGTCACAATGTGCACCTTTTTTATGTGACGAAATAAATTTTTAAATAAATGAAAATAATGAAATAAATTTTGTCGATACTGGAAAGTTCTGTCACAAGAATAGCATTTATTCTGTTCATCCATTCTAGAATGTCAACGACAGATTCTTGGCTTGGTGCGGGGTGAAAATATCCTCGTCTTCGCCAAACAAACCATTCGTAAAGAAAGGTTTGTAACAGAAGTCCGGACCGGAATAAATTGACGCATGCGCAATCGCTATGATTCTTACACTCGTGAGATGGTCGTACATTGCAAGATATTTTTGCACGCAAACACATAAAGGTAAACAAAAAGAGTGTTACAGTTACAGTGAATATGTACTTCATTATTCAAGGTATTTTTTAATTAATGTCGTACTGGAGCAACACAACAGGCTATCATCATACAAGAAAAACAAAGAAACAAATGGTAGATAAAAACTTTTATTTTCAATTCAATAAACAAAGAACTTTAAATATCAAGTAATTCAGTAATGGTACCAAAATTTATTTTTCTGTAAATATAATTTATTATACAAGACTTAAAGAAACTTTTTGCATGGCAAAACTTAAATAATGACCATTAAGAGATTTTTCCCAGTTTTAAATATTTTTATCTTAAAACTTTATTATTTAATTAGGTCATTTAAAAAACTACTTAACATGTTGGCCATAACTCGTTCACTGTTTATTTTTCAAAAGTCTGATTTCCAATAACACCTGCCTCAAGAAATAAAAACAAAACCACATAGAACACATTTTGATAATAGAAATTTCAAAAACATAAATAAGAATACTATCCCAGATGGCCAATTAGATATCTGATGGATGTGGAACCTAAAAATATAAAGTGTGCACATCAGTACAATACAAATGAGATCAAACTCTCCTTTTTTTGTCAACTTAATGTACACCTAATTCTGTTTGGACGAGCACGAGCCTCATTTCGTGCGGATGTTTCAACAGTTTTACAAACTAATTCAGTTATTAATCGTTGTTGTTGTTAGCACGTTATATAATTCTCTGCAAGAGGCTGCCAACAATTTCATTTCACGTTCAAATTTTCCAGCGCGTTCCTCAAAAGGATCATGTTTTACAAAATTATTACCCAATTTTCTGGTCAGTTCCAGACATTCTTCTATTAAATCTGCTTTTAGAACAAGATATTTTTATTCATTATCACTACATCCTGTGGATTAGGAGTCTCCAATTACAGCCTCTAATGTTTCATCTTCGCTTAGGGAGCTTTGTCGACTGATTCATCAATATCTTCAAATGATAGATCATCAAATCCTTCTCCACCGATTGTGTAACAATGTAATGATGTTAGGAAATTCAGATGTGTTAGCAACCAAATACAATAAAAACGTTGATGCTTAGATGTAGATTGGTAAATGAAAGCACGTGTTCCAAAACGCATACACTAGCTGTTATGCAATTAAAATTTGGGCAAATAAATTCT
This sequence comes from Metellina segmentata, assembly GCA_947359465.1. Taxonomy (NCBI): domain Eukaryota; kingdom Metazoa; phylum Arthropoda; class Arachnida; order Araneae; family Tetragnathidae; genus Metellina; species Metellina segmentata. The sequence continues at coordinate 5,988,635 of OX375877.1, read as the reverse complement.
TAGAAATTGGCTTGGTCCGCTTATGTTAAATCAAAACGACTCGCCTGAAAACAGAATTAGGTGTGCATTCACAAACAGGAAATGTTTGACACAAAAATAAATACACTCAGGGTAGAGTCACATCAATTGAACCCATGTCATTTACAGCTTGCAAGCCACTAACGCCATGAGAAACCTCCTGAACCACAACAGCCCCTTTTCAGTGGCAGATTTATACTTCTCTGCCGCCTAGGACAACCGGCAACTTGCCTTCAGCAATGATATCACCTCCCTTTTACGCTTTCTCCCCATAAGTATATCAATAGCTCAAAATCATTAGTAGGTACTACCCTAATTTTGTTCAACAGTGGTTTGGTATAACCAAAGCCAGATCGACAAATAACATTGTTTATTATAAAATATATGAGAACTTAGAATAAAATTTGAAACAAACAATCAGCAAAACAACTCGTACCAATATTTCAATAACAAATATTGAGAAAATACTGTATAGTTGACTATATAAGGAACTGTATTTAAAATAAAAACTTGGTTCTCAAACAAGCGTATTCTCAGTTATGGGTGAGTTGGGTACTTAAATTATGCACTCCCCTCCTGTGCTATTTCCTTGTATACAATGCCATTCAAAATTCAAGCATGTTATTAGTGTTTTTAAATTGGTTGATTTTAATTTATTTTTATTGTGCATTTGTTATTTTTCCAAAACTTTTTGCTGTCCTGGACTATAGCCCACCCCTAAATCTGCCACTGCAACTCGCCCCCTTTAAGTTAAATCGAACTTGCTGGCACATACTGAAAGCAATGGGCAGAATTATACAGGAAAGAATCATTCATAAATTTTATAAAAAACTTACATCCTCCATGTGCTTAGTATGTATCCTATGCACATTTGTTTTCTAAGATAAAGATAATTATACTAAACATGGCGTTTCTTTTAACACGAGAAATGCATATAGAGCCTTCATGCAGTGTTCCAGCCTAAAACTCCCCGACCAGTGAATTGAATTTGAAATTTTATGACTGAATTATTTGGGTTATACTAATTATTCTGGCCTGACTGAAATGGAACCAGGAGGAGAGCAGTTTACCTAGAAAGACAGAAATGTACAGAGTGAAACCCAACAATAATATTCATGTTTGCTTCAGCGCTTTTCATTATATTTACAAACGTTATGTTCCTCCTCCCAGTTTGATCACTGGATTAAAATCATGATTTTAAATGAGCATACCTTAAAACATTTTAATAAATCATTAAATTGAGTAAGATTTTATGAGACAAAATTGTAAGAAATGGTCTATTAAAATATAATCAGATGTATTCAATTTATGGACGTTCATATAATGTAATCACAAAAACTAGATTATATGTAATTATACATCAAAAAACAAACTGCTGGACAAAAATCTCACTACGTCATACTAAAAGTACACTTCACTTCACAAACATAATTAAACGCTATAGCGTAACAATTCAAGATGAAACAAATTTTTCTTGCATCTATCCAACACTTAAATTTTTTCCCACCGAGTTATGCAGTTTTCATATCTGCTATATCAAAAATAACTTTTCAAAATTGGAGGAGATTGTACAACTTACTTTTCCGTTAACTTTTTTTTATTCTTCCACTTTCAATAGAAAGACCGTTGGAATCCATCAGTTTCTCTCCTCGAATGTGTGTGTATCTGTACAAGTACGTGCTTCAACAAACGTAAACATAAACATTAAACATCAGAAAAGGGATTTCTTCCAAATTTTCCCTACCGCTGCAGAACTAAAAAAGTTTAAAACGTATACGCCCTCTAGTGGCAATTTCTGTAAGTTTTAACATTAGGATTCGGTCTGTCTCCATCCTCTTGTAGCTATGTAGTCTGGCTGCATCAAGTTGACACCTGAGTCACGTGACTTCAAACGAGTCTATTCGTCAAATCATGACTCGGGTTTAGCGAAAACATGTGCTTCAACAATCTGTGCCCATAGCACCGTTTCTGGCTCTTACGTTTAACGCTCCATGCCGGTAGTGATAATAACCGGTAGTATAATTAAGATTTGTAGAAACAAGTACAGTAAAACTTCGATTAACCTTCATTGTCGGGACCGAGACCATGACGGTTAATCGAACAGGCGGATAACAGAAAAACTTAAGACCACAACCCACCCCATCCCTTGCATGTGAACGAATGATTAAAATGCTGAACTGGAAATACATTGTACATACACTCATTGCCATAAAAATTTGCGCCCCAAGAAATAATTGTGGGATTGTAACGAAACTTGGCATGAAGGTACATGTTGGCCAGATATGCAAATGATTAGAAATGATTGCGCATTGCGTACCAAACCTCCTGTCTCAAGTTTGATTCTATCTTACAACAAAAAGTCCCTTTCAGGACTATCAATTACCAAAACATGGATCTTTCAACTGATATTCAGGAAACGATTGCCAGTTGTACTTACGAAGGAATAATCGAAAATGCTACACAAAACTGAAACGGAAATGTCTGAACTGGACAAGCACATCTCAATGATACATGATATGTTTAAGATGAACATCTCGGACCAGGAAACTATTGTCTTTGGAGCCCAACTGGAGAGATTCAGGATGCAGCACACCGAATTGAAAGGTCAGTGCGAGCTATTATCACTTGCAGCTAGGGAAAAGATGACCACTGCCAAATCCAAGCGGCAAGCCAAAAGGCAAACCGACTCTGAAAATACACCCAAAAAACCCAACTTAACCAAATCCCCAACTAAGCAACCCAGCTCAACGTCGCAATCGATCGAGAACATTGATGAAATCCTTGATGAGATAAATACTCCCCCAAAAATGCCTCCCATAATCATTCAAATTGACAAAAATTTCCAAAAAGTACTCGCTGGAATCATCACCCAAAACCCAAATTGAATCGGAAAACTTTCGGGTGAAATGCTTCGCATCCACCCAAAATCCCCTGAAGAGCATCAAGATATTACTAGCCACCTTGACAAGGAAAACATCAAATACTTTTTTCGATCAACTAAAAATCAAAGACCTGTTAAGGTTGTGATTAAAGGACTCCCCGCCTGTACTCCCTGCGCCGATATTAAATCGGAACTTGAAAACTTTGGAATCAAGACCGTGGATGTTGTTCAACTAAAACGGTCCTCTAATAAAAACCCTCTCCCTATCTTCCAAGTGCTCATGCACCCTTAAGACAACACGGGAGAAATATTCAAAATTTCCAACTTTATGGACCTAGTTATTACGGTTGAAAAATTTTATAGTCGCAAAGGAGCTCCACTGTGCTACAACTGTCAGCTCTTCAACCACTACAGCATTAACTGCAAAATGCCCACACTATGTGTAATTTGTAGCGGTCCACATCATGCCAACAAATGTACAAATAGAAAAATTAGACCAGTTTGTGCAAACTGTAACGGTGCTCATACCGCAAACTTTAAAGGCTGCCCAAAAACGCCTAAGCCAAGGGCCTTCTCATCTAAACACATCCATACCGGCATGTCCTATGCGCAAACCCTTAATCCTAATCCAAAATCTCCCTCTGCAATTAAAATTCAGAACGATATCCCAATGGCTCAGGCCAGCACTACCATCCCCCCTCCTGTAGGTGAAACAACTGATCTCCTTGAACTTCTTAAGGAACTGAAAGAAATTTTAACTTGCTTCCCTAACATTAAGCAGCTTTTAGCCCAGCTACGAAGCTGCAACACCCCCCCCCCGCCCACCCGAAAAACTTCTTCTATTAATTGAAAACATGAGTCTAAATGACGCCTAAATTACTGGTCTGATCTTCCCCCAAAAACCCAATTTTATTCCACTTTTTTCCTTTCTTTTTTTAATTGTTTGTTCACCCCGCCTTTTGTTTACTACCGCTCCATTGTCCACTTCTAAGCACCTCCCACCTCATGGCAATCTTCTCCTTCCTGCATTTGATTTTTTAGTTTCATCACGTGATTCTACCCATCCTCCTGATTGGTTGCTGCTTCATTGGTCGCCACCCTCCAACAACACTAGGAAAACATTCTAGCTATTCAGTCAGCAAGTTACACTGGAGTTAGAGAGCTTGCTGCTCAGGAACTCCCGCCATACGAAAACCCGCTCGATACTTTATCTTTGCAAAGGAAACGCTGAGGTAGACATACCGTTACATCGCCATCGAAGACAATATGAGTAGCTGTCAGAGTTCGAGAGGGGAAGAATCATCGGGATGATAGAAGCTGGGTGGTCAGCTCGGCTAGGTGCTCGTCAAGTAGGCCGTTCTAATTTTACTGTTAAGAGGTGTTGGAACCAGTGGACAGAAGAGACGTCATTTACACGGAGACCAGGCTCAGGGCGCCTTCGACAGACCAGTCGTAGAGAAGACCGTCAAATCATACGAAACGCACGCGTAGAGCCAACTGTCTCATTGGCCGCTATCCAGACACAGGCAGCACCTTCACTACGAGCCCCTGTGTCTTCCCTATTCATCGCAAGGCGCCTGGCTGAAGGACATCTGGTATCGCGGCGCCCATTACGTGTCCTGTCAATGACACCTACCCACCGACGCCTCCCTTTGGAGTGGTATCGCGTACGACGGGATTGGACTGCAACGGAATGGAACCAGGTCGTCTTCAGCGACGAATCTAGATTCAATTTGAGCAGTGATGACAATCGTGTTCGTGTGTGGAGGCTCCGTGGTGAGCGCATCAATCCGGCCTTCGCTTTACAGCGACACACCGCTCCCACAGCTGGAGTGATGGTATGGGGTGCCATTGCTTACGATACACGGTCACCCCTAATATTGATCCATGGCACAATGACAGCCCAGCGGTACGTCCACGACGTCCTTCAGCCACATGTGATGCCACTCATAGCAGGGCTCCCAGGAGCCATTTTTCAACAAGACAATGCTCGGTCACACACAGCAAGGATGTCACAAGACTGCCTCCGCCATATTACCACCCTTCCCTGGCCTGCTCGATCCTCAGATTTGTCACCAATCGAACATATCTGGGATCATTTGGGACGGCAAGTTAGACACCCTACGAGTTTGGTCGAACTAGAGGCGCGTTTACAGCAACTGTGGAACGAGATGTCTCAGGACATCATACGGAACTTGTATGTCTCAATGCCCGCTCGTATCGCATCGTGCATTCGCGCTAGAGGGGCTCCAACAGAGTACTAAAACTTCCGTTCATTTGTACTTTTTTCTCCAATAAATGATCCTTTTTCTTTGATTTTCTAATCACTTACTTATATCAAAGTAGTACTTACATGTGTAAAATTTCGTTCCATTTTGACGACTTTTTCTTGGTGCGCAAATTTTTATGGCAATGAGTGTATTACTCTCATGTCCAAAATTATGTTTACATACCCAAACATACTTATATTCCATGAATGTAATCCATTTTTGAAGGGAATGTGTGAAAGACAAGCCTAATTGGAATTATCCAATCAAAAGTGTTCAGTAGGTTTCTGATAAGCAATTCACGGCGTTACGACATACGACGGTGAATCAAGCACTTTGCGCAAAGTAAATATCTCATTGAATTTCTGCAATACAGCATTTGATTTCAGTGTGTAAGGTCTCGAAACGGTTTGTTATGGCTACGAAGTATCAGTTGGAAGAATATGTGCAGTGGCACATTATCGGCCGTTTAGAAGCAGGGCAGATAATCACGGAAGCAGGGAGATGTGTGAATATTTTAAGACAGACGGACTCTGCACAATGGAAACAATTTCAGAACTCAGTGGAACTGTTCTAATCCCGAAGGCTTTATGAAAAAGGATTTTATACCAGAAGGCCAAGGGTATTTGTTTCACTGTCCTCACAACACAAGAGGGATAGCTTTAATTGGCGCAAAGAACATCAGAACTGGAGTCTACACCAATGGACCCATGTTCTCTTTACTGATGAGTCGAGGTTTAGTTTAACATCTGATTCTAAGCGTTTATTATATGGAGGGAGTCAGAAACGCGAAATCTTTCTTTGAACAATATGGAATACGACCGTTTTGCTGGTGAATGTGTGATAGTGTGGTGTGGAATAATGGTCGATGGACGTACGCCCCTACACGTTTTCCACAGAGGATCTGTGACCGGACAGAGATATCGGGATGAGGTCTTGGAACGTTATGTAAGACTTTTCAGAGGTGCATGTGAATCTGATTTTTTATTTATGGACGATACTGCTCGTCCACATCGAGCAAACCTCGTTGACGAATTAATTGAAAAAAAGCCATTGAGCGAATACCATGGCCACCAAAATCTCCTAATAGAGAACTTAGAGATATAAAGCCCGCATTACTGGGGGAATTAAACTTAATTACCCAATCTGTAGTAACAACATTATTGCCAGCATCAAATTACTTTGTGATATGTATGTACAAGTCAGGAGCGTCATTCTATATTAAATTCATAAGTCTTAATTTTTTTCTGAGTTATTTATTTTTTTCTGAATCCTCCTTGTCACATATTATTCCCATTAGTATGGTTTCATGCGACATTTTTATACCATATGCAGTGTTCTTAAATTTTTTCTTTTGTATTTATGTATTATGATGCTTGTGAAGAATCAATTGATTCTTCCAATAAAACAGTTAACATGACACCTGGCTATCTGGACTTATTCCTAACTGGCGCCTATGTGATCTTGCAAACGGAGACCTGTTCCCCCCTTTCGGAAGGGGTACAGAGGGAGCGTCGCCGACTGTCCAGCGAATGACCGTACTGCTGATACGTCACGAAGGCTCTCAGCCAATTCGGACGAGGCGCCGACCCGAGAACTTGAATTTTGAGAAGAAAAGAAAAGACGATTTGACTTTCGGACGTTGTACTGACTGTTGAGCAGAGACGGAACAGCCGTTCCAGGTTTTTTCGAGTTCTTGTGGAGTCCTGAAAAGAGCGAGCGCTCTCTCCAACATTTCGTGAGGATATCTATCCTATTAACCTGTTCCAATTTGCTTGAACGCTGGGAAATTCCTGTTCCAAAATTGCTGTGACATTCAAGAACATCCTGTTCCAAAACTGCTGTGTAATTCAGGAACATTCGGTTTCAAACTGCTTTAAATTCGGAAACATCTGTCATACGTTGACTAGGCCGTGATTGTGGTGATAACCATGCAAGTAAATTAAAGTCTTGCAAAAGAAACAGGACACATCAGGTAATCAAGAAAGAAAATATATTGTCACAGAATTCAAGTAAATTTTACATAATTGATCACAAATAAAAAAATAGAGACAATCACTGCATTTTTAATTGAATAAAAATAAGAATGAAATTAAATTCAATAGACCTGTCCGGTGTCCAATCCATCCCCCAGCAATTCGATGGTGAGTATCAGAGTTCCCGACGCGTAGTTCCAGACGCCCAGAGACAACTGTCGAAAAAAAAGTTATTTTTCCTCACTTGGCACACTTCAGCCCCCGTGATGCTTTCGCTATTTTCCCATTGGACCCCAAGGATAGCGTCCCCACGGCAGGTTGTCCATTCCGGCGGGCTAATTGCTCGGGATTTTTTCCCGTGCGAATTCCGCCAACCCCAAGCTAACCCCGCGTGGAGGTTTCGCTATCATGTTTCCCTTGAGATCAATGTTCGCTGTGTGGAGGCGTCACTGGAGTGTGTGCTGCTTGCTTAGCTGGACAACATCCTGTTCCGAACGTTCGTCGTACTCCATCCAAATCCTGTCCCTGAGCTTTAAAATCCAAACAATTTGTAAATTAACTTTTCATTAACCTAGAATAAAGAAAACTGTATGCTGTAAGAAATCTCGTGATTGATGCGCTACCCTGGGAGATTCAGTTCATTACAGATAGAGTATAATTAAATAAATGGTGGCAGACGGTGTTGGATTGCCAGAATAAGTGAAAAATTCTAGCGACCCAAAAATTAATAGACTTAAGTGTGAACCATCGAGGATCGACACTGAAGTGGACACCCAGTCCAAAGATTGAACAAGTAGATCAGGACCTGCCGGACTGAGCTGACGTTGGACGCCCCGTCCAGAGATTGAACTAGCGGACCAAAAGGACCGAGCTGAAGGTGGATGCCCCGTCCAGAAATTCAACTAGCGGACCAAAAGGACCGAGCTGAATGTGGACGCCCTGTCCAGAAATCGAACAAGAAAGTGGACGCCCCGTCCAGAAATCGGACCAGAAAGGACACCCCGTCCCGAATTAAAGTGAGAGACAACTATTCCCACGTGAACGGAAGCCTGTGGAAGCAGTTGATGGTAAAAGATACGAGCAACAGACAAGGTAAGACTGATTCTTCATTAGAGGCAAATTTAAATTGTTTGAAAAAGTAAATATTAAATGAAAAAATACCAAGTGGTGAAATAATAAGTGAAGTAGAATATATATAAAAGAATGATGCGTATAATATTTTACTAGTAATTGAAAATTTAAGTATTGTGGAAAATTCCTGAGTTCAAAAAAATTACGTACTAGAATCAATTTCAGTGCTGTGTGGGAATGAAAATTGATATTAAAGTGATGAATTGAATTATACTGTGTTTTTAGAGGATATAGAAAAGAGTATTTTTGTGTATTTCATGTGTTAAAGTAACAATTTAAATCTTGGTAGAACAGTATGAATTGTGTTAAATTAGTAAGCCTAAGATAAGTGAAGTGGATCATGAATGTGTATAATTGTATCGTACTGTAAAAAAGTTGTTAAATCAGTTAGGGAATATACCATTTAGCGGTTGAAAGTATTCAGGGTTAGTGATGGAAGAAAAAAAAAACTTTTCCCTTCCCCGAGAAAAACCACTCAAGCGAATCAGTTTTGTGCGACCTTGCGTCCCAGAGGTCAAAGAAGTTAGCCGTTTGTTGATTCCTGTAGGGAAAAGTTAGGTATTATAATCCGTGGTTGTAAACGTTCTAAGGAATTCTATAACTTGCTATTTAAAATGGCGTTTTTGAACAACCACAGGAAAATAGATCTTCAAAATCTCGCATATGAATTAGGGATTGAGGTCGGGAATGATGATAGGATTTTCGATCTGATAAAAAAAATTCGAGAGAACGAACATTTTGAAGAAACAGCCGTTATAGAGGTTTTGCAATGTTTAATAGAGGATAGGATGTTAGCGGACGCTGAAGATAAGGAAAAACGGGTAATTGAGGAAAAAAGGTTGGTCATGGAAAAAGACACCCAGGATAGGTTAACGGAAGAAAGGAGATTGGAAAAAGAATTCGAGTTGGAAAGACTGCGAATTTTGCAGTCTGCGGAAACAAATAGTGTAGCATCGTCTAATTCCGAAAGCAGGAAATCAAATAAAAATATAAAATCCGTGATGCAGCAAAATACGAACAAGACAAAGTAGATATAGCAATATTTTTAACCCTTTTCGAGCGACAGGCTAAGAAAATTAATTTAGAGGAAGATGAGTGGGTTCATCAATTGTATAGTTTAATGCCCGGAGAAATAATTCAACTTATGGTTAGGGAACCTGTAGAACAAAGTAATGATTATAGGTATATGAAATCCATGCTTCTAAATAGATTCAAACTAGATCCAGAGGCCTTTAGAACTAAATTTCAAACATATCAACGTCAGAATGGGTCGTTATGGAAGGATTTGATTTTCGAATTAAGGAGTTATTTGGAGGGATGGCTTGACGAGATAAAAGTGGAGGATTTTGAGACGTTAAAAGATCTAATGATAGCAGATCAGATTAAAAGACGTGTTCCCGCAGATATTAAAGACCATTTTATTGATCAATGGGGAAAATTTATCAACCCAAATCTATTAGCGGAGAAACTAGATGCGTATGAAGCCACCCGTAGGCTTATAAAAAACCATCTCTTTCCAGACTTCCCGAAAAGAAATTTGGCGATAGGCAAAAACCAACCGGAAATCGCACATAAACCAGCAGATGATAGGAATGGGGCTAAGGACTGGCGGAAAACAAATAATGTAAATACGGATTGGAGGACGAAAGAATTCGAAAGGATAAAGGTCCCCACTTGTTACAATTGTTTGAAACCAGGTCACATTCGACCCCAATGTACTGAACCCAGGAGAAATGCAGAAACTGTAAACAATTTCACTTCGGACTCGAAATTTTCTCCATCATTTAACCCTTACCTGAGTAGAGCTAAAATAAATCAGACAGAAGTAGAAGTATTAAGGGATAGTGGCAGATGCATAGATTTATGTCCTATACATTTAGTGCAGTCCGAAGATTTTACCGGGGAGCAAGTATGGGTAAAACAGCCCTTGGAGAATTCGTTTAGGTGTTTGCCACTGGCTCGTATCGAAATTGAGAGTTCCGAGTTTGGTAGGATTGAAACAAAAGCTGCGATAGTAGAGAAATCAGTCGAAATGGACCATTACCCATTAGGAAATTTCACCCAGGAATTGATCGATCTGCAGAAAAAGAATCCCGCGATGATTAACGCAGTAGTGACGCGAAGTCACAGTAAATCAAAAGTTAACGGGAGTCTCGATGACTCTAAGGGAAAACCGGAAACGGGCAAGCAAGACGAAATAGTCTGCCAAACCGATGTACCGGATTTAGATGTGGTAGAGTATGCGGAAGAGGAAGAAATAATTTTACCTTCCGTAGATAAAAATTCCGAGTTAACGTTACTCGATGTTGATGCTAAAACGTTCGCGAGAGAACAAGAAAGCTGCCCTGAGCTTAAACCAATTTGGGAGAAGGTAAGGCAGAATAAGACATCCGAAATCAAAATAGATAATGATATACTCTTCCGGATCTCTAAAGATCACAGGGGCGAAGAACGAAATCAATTAGTGATCCCCACTAAGTATAGAAGCCGAATTTTGAGTCTTTGTCATAACGGTGTTACTTCACATTTAGGAGCTACAAAAACAAAAGACAAGCTTTTTAGGTATTACTTTTGGCCAGGTTGCGTTAAGGAGAGTGACGAATTTGTCAAAACTTGTGATAGTTGTCAAAGAGTCGGAAAGCCATCCGAACAGAAAAAAGCGCCTCTCAAAATCGTGCCAGTAATCACCGAAGTATTCGCTGATATAAATATTGACACAGTTGGGCCTTTACCCGAATCTACGAAGGGAAATAGGTACCTTTTGCCGGCTATCTGTCTAGCGTCCAAGCACCCGGAGGCAATTCCCTTAGAAACTGTAAATTCGGAAAATGTGACGGGTGCGTTGCTAACCATATTTAGTAGGATATCCAAAGCATGTGAGCAGTGACAATGGGTCTTATTTTACTAGCAACCTCACAACTACCTTCTTTGAAAAGTTCGGCATCAAAGTAAGGCATAGTTCAATCTATCACCCTCAGACGAACCCGGTGGAACGGTTTCATAGAACTATCAAACGTCTTTTAAAAGTAATGTGTGTAGAATCTGGGGAGGATTGGGAGAGATGCTTGCCTTCAGCACTGCTCGCCCTCAGAAATGTAACGCATGTACCAACGGGTTTCAGCCCCACCGAATTAGTCTACGGCAAAAATTTACGAGTACCAGAGACGCAGACGAAAATATCGTCACTGAACACGTGTTCAACCTTATTAACCGATTAAGGCGGTGTCAACTTTTGGCCTCAGAGGTAGAGAAAGACTCGAAGGAAAAACGAAAGACGTATTATGACAGAGGATCTGTCAAACGTAAATTCAAGATAGGTGATAGGGTATTAGTGTTATCCGCTTGCCCTCCTAATAAGTTAGCCGTTCGCTGGATCGGTCCAGGAACGATAGAGAGGAAGCTATCAGAAACAAATTACGTAGTTAAAATGCCTGGGAGATTAGAGAAGGTACAGGTGTATCACATTAATTTATTGAAACCTTACCATCAACGTGTTGAGAGCGTAAATATAGTAATGAGCGAGACAGTCTCAAGGGAAACGATTGACTCAGATTTAGAGATTCCGTACCCTAACGCGAGTCCTAATATTTTTGATTTTAGTGAAATCGTGAAATATAGTCGCCTTGAAGAACGGTGTACGCCCGAACAGCTCGGGGAATTAGAGACCTTATTGGTATCGCACCGGAAATTGGTCTCAAATGATCCGGGCCGGACTCACCTGATAGAACATGACATCAACTAAACCAGTGATCAACCTGTGAGATCTAAACCCTATAGAACTTCCCCAGACAGAACGAGATATTAAAAACCGAAATTAAGCGCATGTTGGACCGAAACATCATTGAAATCGGAGAGTCCGATTATACCTCTCCAATGATACTGGTCGAAAGCCCTGGACGCGACCCCCGTCCGTGTGTGGTATAGACGGTTAAATTCGATCATAAGAATGGAATACTATCCATTGCCAAACATGGACGATAGGATTGAGAAGGTCTCCGCAGCCAAATACATCACAGTGATCGATCTGACCAAAGGATACTGGCAGATCCCTTTGAGTCCTAAAGCGCAAAGGATAGCTGCGTTTATAACCACTTTTGGAACATACCGGCCCCTAGTTCTTCCTTTTGGAATGGTAAATGCCCCACTTTGTTTTTCGAAATTTATGGCACAACTACTACAAGGTTACGAAGAATTTTGTGTTCCGTACCTTGATGATGTAGCGATATTCTCCAAAACGTGGGAAGACCACTTTAAGTATCTCAATCTTGTGCTGCTAAAAATCGCATCAGCCCGTCTTACGATTAAACCCGCTAAATGTAGGTTTGCGCAAGATTGCGTGAAGTTCCTAGGGCATATGGTAGGAGGTGGGAAAAGGACACCGACTGAAGCAAAAATTAAAGCGGTGGTTGACTTTCAAACACCTAAAAACAAAACCCAAATCAGACAATTCTTGGGATTGAGTGGCTATTATGCCAAATATATAAAAAAAATTATGCAATTATTGCCGAACCCTTGACCCGCGCGTTAAAAGGGAAAATTAAGAAGGAAGATGTGGATTGGTCAGCGGAGTGTGACGCGGCTTTTAATGAGTTGAAGAAACGTCTCACCGAGAAGCCCGTGTTATACGCCCCTGACTTTTCGAAAAAATTTATTTTGCAAACAGACGCATCTGATAAGGGAATAGAGATAATCATGGCTCAGAAAGGTTCGGATAATACCGACCATCCCATTTTATATCTAAGTCGGAAGTTTACCGGATCCGAGTGTAAATTTGGAACTACAGAAAAAGAATGTTCTGGCATTATCTATGTCATAAAAAAATACGCCATTACCTGGATGGTCAGAATTTCACAATCGAAACAGATTATAATCCCCTTGTATTTCTTAAAACGAATGCTGGACGTAATTCAAGGCTCATGAGATGGGCGTTAGTATTGCAGACCTTTAATTACAAAATCATTCACAGGGCTGGAAAAGACATTGGGCATGCAGACTGTCTGAGCAGAATGCTACCTGATAATTAAGAAAGCATTGTATTTGAATACTTGATTTTGATTTATTATTTTTGTATTTGTGTACTTTCATTTAGTAAAGTGTAGTATATTATATTTAAGTAGCATGTAGTAAGGTGTCGGAATGGTACATAAGAATTTGTGTTCTAAAGTTTTTCTTTTAAATAATTGTGTGCCTCTAATGTTGTTGTCAGGTGAACCAGGTCTAACAATTGCCTTGCAGATTTTGCCATTACGTCAAAATCTACCTAAGGGGGGAGGGATTGTGAAGAATCAATTGATTCTTCCAATAAAACAGTTAACATGACACCTGGCTATCTGGACTTAGGCTAACATTGTGACCTATGCGGCTGTGGTCTGGTGGAACAAGACGGAACAATTGACTGTTAAGACCAAGCTAGACAGTCTTCAAAGAGCTGCCTGCCTGAGGTGTATAACAGGTGCTATGTCCTCCACTCCCACCAGAGCCATAGAAATTATTCTATCTGTCGTCCCACTTGATATCTTTATCAGCGGTGCTGCCAGAAGACGTTCCTACAGACTGGAAAACGCTGGACTGTGGATGGATTTTGCCAGCCAAAAGTCCCACACCAGTATTAACCACAAATTCTTAGACCCTATACTTTTGATGCCCTCTGACATCATGGAGACAAGATTCCTCTTTCAAAGACCCTTTGAGGTACTTATTGACCTAAGAGAGGAATGGAAAGAGGAAAACTACAAGCTCACAAATGGAGACATTGTGTGGTACACAGATGGCTCCAGACAAAACGAAAAGGCAGGTGCTGGAATATGTGGGATCAGACCTAAGGCAAGGATTTTCCGAAAATTAGGAAAACATGCCACAGTATTTCAAGCGGAACTGCTTGCTATCATCTACTGTCTACAAGAATGTTCTAGAAGATCCTACTCAAATAGGAAAATCTACATATTCAGTGACAGTCAAGCAGCCTTAAAGGCAATAAACTCATTCCAAATAAGCTCCAAACTTGTTTGGGAATGTAGGAACCTTCTACATGACTTGGGGACCCATAATAGGATCTTTCTTACTTGGGTACCAGGGCATACTGGTGTAGAAGGAAACGAAAATGCAGGTAAGTTAGCCAAACTTTGGACTGCAGACCTACCTTTAAGCCCTGAGCCTTTTTGCGGAATCTCTAAGACTACCGCAAAAAGGGTGATAGGAGAAAGAATGCTTAAAGAAACTACAAAAAAGTGGAAGCAAACCACCGATCAAAAACATGCAAGGCTTATGATTCAAGAACCTTCTATGAAAACATCTTCTCAGATCCTTCGTCTTAGCAGGGGTAAGACGAGGGTGATAGTTGGATTTCTCACAGGCCACTATCACCTAAGAAAACACCTTCATAGGATGGGAATCTTTAAAGAAGAACCTCTATGCAGAAAATGCAATATGGTGGAGGAAACTGCCCACCACATACTTTTTGAATGCGAAGCTCTGCTTCACATAAGGCACTCAAGTCTAGGTCATGGAACAGAACTTGATACTTTTCACGAAGAACCTGTCAAAAGCCTTTTGGCCTTTCTCAAGGAATCTGTCTTTCTCTGACAGGAGTATCGAAAAACAATGGGGTTTGGTGCAATATTCCCTAGTGGAATCAGCACCTAGGGCTTTCCTGACCTCCCCACTCTATATGACTATGACTATGACTATGACTATAGGCCTAACTGGCGCCTATGTAAGCTTGTAAACGCAGACCTGTCCCCCCCTTTCGGAAGGGGTACAGAGGGAGCGTCGCCGACTGTCCAGCGAATGACCGTACTGCTGATACGTCACGAAGGCTCTCAGCCAATTCGGACGAGGCGCCGAACCGAGAACTTGAATTTGGAGAAGAAAAGAAAAGACGATTTGACTTTCGGACGTTGTACTGACGGTTGAGCAGAGACGGAACAGCCGTTCCAGGTTTTTTCGAGTTCTTGTGGAGTCCTGAAAAGAGCGAGCGCTCACTCCAACATTTCGTGAGGATATCTATCCTATTAATAGGATTGGGAACAACCTGGTCCAAATCGCTTGAACGTTGGGAACATCCTGTTCTAAAATTGCTGTGACATTCAGGAACATCCAGTTTCAAACTGATTGAACTTTGGGAACATCCTGTTCCAAAACTGCTGTGTAATTCAGGAACATTCGGTTACAAACTGCTTCAAATTCGGGAACATCATGTTCCGAACGTCCGTCGTACTCCATCCAAATCCTGTCCCTGAACTTTAAAATCCAAACAATTTGTAAATTAACTTTTCATTAACCAAGAATAAAGAAAACTCTATGTTGTAAGAAATCTCGTGATTGATTCGCTACCCTGGGAGATTCAGTTCTTTACAATCTGTCCCATCAAAAAGAGTTTGTTCCTAAACTAGTGGGATGGTTAGAAAAAAGAAATCAGGGCTTAAAGGGGTAATTTGTAATAAACGTCACACGAGAGCAACACAACGGGAAATTGACGACGTTCCGGGATCAATCCCCTAAGGGAAAGATCCGAGTACAACATCACGTTATTTTGAACCACAGAGGCTTAAGGGGGAGAAAGTTGACAAACTTCTTTTTTTACAAAGTAAATAAGAAATATTGTGGGATGTAATTATTATAGGCCCCAATATTTTTTATTTACAGTAAATAAAAAATAAGTTTGTTATATTTTCCCCATAAGTTGATAAATAATTAATAATAACTAAAAATAATTATTGTGTTATGTACCTACCTACTTATACTTAAAGTTAATAGCACCTATTTCAAATTGTTGTAAATATTATTTTCTTTTGTATTATTCAATTTGAAAATAAAAGATTTATTCATTATTCTTATTATGTTTGACTTTGTTTGGACAATTAAGAAAAATCTTGGTTATAAAATAATAAAAACGGCCACTGACAAATTCAATCTCCCCCTCCCCCCTCCCGTGCGAACGTTGATGTTAGGTTACTAAACCATTTTTTAACAATGGAAAAAATGTTTAAATACATCGATGTTTAAAAACATCGATGGGTTTTGGGCGGTGTATTATCAACATCAATGTTTAGTAGTCGATATAGCATCCTTAACTGGAGCACCCCAACGACTTATTGGTGACAGTCCGGGAGAAATACAGAATGGAAAAATTCAAGGACAAAGCATCGTCATTTTGGAACCGCAGTCTGCGCGATCCTTCGAAAGCGCAAGATAATAGAAATGGAGAAAGATCCTGAGCCAGCGAAAATGGGGAATTGCGAACCGAAACCTAAACCTAGGAGGGAAGAGGAGGGGGGGGGGCCGACTCGTCGATAGCCATCTGTTCGAGCGCATCTTGCTTACAATTAAACAGAGAAACCGCATTTCCAGCCGCTGCCATTATTTATGTGAACGTGTCAAGACATCGGCGTAAACAGTTTTATACCCTCCCACAAAGAAGCCGATGTTTCGTTTGAGCCCTTGCCTTCACCTCTGTTGATTCTCACCCCCGTTCGATTGTTTCTCGACTTCTGATCATCAACAACTGGGGCTTTTTTGAGACTCGATTGGACCACTCACACATCACTTTTTGAAATTGAATTTCAGTTCTTAATGCGTAATGTCTCTTAAGTTTAATGTGTATGCGCACACTAGAAATCCTGAAAATCGAACAGAAAGTCTAAATTTTTTTTATTGCTTCAAAATATTCTTCAATTTTTTAACTTTCAAACAAAGCCAAGGTCTTGCAAATATTCGAAACAGTTTTCTAGTTAGAAGGGTTTTCGTTAGGTACTCTCTCACCGTGAACAGACGTCTTTCCAAAACTTTAAACTCGATTTCTGAAGAAAAAAGTTTTTGCAATAGAATGCTTTGTTCAAACAGTGATAAGTCAACAATATATTAATCTATTATAATAATTTTTGTATCATTATAATCTATATAATACAGTGGATGTTTTCACCTACAATCAGAGTCATAAGTTAAGAAATAAATTTTTAAATCCTAAATTTCCAGAAAAAATCTTGGATTTTTTTTTTAGGCATCCTTGGCAAAAATATTTATAATAGAAAAACTTTTCTCTATGGTAACTTGAATGAGGGTCAAAACGTGAAGAATAATATTGGAAATAATTACCAACTAGAATTGTCTTTTTAGACAAATTAGAATTTGAGATATCGCTGTTCAAAAAACATGCTAATTACCACATTATATCTTAATTAGCTAATTAATAATTAGTTTAACACTGTTTCTCACTGAAATGGTTTTGAGCATAAACCAATGACCTACTGCAATAAAACTGGATTTTTAAAGTTTAAAAAAAAAAAAAAACTATTTGAGTATACGTACACCTTAATTGCCTCTTGTTTTGAATTCGAGCGATTTTCTGAATGAGCTTACAGTTAGGCCCGGTGTACATATCCAGATTTTCAACGTGCGGTGCCGCTGCGGCACCGAAGCACAGCTGTACAGACATAACAGTGAATTGACGTAAGTACTCATTTCGCGCCATTTGCGATTCATATTCTATCGAAGAAAACGTATTTATTTTGCTTACTTGTGTAAAAAAAGTATATACTGAAACAAAATAGACGTTACTAGATACAACCATTTATTTATGAAAACAAAGTACTTCAGAACAGAGACGCGTGTCCGGCGAGCTGCGGTGCCGTCGAACTGCGGTACAAATTGCACGCAAGTTGGACGTGCGTCGTCGCAGCGGCGCCGGAGGCATGTGTGCACTACTCCATTGGATCTAATGTATCTTAGACCGCACTTGCGTTGCGGCAGCGGCGCCGCAAGTTGAAAAACCGGATGTGTGCACTGAGCCTTAGTCTTGAAATTTTCTCTTTGTGATGAGTTGCGGTTGCTTCAAAAGTAATAGTCAAATGGACCCTGCCGCGCGAAATGACGCAAGTTATGTTTCCAGGCGGTATTTTTCGGGTTGTAGCGGAGAACTACCTCGCTTGGCACACACACCTTGGGAGCAGATCCTTTCCGTACTAGAGTTCGGGGTTAGAAGAAAATGCCCCTGCAGACGTCCCAAGCATTCTCTACGCACGTGCTGACACTACATCGCTGGTTTTTATAGCTAGTAATTCTCTTCGCCAGTGGTATTTGGAAAATTTCAATTAGCGTCGCACTGGAGCAACACTCCGGGCTATTGGCGACGGTCAGGGATCAACCCATGATGGGAAATTCCACCACGTTATTTTGAGCCACGGTCAGATGACGAGGCAACACTTGAGCTGGCAGCCCACTCTCCAAACTTCCGCACCAACCCAACGTGAGGACTTTCCGCCACAGCAGATAGAAGGTGCACCAGCCACCTCTACACCATACGCTTACAAACGTTCATGCACTGACCCGGATTTGAATCAGGAACCTTCAAATCTAACCTTCAAATCAACAAATCTATCTTCTAATGGAGGCTAACACCTGAACCACCAGACCGGTGGATCGGCCGAGAGAGTTGTGGGACCAAAGTGGGAAAAGATAGCTTGGAAACGCAAGCCGATTTGAGAGCATTTTCTAAAGATAGTAAACCCTACGAGAAAAGAACAATCGAGTACCGTAGAAGCGTGATGCCCGCACACCCACCTAATGGAGATAGTCTCGAAGGAAAGAAGAACGAATTGTTTCTGGAATGTTAAATAGAATTTTAATCTTTTTGGAAACATACTGGGCATTCTAAGAAAAGGGATTAAACGTAGTCTGCATGGCAGTGTTTAAATTCCTTAATCTTGCATCATCAGTTGGACGACAAAGCCAAATCCTTTAAAAGGATATCCGTTATTTTGTCGGGCAGCGGTTGGTAGGGTAATGATTAGGAACCGGAGGGTAGCACGCTCGAATCCGAACAAAGACCATCGTGCACAAAGAGGTGCATGTTGAATCTGACGTTGCCTTATTATTATTTTGTTTGCTCAGATCACTAGTAGAATTACCCGGCGTTGCTCGGGATGACTGCAGTGAAAAGTGTTTAGAAAATTTTACTATGAACGGAGAAGTGAATCATTTCTTTCATAGAAAAATGCACACACATCATTCAAGCGCACGGAAATTAATTTTTTATCATCATTTTAACTTTTTAATAGCTTTTACAGCTTACTTAGGACGCAAATATGTATACATGATATACACTGCCCTACAATAATGAACCGGACAGCAAGATGTGATGGTATAAGGGAAATAATACATGCTTTAATAGGGGGATGGTCCCCTACGTGCTGAAATTACACTAGCAATCCTTCTGGGCATACTTTCGACAAGGTTTTGAGACACAGCTATGGGTATTGGTGTCCATTCTTGCTGCAATAATGTCGCCAGCTCATCAGTAGATTTCGGACGGGGTTCCATGGTCCGTACGCGTCGCTCTAACGCGTTCCAAAAATGTTCTATGGGGTTTAGGTCGAAACTATGAGCAGGCCAGGGAAGAGGTTCTACATCCATATCTTGATACCACTGCTTGACAGAGGCTGCAATATGACATGGAGCGTTGTCTTCCCGGAAGTAACATTCGTCCATTCCATAAAATTGCCAGAGCGTAGGAAGAACCTGATTGTCCAAAATGTTCATGCAGGTGTCGGCGTTCAATTGACCGGGAACAACATGCAAAGGTCCCAGACGATACCACGAAAAACACCCCCAAACAAGTTATCGGATTGTATGCAAATCTGCCGGCTTCCGGTCCATTATTGTAGAGTACTGTATCTGCAATACGTAAAATACTGGAACACATAAATTCTTATCATTGAAAAAAGGATAATTTTCTGAATAAAAAAAAAATGAAGCGTTGCAAATTTCGATTTCCTGGGTATATTCTGAAGTAGAGCAATTTGAAAAAGACGGTCCAAAAATACTGATAAAGACAGCAATTTATTTACAGAAAATAACACAAAATTATAAAACTTAAAAATTCTCAAAATATGAGTGCAACATTTCGCTGTCTTTACGTTAACTATCTTCCCAGGATTCCTTCAACAAAAAGACACGGTTACTTATGTATGGCCATTATGCAAACGCGGTGTTGACCGAAATTTTAGTTCAGTATGTGTAGTTTTTTGGTATGTAGGTATTTAAATCAATGTTGCACCGGAACAGCACAAAGGGCTATCGGCGACAATCCGTGACCAAACCTGAAGAGAAAGAGATAGGAAGTATGTGGTAGGTAGTTGATTAACATCGCACTTTATCACCTGGACCATATCGCAACGGGCTATTGGCGATGGACGGGGATCAGTCCTCAATGGCTTTGTATGTGACCTTCTTTCTCAAACTGTAAGTTAGGCGTTTTTATGCTGTGAAGTAAAAAGACAATCCCGACAAAATATTAGTTGGAGGACGACTTTTAGTTTTCATATTTTAATTACAACTATGAGAAGTTTTTCCGACTTGGAGACAAGCCCTGTTTTCTTTTGCGAGAACTTGTGTTTTAATTGTAATCAGCAGTTGGAAAAAACACTGGAGTTCGCCATATGATCCACAGAGAAAGAAAATTGCAACGTCAGACTTTTCGAAGTCATGAGAAGTTTTTCTAATAACAGGTGGTGGATTTCATTTCAGTGCCCTGCCACACCCGAATTTTTATATCATACGTCAGCACAAATGTTAATCAGCAGTTGTGGTTTTGCTTTACGATGTTTGGAAATTAAGACTACGAATTCTCTTACCGAACCCTTTTTAAGGGAAGCTGTATATGCTATAAATCAAATATATCAAACATGTAGGGGAAAGGAGGGTACGTGTACGCCAGGCCTCGAAATAGGTTTTTTAATACAGGTGCACCTAAGTTTTAAATTAGGAGTACAGATTAAGTTTTAGGTGCACAGTTAAAAAAACGTAATGTAAGAGCATTAATGTAATGTAAACTACTTTATTAGTTGGGTATGTTTAGATAGGTTAGTAGTAGATAGTAAATAAAACATTTAAACAATTTTACTTATCTACGAAATTATTACTTACAAATATTCAGTCATTAGACATTGATGGGCAAAAAACACAAAAAATAAACAAGTACACTATATTTTAAGTAGATAAAATCTGAATTTAAAGATAAATAATAAAAATATTTGTTTACGATATGCAGTGGCTAGACAATTCTCAGGAATTCCTACGGCTCTACACTTTATTGAAACACGAGGTGTTTACGAAACTGTGGGATGCCTGTCGTTCGCGGGTGGTCAAGTGATAGAAATTCTCCCTTCTGCGGCTGTCACTTCAACAGAGCTATCTGGAAAAAGTTTCGATCATCGGAAAGTTCTGGTGGCAGTGGCACAAGTAATTCTTCCTCCTGTATAAACCCGTTACGGCCCAGTGACTTTGTTTTGTATAGTGTGTACTTAGGAATTTTAATTACGTTCCTTTAGAGCGAGAGAGGTCGATACTAATATTTGTTCAAACATCAAAATAACATAAAACACGTTCTCCTCCGTTTTTTTAACGTTAGGTGCACTGCCTGCACCCGGAGGGAAAAAATTACGTGCACAATTTTATTATCATGTGCACCCGGGTATTTCGAGCCCTGGTGTACGCACCTTGTGGTTTTTTTCATTTATTAAAAGTAAAGTAATTAAGATATAGGCTTAAAAATTTTACACAATGTACTTTATTCAACTGTGAATCAATAAATACAGGCTACATGATTTTATCTCTTATCATTTAAGTAAGAAAAATATAAAATAAAAAAAGGAAAATATTGTGTACTCTTGCCCTACATGGAGGGTAAGAGACGCAGCTAGGGTAGCCAAGAGTACGCACCGCATATGTTCTAACACTAGTCGCATATAAAAGGCCCATTGCCTTCGTATGCACTGCAATTCTCGAGCCACCAATCTTTGCGCAATCCACATTGAATCCAGTCTTCGTTATAAGAATTGTCACATCCTGAGTAAATAACTAAAGCATCATCATCTTCAGCAGAAAACATAGGCTGGGCTGAGCTCGTTGATGGTTGTGGGTCGTCATAAGAAAAGGTTAATTTTTTTTTTTACGTTTTGCTTCTTTTTGGGTCGTTTTATATATTACCCTCTCACTTTCCTTTTCTGATTTGTTAAGAAACTTTGCCTTTTGCTTTTTTTTCTTTATCTTCCAAAAGGGCTTTAAAAGGCGAAGATGCTATGATTTCAGACTTAAGCGCAGATCTCTTTATTTCTGGTTCACATTTTCGTTTTTCTTTTGCTTTGGAAGCGGTAAAATTGAATAACCTTAATTTTACTGCAGGTAGAATTTCCTGCAGGCCTAGGTGAAATGTGTTGCGAACTCTCGGCCTAGTCGTTTGCGCTTGACTAAACCGCTGCTAAATGGCAGCACACACATGTGACAGAAAGATAAACTCTAGCTACACCAACTTGTAGCTTATGACATATACTTTAATCTGAAATAAGTTTATAAAAATTATTTCACTCTATATAATGACAAACACTTGTGTGTTCTATGATCGAAAAATTAAATAGAAAAGTAAGAAAACTGAATTTTACCTTGTAAATTAATAACGAAGTGTAGTAAATGGATGGAAATGAGTTGTAAACTAACACAGTAGCAGCAGAACACACTACGGAAGTAATTGAGTCGAGTAGCGAGTGATTTAGTAGCTCTTCCAAACGGGAAAACAGCAAGTGGGGGAGTGTTTGTTCAGATACGGATTAGTTGGTGTTCGAGTTATGGATGCGACATCAAAATTATGTGTTGTAATCGGATCTTTTCCTTCGGGCATTGATCCCGCCACTAGCCCACCGGTATAGTGGTTAAGGTGTTAGCCTCTAGATCGGAAGGTTCCTGGTTCGAATCCGGGTCCGGGCATGGACGTTTGTAAGCGTATGGTGTAGAGGCGGCTGGTGCACCTTAAATCTGTCGTGGCCGAAAGTCCTCACGTTGGGTTGGCGTGGAAGTTTGGAGAGTGGGGTGCCAGCTCAGGTGTTGCTTCGTCATCTGACTGTGGTTCAAAATGACGAAGTGTTGTCCTCGGATCTTTTCCTTAAGGGACTGATCCCGGACCGTCGTCAATAGCCCGTTGTGTTGCTCTAGTACGACGTTAACTAAAATTACCATTACCATTACCCGCCACTAGCCCGATTCGTTGCTTCAGTGCAACGTTAATTTAAATACGCACCTACCCATAAGTCATAATTGTTGTATGCCCACTCAGCTACGCGGCCCAGTTGGATAATAGGTAATTGGTAATTTTTTTGTTAACGTCGTGCTAGAGCAACACAACGTGCTATTGACGACGGTCCGGGTAAAAAAATGGTAATGGTAATTTTTAGTTAACGTCATACTAGAGCAACACAACGGGCTATTGACGACGGTCCGGGATCAGTCCCTTCAGGGAAAGATCCGAGGACAACACCTCGTAATTTTGAACCACGGTCAGATGACGAAGCAACACCTGAGCTGGCACCCCACTCTCCAAACTTCCACGCCAACCCAACGTGAGGACTTTCGGCCACGACAGATTTAAGGTGCAATAGCCGCCTCTACACCATATGCTTACAAAACATCCATACCCGGACCCTGATTCGAACCAGGAACCTTCCGATCTAGAGGCTAACACCTTAACCACTATACCGGTTGGTCGGCGCGGCCCAGTTGGAAGAGTGACGGATTTGCAACAGGAGGGTTGTGGTTCGAATCCAACCCAGTACCGTCTTGAACAAAGGGATTTGTACAATACCGTCGCCAATAGCCCGTTGTGTCGCTCCAGTGAGACGTTGACTAAAATACCTACCAACATAGCCCACTGCGCTAGCAACCTTCGAGTTGCAGGCGGATTCGAATCCTGCATTCCTCCCTGGATACTTTTCTCTCTTCTGCGTCAGTGACACCTTCATTTAGTGTCTATTACTTGATAGTGTATTTCTTGTATCAGCTAAACAGGGTCCTTGCGCAATTCAACCCCAAACACAACCTACCAGTCACAGTGAATCTATGTGGCCCCCTGGTCAGCAAGTGTGTGTGCATCGCTCCCATATATATATACACAAAAGTAAAAAAAAAATCTCTGAAAAAATCAACCCCTTAACGAAAAACCATGGTCAATTAAAAAGCGTCACAAGTAGGGTTGCCAACCGTCCCGAATTGGCCGAGATTTTCCCGGAATTAAAGTTGATGTCCAGAATCCTGGTTGAATGTGAAACTGTCCCGAAATTTCAAGAGAAAGCTATATCCCACTCCAAAATAGCCGACCAACCGGTATAGTGGTTAAGGTGTTAGCCTCTAGATCGGAAGGTTCCTGGTTCGAATCCGGGCATGGATTTTTGTAAACGTATGGTGTAGAGGCGGCTGGTGCACCTTAAATCTGTCGTGGCCGAAAGTCCTCACGTTGGGTTGGCGTGGAAGTTTGGAGAGTGGGGTGCCAGCTCAGGTGTTGCTTCGTCATCTGACCGTGGTTCAAAATGACGAGGTGTTGTCCTCGGATCTTTCCCTTGAGGGACTGATCCCGGACCGTCGTCAATAGCCCGTTGTGTTGCTCTAGTATGACGTTAACTAAAATTACCATTACCATTAAGTGCAAAAGATCGTATGTTAAAAATTTTTTTTCTTTTATTGTTGCTATTTGTGGCATTTTGGGACTTCTAATCGGGTGGTAAAATCTCTTCTGTCATCAGCTGCTTCAAAAACTAAGAACAAACCGAAGTATGTAATAATAGAATCAAAGCATAAGGGAAATATTCGTTTTTCGTTGCTCCTCTGAAAAATGCAGCTTTTAGACATACGTCCTTTTGCACTTTGAGTGACACTATCAATATTTCAGTTTTGCACAATATATCCTGGAATTTGTTTCAGAGAAAGTAAGCAACCCTAATCACAAGCTAAAACAAAGAACTTTTCAGTCGAACCAGCTGAAGTCGAAACGACGCAAAGTTTTTCCCCAAACTCTGACCCTTCTCACCCCTCCAGTTGTATGAAAGTGCTGCAGGTGCAGATGTCCAAGGACATGCTCGCATGAGACGTTTCATGTCAACAAAACCACGGGTAGCCAAAACACAGTTCGTGGAAGGAAAAAAACTAAACGCGAACTATCCCTCTTCATTCCAGCGATTTTAACAGCCAGAGAAAATTCAGATGGCATTTGACGGGAACGAACGTCTACTATAAATTCAAATGCATGAAACTTGCTTCCCATGAAATTGAGTACCATAATTTCCAATGGAAATCCCGTATTTCGACACACAATTTCAAACCTATAACAAAATTTAACTCTTCCGAATCTATAACACAATTTAACTTCAAGTACCAAATTTCGTGTTATTAGATCTTAACTGTTTCGATGTTACGATTAAAGATAGAGTAGAGCTCCTAATGTTAAATCAGTTCCTGAGACTTATGGATATCTTCCTAAATACACTACCCTACAATAATGGACCGGACACCAGCGGATTTGCATAAAATCCGACTACTTGTCTGGGGGTGTTTTTCGTGGTATGGAATGGGACCTTTGCATGTTGTTCCGGGTCAATTGAACGCCGACGCCTACATTAAGATTTTGGAGATTCAGGTTCTTCCTACTCTCGGGAAATTTTATGGAATGGACGAATGTCACTTCTAGGACGACACCGCTCCATGTCATGTTGCAGCATCTGTCGAGAAGTGGTATCAAGATATTGATGTAAAACGTATTCCCTAGCATGCTCAAGAGTCCCGACCTAAACCCCATAGAACATGTGTGGGACGAGTCAGAATGACGCTCACGGACCAGGCAACTACGTCCGAAATCTACAGTTGAGCTGGCGACATTCTTGCAGCAGGAATGGACACAAATACCCATAGCTGTGTATCAAAACCTTGTTGAAAGTATGCCCAGAAGCGTTGCTAGTGTAATTGCAGCACGTGGGGGGACCATCGCCCTTTTAAAGCATGTATTATTTTCCTTATACCATCACATCTCGCTGTCCGGTCCAGTATTGTAGTGTAGTGTTTGTCTGTAATGACGATATTTTGTGTTAAGTTACTGTTAAACAACCCATATAAAAGCCACATAATCTTTTATTTTAAAACTAGTTTTTAGTATGCAATAATAATTATTAAATTAGGTTTGAAAAGATTGTGAACTGGGTACCTTATTATATTTCAATAAGATTCGATTCAGAACGATTTTTAATAAGGCCATACAAAATTTCAACTCATTCCGGTAATAATTAGTTATTGCGCTACATTAGACTTTCCTCATTATTGTGATATTTAGGGGGCAACAAATATTTTTACTAAACGTCTGACAAACACGGCTAGAAAATTTCGGATCGTTTCACTTGTATAGTAAATATAAGAATGTAATTCTCAAATCTTTTGCACTTGTCATTCGGCCGTATTTGACGAATATATTTATTATGAACTCAAAAGGGAGTATTTATCTTGTATAGTATAATCCCTTGTAAAGTGTAACGTATATGAATAGAGTATTTTGTTGTATTAATCGACTGTTTGTATTTATGACCAAATTAAAAATAAAATTTAATCGTATTCGACCACGCTTTCATAAAACCTTTGTAAAAATGTGATAGTTTACAACAAAAGGGTAAGTAGTTTAATTTCTGATATAACGTATACCGACAACGGCCTGTTTTTGCTTTCAGATTCTGCAAACAAAATTCCACATTCAATTTGAAAGCTAACCTATGAAGTTATTTCTTCATGAAACATGTCAGATATATTTCAATTTTCACATCCTCGAGTGAACTGAACTGAAATGACTCTTGAAAATGAACTTAGCCTGATTGACTGAGAACTTAATTTATCGTGAGCTTATTTTTTATAGAATTTGTATTTAAATCATGAAGGTATTACTACAGTGTCCTAAAATTGCCTGTACTCCAACTGAAAAAAAAAATTATTGCCCGCGTTTTTTTTTTTTTAATTGTTGAATTTTATCGTCTGCATATAGTTTTATCGAGTCTTTTATTTTTATCGCTTGGTTTTCTTCGTGCTCAAGTTGTGCGATAATAAAGTTCCACGAGCCGACCAACCGGTATAGTGGTTAAGGTGTTAGCCTCTAGATCGGAAGGTTCCTGGTTCGAATCCGGGTCCGGGCATGGATGTTTATAAACGTATGGTGTAGAGGCGGCTGGTGCACCTTAAATCTGTCGTGGCCGAAAGTCCTCACGTTGGGTTGGCGTGGAAGTTTGGAGAGTGGGGTGCCAGCTCAGGTGTTGCTTCGTCGTCTGACCGAGGTTCAAAATGACGAGGTGTTGTCCTCAGATCTTTCCCTTAAGGGACTGATCCCGGACCGTCGTCAATAGCCCGTTGTGTTGCTCTAGTACGACGTTAACTAAAAAATTACCAATTACCAATAAAGTTCCACGATAATGAGTTTATCGCGCATTCAGAGAATTGCGCTGCTTGAGGCTTATTTTGAGTGTAAATCATATGAAAGATGTTAAGAGTTTTGGCGACATAAATATCCAAATGGTGCAATACCGAGTAGTGATACGCTATATCAACTCGCTCGGCGATTTCGCGAGACAGGTTCGGTGGAACACAAAACACAAGAGTGGAAGATCGAAAGTCGTTACACCAGACTTGGTGCAAGAAACTCAACGGATAATATTGCAATCCCCTCATCAATCCGTGAGGCGTTTGGCGCAAGAAATGGGCACATGACAGGGATCGATACATAAGGCTTTAAGAGCTTTGCATTGTCGTGCTTATCGTGTAAAAATGTTATAGGAGCTAAAGCCACCTGACAATGAGAAGGGGTTTTATTATTGCAGATGGTATTGCGATCTTATTGCGATCGACACATCTCAAGAAACCTTTGGCCACTTCGTTCCCCTGATTTTCCCCCTGAACAAATCCTTTTTCTTTATTCTATTGGTATGTGAATCATCGACACTGATAAAAGGGAAGGTTATAGGGGTTTCTGTCTCTAGTCTTGAGGTTGAAAGAGTAACGGACGGCTAGCAACTGAAGGGTTGTGAGTTCGAATTAACCAAAGATCGTCGTGTACAAAGGGGGCTGGATGTCCCTACGTTAGCGTGGTGTGGCAGTTTGGAGATCGGGGTGCCAACTTAGGTATGGCCTCGTTATCTGACCGTGGTTCTAAACGACGTGGACGTCCTTGGATCTTTCCCTTTGGAGTTGATCCCAGACCGTCACTAATAGCCCGTTGTGTCACTCCAGTGGGACGTAGATTAAAAACACCACAAAATAGCTCTGGTCTTGACGGATTTTAGGATGGGATTTTTGAGCCAATGTGAAAATGTTTCATAATGCCACAATTTGAACTACATAAAGCACTGTTTCTATGGTGATCCGCTGCTTCACAGCGACATAGTCCTTGGACCCAAATAATTCCGCCTATCAAGAATTTTTGAAAACCGTACGAAAATGTCCAGTGCAGAAATTTTCAACCTTTGTCATTGGCATTGCACCAGAACGCATACTTTACTATACGTTACGGCAAATGTGCCTGTTTAGGTTGTCCCTTCTGGTAAGGAGTCAATTGTTATATGTCTTTCATTTTTTTATGTTTTTAAGTTCAAAAACACTTTATTCACAGGCAATTAGGGAACGGATGTTTTACAAATTGAAAGAATATCAATCAAAATTTTTGGTCAGTCTCAATATTTTTAGATATTGCACTTTTGGGTCATTCTTATGAATATCTCTTAGTTGACAAATCCAGGCCCCAGTGAAAACAGGAAAATCAATTTAAGGTTGAAAAAAGAACGCTTTTATCGTAATTTTATCTGTAATATTAAAACACTGGATAAGGGGAAACAAAATATCTTATTAAAGTGGCATTCCCTATAAAATGAGGGCAATACTTTCCTTTGTGTTTAGTATAAAAGGAATATCCGTTAAAAGATTAGTTACCCCTTTTTTTAACATGATGTTCATAAATAAGTTTTTAAAAAATAGCTATCTTCGTTAGCTTCATGATAGCACTTCGGTAAACATACGATTCCATAGAGTTGATGCTGTTAAGCATCTCAAATTTGTCATCTGCTTCTAAGAATCGACGTAGTTCTGATGGCCATTCTGTGGCTTCTTTGAGAGTTGGCCTTGGGATGACCTCTACGCATTCTGTTTCATCGGATGGTTCTTCGGCATTTACGTTCAACACCTGATTGATGATTTCATCATCCGACATCTCCTCTGTGCATGCTTGAACATTCTCGTCCACAGCCAGAATACCACGAGATGTAAGGTTTTCAAGAACTTGAGGATCCCTTCGACCAAGTTCCTGGATCAAGGCATCATTGAGATCAGAATCGCTCGTGGGCATTTTCCCTCCCCCTTATCAACTTAGGAGGTCCGACGTCCAACCAGTCTGAAGAAATTTCACCCTTTTCCCGTTAAATGTTCCTGTTTTTAGGAAAACAATGAAAAGGTAAACTGAGTTCGTGAAAAAGAGAATGTGTAATTTTGGTTCGTAAATCGGAGGGGAAATTAACATTATTTTTATGGGATACTGTTCGGGATCAACGTAGTAGTTCGTAAAAACATGCACTTCGTAAATTGATGGTTCGTAAAAATGCAAGTCCATTGTTATACGAATATAATATTGCTATCCCTCTGAAAATGTCTATTAAATAATGAAAATTATTCGTCTGAGAAATAACCTGTTAAGACGCACACATTTTTTTATAACTTCAGGGCAAATGGATTTTTTCAATCGTGTTATCAGACTACATTAGGTGACTCGGAAATTGTAGAAGAAGTATTTGTGGAAGAGATTGAAGAATAAAGAACAAGCAAGAGAAGATTCCAATGAAGATGGAGGAAAGGATTCTCGATCATGTTTCGTTTCCGAAAATATCGCTATGTATTCACGGCGGCCTAAGAGAAAATGAACAGACACTTTTTAATTCATCTCCACATAAAGTCTTAGGCCGCAGTACCCTGTCGTAACAGCGACATATTAGTGACTGGAGGGTTGAGAATTCGACATTTGTCATCTGACCGTGAATCGAAATGACGTGGTGCTGTCCGCGGATCTTTCCCTTCGAGATGGATGCCGGACCTTCACAAGTCTGGTGGTTAAGGTGTCAGCCTCTAGATCGGAAGGTTCCTGGTTCGAATCTGGGTCAGTGCATGGGTGATTGTTAGCGTTGGGTTGGTGTGGACGTTTGGAGAGTGGGGTGCCAACTCAGGTGCTGCCTCGTTATCTGATCGTGGTTAAAAATTACATGGTGTTGTCCATGTGATCCCGGACCGTCAACAATAGCCCGTTGTGTTGCTCTAATACGATGTTAATTAAAAAATTACCAATTACCCGTCGCAAATTAATTTACTCTCTAATACCTCTCCTTAACTCTAAAGTGAATATTAGCAAACAAGTTGCCCTTATACAAGAACATGTTACGAACAATAGTCACCTACACTAGTTCTATCTGGGGTTATGCAGCTCATCAAAAACTCATCATTCCAAAATGCACTCTTGGAATCGCCACTGTTAGCCTATATAACTACCGTATAACAAAACAGTTTAGAACTTTTTAAGTTCGAAACAAAAGAGTTTAGTAACAAACTCAGCACTAACTTTTTAAATCCATTAAAATTTCACACCATTGAAGCCATTCTCCGAATACCCAGACACGACTACCCTAGACCAGAAATCATGAAACGGCCACTACAGTTAAATAATTTACTGCATTTAAAAACTTCTAGGGGGCCCTCCCCTGCTCGCTGATGCTTGCCGCAGAGGGTTGCTTTGCAATTCTCCGAACCTTACTCGCTTCAATAAGAACATGTGTCCTAGCGGAAGGGATTGTTTACAAAATATGATTTTTCCAACAAAAATATTTTTCCAACATAAATTTGTCGTGCTACATGAAAATTATACAGTACGTATGGAATCAGAACTCGAACACTTTGGAATTCAAATGAAAACTTTGGTGCATATTTTGTTAACCACTGTGGTGCTCTAGTTAATTAAAAGAATTACAAAAAATTGAGCACATTTCGAAATGTGAGTGAAATGAAATGTGAGGGCTGTTTTGGAAATTGAATACCCAGCATGTTGTCTGTAAGCTGGAACAGCTCGACTGATATTCATTTATTTCAATAAAATTTCATCCAATAACGCTATAAATTCAATTGAGGTGCGAGGCTTCGTGGTAAACAAACAATCGTTCAGTGTTACCAAAACGCGATAAAAAAAATAACATCTTTTTTGTGCGCCACGTTAGAGAAATTGTATAGATTTCATAATTACTTTCCACTCCAAAAAATTGTATTCAATAGTAAAGACCTTCATTACTGCTCTTCATCCACTGCAAGCCTTCCAGCTGACACCGTCTCGAAAAGCCTACATTCCATCAACATCACTTCCTTTTCGTCTCGACCCCCCCCCCGTCCCAAGTACCCTACGACACACATAACCATTCTGAGAAAGATCTATTTATTACATAAACACTGCATGAAATCCATCCAGAGATGGTGTTCGGAGCTCCGCCCACATCCACTGCATGAATAAACGGAAACCGTTCTGATTGGTTGGTCCTCTGGCCTCTGATTGGATTGGAAGTGAAGATTGTAACTGTGCGCTGTCTTTGCTGTTCATCGGTACGAATTGGCTTTAGTCTAATTTCAGACACCGAGTTAGATAGAGTAATATTTTTTATCGCACTCGCAATCTCAAATTTTCCTATCAGTATGAACGCTCTCCGCAGTATGCGACCTATGGTCACAAGAAGTATGGCGAGAAAAACGGTGAGTCTCTCTATTTCAATACATTATGACTTTTTTTTCTGATCCGAACAAGCGTATGCAATTTTCGGTTATCGTTTACTTCACGGTCCTACTTGATCGCGTCGATGACGTCCATATCCAATATGGCGTCATCAACAACATAAAGAGAGGAACAAGTGAACGAAATTTTTTCCATCCAATTTTTTCTGATTCTGTATAAGCAAGATCCATACTGTGAACCTTAGCATATCTGTAAATGAAAAGGAGGAATGCACAAATAAATAATAAAATGTGTAGTAAATAAACTTGCCCTTCGCTCCCGCTAGCTCCAAATACAAATACAAATATTGACGACCATCTACAGGCTCAAGCCCAACAAGGCTGATCCTTTGTTTATGAATTCCCCAATTCCCACTGACTATCCAATTGTATCTTAAATTCGTACACTCCCTTTGATTTAACTATATATTCTGGCAACGCGTTCAATTTGTCTATTACCCTATCAAAATAGTTAACCGGTTTAATAGTTTCCTTAAAAAACCTGTGGGTTAGGGTTGCCATTATTAAAAGTTAGTCAAAATCCAATTCATTTGGCAGTATTCGCGTGTTTGGAGACAAAAAAATTTACACGATATCAAGGTTTTTTAAGAATAGGGTTGGCCAAAAAACTAATTTGGCGAGCCGGGTAACAAGATTTGGGGAAAAGTCTAGGGGGGGGGGGCCGTTTAGTAAAGGTTAACCCATTCGTGTATAAACAAAGCTAAAAATTGAAACCTTGTGACGCAGGAAAATTTAGAATCCGTTTTGTGGTTTCTACAAAAGTCGAATCCAATATTAAAACATTTGCGTATCAAATTAAGTTCTTTATTTACATTTTCTTTCTTTTTATGTAACTATCTATTTAAATAAGAATTGACTATTTGTACACATTGAATATTTTCGACCCATTTCAAGTTTTCTATCCGTTTTGGATCCTTCTGATGCAAAATTTGTCTCTTGCGCGTTTGGTGTCAATGTGTATGCCCGCGCTGCGTCCAAACGTTTGAAAATTTTTTTCATGAAACCTTGCATACTGTGAGTACTTGCATTCATTTAGAGACAGAATTTTTTGTGTAAGTCTGTCTCTCTGTCTTCCCGTTCTGTGTTCGATACTGTGACTGTGTTTATACAAGTATCACAAAATTAATGCAATGTTCTATATTTGATACACCATATTTAATTTAGTAAATATATAATTTGAAATTCCCTTGCTTATAGACAAGTTTCATACTTGAACCATCTGCATTACTATACATAAATCAACCGTGAATTCGTAGTTTTGTAGTAGCTGGAAGGTATACTGTGCATTGTAATTACTTGGATTGTTTTTTCAATGCTGCTCAAATTCGATTATTTTTCTAAAAACTATTTTTACGGAATTTAAATTTTAGTACTTTATTTCAAGCTTTAATTATTATTTGCGAAGTATAAAAAAATTCCTAATAATTGGGGACAGCCGATAAAGAGCATAAAACATTGTAAATAAACAAAAAAGAACTAGGAATGCGACATTGATGTCCAGGTTTTATAAAAAAACATCGATTTATCTACAATTGATATATTGGAGTCGATGTTTTTTAACATCGATGTGCAAAAAATCCACAGAGCACCTGCTTGGCGATATTTTTTATTTGAACTTCTTTTGACGAGATTCTCTAATATTATAAAAGGAAGTGTTTGATTGTTTGTTGCACACTTTTTTCGGTATTGATTGCTTACCCCTCCTCGATGTCTCCTCCCCCTTTGGAACGTGAATTGGACTCCTAATTGTAAGAATTATTAAATTCTATCATCTATCTAAATTATTTATCTTTTTCATAGTGCATTGTCACTAATTTTAACTTTTCCCCCTCATTTATAAGTTTACAGCCATTAAATTCTCTATTAATTTTGATGTGGAGGTTCGCAGTTTTCTGAAGGTACTCCGTAATTGATACGTCCGTTCCGTTCCGCAAAGTTCTGACGAATCTATGGCTCTTACAGTAATGGGATTTGGCACACACGTAATCCAAATTTTGTGCAATATTAGGGTCGCGGCGAATTTTAAAATTCAATCTAAAACATTTTAAAATGAATTTAATGAAATCTAATTATTATTGTTTTTTTTTTTTTGGAATGGCAACAGTATAAAACATCATATTCTAAATTTATTTTTTCCATTTTCATTTTGCACAGAGGAATGATTTTCCAGCAGACGATAAAAAACATAGTCTTAACTTTTGTAGTTCTTTTTTTCTATCTCCTAGAAAGTTAAAGATAGAGTAAAAATTTCAACGGATTCGCAGGGCACCTGCTTGGCAATCTTCTCTTTCCGATGTGCGATAACCAGCCGAATGTTGCAAACTTAAAAGTCGCCAGTTGCAGTTGCGGTCGCTTATTTTTCTCATAGGGGAATAATTAATTTCCTTTTAATGTGCGGGGAGCAATTTCCAGGGATTTTATTCCAAATTTGTTCTTAAAAATGGCGTATTTTTTCGTAATGCAGTACGAAGTAGGACTATTTTGGAACCGGGGCATATAATTCTGACGGTTTCCGAAACCAGATTAAAGTATATAAAAATAGAAGCATTTTTGGGATGGTATGTAGTATCCGATACGTTACAACTTTCAAGCGATGTATTGCCAATTGTGGTAACCTTCCCGTTTTCGTGCTTTTCTTACTTTTAAGGCAACCCTAGATATTTTCTCCTGACGATAATAAACGGGTCTCATGATTGGTTAAGGAAGATAATACGCTTTTCCACTTTTATTTTTAATGTAGAACGGAATTAAAATTTAGACAGTCTTTGAAATTGTTGGGTGCATATGAATTTTGCTCTTGATTTATCAAATCGACTTGTTTTATTAATTTTCAAAATTTTTAGGATAAGTTTGGAAAGCAGATTGTAAGTTACAATTTTTTAAATTTGTCAATTTATTTAAATTTCAATTAAAATTTCGAAAAAAAATTTGGATTAAATTTGATTTTTGAAATTGCAGATTGGAATTTAGAATTTTTTTCCCCTTTTGGTTGCTCATTACCCCTTAGTTGATTTGATATAGCAGTGGATAGTGTTATTAAACGTTAGAAAATGTTTTTTTTTTTTTTGCAAACATGGAGTAACTTGATTGGGAAGAGGGTGAAATGTCTTTCATGTGAGAATGATATGATTTTAACATTGAGAAAGGATGCTGGTGATAGGTAGGAGTGGAATTGTAGAAAGATAAGACAAAAGTTTGGCAAAAGAAAGTATAACAGGAGTAAGAAATTGGAGGGTAAATGGGTGTTTGGAGGACTGGAACGAGGGACGGATAAATGTTTTATGGTTGAGGTGAAAAATAGGAACCAGAAAGTTTTGGCTGAGGTAATTCAGAGCTGAATTTTGCAAGGAACTACAAAAATTTCTGACTATTGGAAGTCATATGCTGGTATCAATACCCGAAGGACAAAGAGTTCAAGGGTTATCGATTCGAGCATATGACTGTTAACCATAGTCAGAATTTCAAGGACCCGGCTATGAGGGTAAGTTTGATTTTTGTTTAGCTTTTGGTTATATTACAAACACTGGACTATGCTTGGGTGGGCACCCAATACGGTGACTTATACGCATGGAAGCCAACGGTGAAAGGTCCTCGCCGGAAGGCGGGGATCGCACGTTATACGCTGTGACTTATCTACAAACAAATTTCTCCCTGTATACTGGTTTAAACGCATTGAAACCTTAAGCGCAATACGCTTTGACTTCTCTAAAAAACAATTTCCTCTTGTAAAGTCGTAACAATAAAAATATTTGTCTTGCTTTTCCATATATGGCTCTATAACCTGGAATATCCCCATTGAGTTGCTCATATAATGCTAATTGCTAGAAAAATTGTGAAAAAATATTTTTTCACACTTATAGATAGCAGAAGAATTTTTAGATTTTTTTTTTCTCATCAAAAACCTTTGTGTGGATTATGATCACAGAAAAGAACTACCTTATTAAAAAAAGATTTCTTGTTTTGAATTTTCTATGCATTGCAAAGTTTCTAATTAAAAATTGATGAAAATCAGGACGTTTAAAAAAAATCGTGTTTTTTTTTTTATTAAATTTTTTTTTTAACAATTATAAATTATTTTTTTTTATTAAAAAATTTTTTAAGTGACAAAACTAGGATGAAATTGACGCAAAATTGCGTACATGTTCGGAGAAAACCAGACTGAAATATTAGAAAATTTTCAAGTGAAATTTATATTGCTTTTTTCTTAATTTTTAAACAAATTATTATTATTATTTATGCACTGTATGCAAAGGTTCACGTTGTATATGGCGGCCATCTTGGAATTGCTTACATCGGCCGCCATCTTGATTTGGCGTAAACAATCGCTTTGGCGGCCTAACGTATCGGATGCTACCACTCCACCATTTTCTTAAATAATTTTGAATATTGTTTAAACATATTTGTTTAAAATAATTATTCAATAATTTTTTTAATTTTATTTATTAATTTTAATTATTTTATTATTTAGTAACTTTTTATTAATTTTAATAATTCATCAATAGTTTATTGATAATATGTCGTATGTAATATGTCGGTAAGAAATGCTACTGATGATTGGGTTACCAATGTTGGAGAGTATGCATATGTACCTTACTTCATATCGAGATTCGAACGCAGAACCTATTGAACCGGGGAATATACTTCTCGTCTAGTTTTTTTAAGAACATTTATACAGTATTTGTTATTGAGCAGGGAGAGGTATTTTTTAATTAACGTCGCACTGGAGCAACACAACAGGCTATTGGCGACGGTCCGCAATCCATCCTAAAGGGAAAGATCCGAGGACAACGCGTAATTTTGAACTATGACGAGATCAACCCATTTTCCAAACTTCTAAGAATGTAGTTCGAACTTTATTTTCATCATACCTGTATTTTAAGCATGAAGTTGAACATTCCTAAAGTTAATTATCTAGCTGCAGTGAATAATCAAAATGGAATTTTTTTTGTCGACTAAAATAAATATGGTCACGAAAATAGCTCTGAGTGGTCGAGGCTATATATAGTGTTGAAGCTGTTTCTAAGTAGTTTCACATTCTAGAAATTCCTATAATTCGTTAAGTTGCATTCTGTGCAAGTTTCACAAAAATCGAAATGGATCGAGCGGGAATCGCGTTCGAAATTTAACCACAGAACAGACTCATTTTCAATTCGAAAACTTGGGATCTATTGAAAGTAAAACTATATTTACCATTTGTATAATTAATTGGGTAATTTTAACAAGTATTTTAATTTATAAACTTCTTATTTTTTTATAAATATTAGTATTTGTGTATTTCACGCAATTGATGTATCTGGAACTATATACGAAAATCTACCCTACAAAGTACTTTAAGAAAAATCTCCGAGCTGGAATTAAATTGATCCTATCCATAATTATATACTTTGTTTTTCGATTTATTGACTAATGTTTTTATCTCGAACACTGCACATCACTATCTTGAAACAAAGACAAGTATTCAAAATTGGGATATTTTCAAGAAAAACCTGTATAATTGGCATTATTTAAGAGCATATAGTTAACTTTCAAAACATACTTCTGCCAGCATTAGAAGAGTTTCATAAAAAATTCATACTTTTTTTATTGGTAATGGTAATTTTAATTAACGTCGTACTAAAGCAACACAACGGGCTATTGACGACGGTACGGGATCAATTCCGTAAGTGAAATATCCGAGGACAACACCACGTTATTTTGAACCACGGTCAGATAACGAGGCACCCCACTCAGAAATTTCCTCACCAACCCAACCACGACAGATTTAAGGTGCACCAGCCGCCTCTACACCATACGCTTACAAACATCCATGCACTGAAACGGATTCGAACCAGGAACCTTCCAATGTAGAGGCCAACACGTTAACCACCAGACCGGTTAGTCGGCACTTTTTTTTTGTTAAAAAGCCAAAACATAAATTTTGGTCCGAAGATATTAAGTTGTGCGAAAGTTATATCATGAAATGTGGCTTAAAAGTTTTTATAAATCCACAAAAAATTGATAGGTTATTGTAGAAGACTTACTACACCTATCTATTATGATTTATGTTATTATACATGTAAATCCGTCAAAAATTATCTTGATCGAAAAATTCATTTTCTATTTAGTTTGATATCAATTAATTTTTAACTCTAAAATGTAAAAATTGATTTATAGACCAATTATGATGACTATGAAAGTCTACTGTCCCTTTTAAAATAACGTGACACGCTATTAGAAACCCTACTTTCATTACCATCAAAATTTCTAGCATGTTGTAATTAATAGAAAACATGACCGATTTTCTTAGTTTTCTTTACTGATTAAATTCATGAATGCCTCTTGCATCGTTGTTCTTCCGGAACAGTGAATATCATCAGAACCATTATCAATGTGTGTCCCTTATATCAATCAAACTGTCAAACTTAGTCGGAATCATATACATAATTCGAATTATCATTTTTTCCGTTTTCCTATGAATTGTTCTTTATATTGCAGGACAAAACACACTTAAAATTAGATAAGAATCATATTTAAATTCAGAATTAAATCGAATTAGAACTAATTATCATTTTACTGTTTTTTTTGTTGTTGGAATTATCAGAAAAATAATTTAGAGTTAGCGGTTCACAGGTTAACATTGAATATGTTCGGATTAAACTAAGCCATTGTTGGAAGGGATATTTATGTTTTACTCTTTGATGTTTTTACTCGTTCCACATAAAATTCGTATTAGGTTCTTTATTCTTTTACTCAACAGAATCAATTAGGTTTGTGCTTGATAAAATCAGTCATATTAACCGAGATGTTCTGTTGAGATTAAATCAAAGGTTCTGCAGAAATTTTTCGCTCTGGGTTCAAATATGATAGAACTTAAAATTTTTTACATTGACACACGCGCGCGTATGTATACACGCATGTATAACATGCGTGAGCATGAAACACGTGTTATTCATACGTGAGTATGCATGCTTATAAGTGTATATGTATGATTTTATATGTGTATGCACTTACGTGTGTTTTCGTGTGGTATTTTAATTATTATGGCGATGGAAAGGACCTTTTTCTATACGTGGCTCTGAAAAGGGCCGTTTTTTATCATGGCCTGAAAGGGGCCTTTTTAGAGATCACGCGTATAGATTTATGGCACTGGATAGTAGACTAACGATTACATCAAATTTAGAAAAACATTCCAAGTTTTACTTGCGGCATGTCCTTCCCCAAACGTATTCTAATAACCTATCCGACATTACTTCTTTTCTAAGGCTGCCCTGGTTAATTTTCCTTTTTAGATCTTTCCAGGATGATTCTATTGTTTGGGTGTGGGCCCCTGTCAAAGGATCTACAAAATTATGTGAGTGATTGACGGTTGCAAGAAAGTATAATCCCGTCCTCCGAAATCCAGAGTATAGTCTCCACTGGCCACTCATTATGGTAGTTCCTGGAGCATCATGCTTCAAAATTAAGGGCATAAGAGTTGCTGCATTTCTTCTGTTGTTGGAGTAAACTTCAAACCGAATTTCTTTGGTCTCTCTCTCAATGAGGCCCAACACCCAAGTCTTTTTCCTCAACCTACCAACATGGTACTTCCTTCTTCCTATCTTCTTCCATCTAAGATAGGAAGAAGGAAGTACCATGTTGGTAGCCAAAGAAATTCGGTTCATGGAAAAAGTCCATGCGAAAAGCCATCAGGAAGAAATGAAAACCTTCTATATAGTAAACTCAAAAAATGATTGTACGAATAAATAGTTCGTTTCTTATACACCCTTTTATAAAATTTACGCAGACGATAAATTTTAATCAATATAAAGACATTTAATGCAACGCAAACAATTATTTTATAGAAGATTATTCACTGTAATACGACACAGACGATATTTTTTACATACAGCTGTTCATTTAAATGTACCGCTGATGATAATCCTGCATCTGATAATTTTTTGGTTTGCTTGGGTTTTATAAAAAGAAGTCCCAATAATGGCCAAACTGCACGAAACGCAAAACATACTAACTAATAAAAAGTGATGATTTGATAAGGCCCCGTTCACATGAGGCGAAATCTAACGCGTTTTTAATGTTGACACAAAACGCAGATAGCCAAAATACATAGAGTTCGACTGAAGCGTTCACATGCAGAAAACTGCTGAATCGGGCGTTTTAATTGCTTCCGCGGGCCGAGGGGAACCTATAATTCGAACGCTTCGACTGAAGCTCGAGATACATAGGAATATGGTACGCTGTTCACATGACACGCGTTTTGACTGGCGTTAGCAGTTTTTTAATTCCCTGTTTGAAGTTTCTATATTTGCGATCGTTAGACACAGTAAAAATTTCAACGGATTTGAAATCTGCGAAAAATTCTAGTTTGGATCCAAGATTCTAAGATTGTTGGGTGGTTTATGGTTACGACTTATGTCGTCCTTCGCCTCTACTGTTCAGTTTTTTTTTTTGTCGGAAGAGTGGAGTTAGTTTGACTTAGAATTTGTTAGTAGAGATTAGAAATCGGATTAATTGGTTTGTTGTGGTTTTGGTTTCGAAAGCTCGGATCATCAGATAGCAGAAGTTTTCATTATTTGTCGTTTGGAATTTTAAGGATTCAAAAGTTTTTTCGTTCTTTGTTGTATTTATTGCAGGTTAGTAAAACGTGGTCTAATGAATCTTCTATTTTACATAATGTGCATTCAGCTGATTTTTCTAGGTTGAATCGGAATAATAGGGAGGGTGTGATCAACATTTTAATCCTGCATCTGGTTAATATAACGTCTTCTTGTCTGTTGTTTGACCATTTGGAAATGTTTGATAAATTTTGAATATTTCCTAATATAGGGTGATATTAGATTGTGATCCAATCTTTAGAAATTTCTTCTTTGTCGATTTCAATTATTTGTCTCTGGTGCAATCCAATCTAAAAATATGACTTCGTGATTTACAGCTTCTGCTAGTTTATCTATGTTTCGGCGACCTGGTAACCAAATTAAAATGACGTTAATTGATTGTGATTGAGATTTGATTAATTTGTTTCTTAAACGGAGAATTACTTTGGGAGATTTAAGATTGATATTGGTCAGCGCTGTTAGAACAGATTTACTATCGGAGAAAATAACGTGATTTCTATTCGGAGTTGTTAGGTCGTCTATTGCTTGACAAATGGCTAAGGCTTCTGCAGTGAAAATGGTATTGATGTTGTTGATTCTGAAGCTAAAAGAACTTTCTTCTGACCAGCCAGCAATCGATGTGAAAGTTTCTGATTTTGAAGCATCTGTAGCTATTATGTAGTAATCTTTAAGAGTTTGTTCTTTGAATTCTTGAAAAAGTGGATTGATTATTTCTGGAGGAAGATTTTTATTTTGAAATTCGTAATCTGAGATTTTGATCTGGATATTGTGATTTTCGAATTTAGTTGGGTACATAAATTCAATGATGTTATCGGGATTTATGTCAAAACTTTGAAACATTTCTGCTATGTGTTGAAAATTAGGGTTTTTCTGATCTTCTGATTGATTGTTTTTGAGTTTTGTGATGGTTGTTTTTAGCGGTGAAATTTTATTAATGCTGATATGACGGATCCAAAAGTTGAGATTTAATCTTGCGATTCTTTTTGATAAATTTGTTTCGTTTGTTATCTTCCTGAGGGCAAGTAAAGCGGTCCATTTCGGTAATCCTAGAGCGATTCTTAAAGCTGTGTTATAATCTACTTCTAGAATTTGTTTTGGGGATTTGCTGGCGTAGTAAGTAATAATATTTCCGTAGTCAAAGAGGGTTCGAATGCAAGATTGAATCAATTGATGTAGATGTTTGGATCTTTGATTGGAAAGTACTTTTAATATATTGATTCTCTTAAAAACTTTGTTGCGAATGTATTTGAAGTGAGCTTCGAATTTTCCTGTTTGGGAGAACATAACTCCCAGAAATTTCAGTTGAGTTGACCAAGGAATGTACTTGTCTCCGATTAATGAATAATTAATGAATTAATAACTTAATGAATAATTTGGAATTTCTCTTTTGCGTGAAAGGTTGAGTGACATTTGTCCGGGCGGTTTTCCAATTTCAAATAATTGCACCATTTAGAAATTTTGTTTAGAGTGGTTTGAAGTTTTAAATAAATTTTTTGTAGGTTTGGTCCGGTACAAATTATGAAAATGTCGTCTGCGTAAATGATAAATTTTAGTTCGTGAAGATTGGTTTCATATATCTTTCATATATAAAGTAAAAAGAAATGCTGATAGGACGCCGCCTTGAACTAAACCTCGTCTTGAGGTGTGAGCTTTGGGAATTGAATTTCTCCATTTGACTTTGATGTTTCTTTCTTTAAGAAAGTTATGGATCCATTGAGCGGTTCGACCTTTGATGTTATTTTTGAGGCATATAAGGCCTATAAGGCCGTCAATCCAAATAGAGTCATATGCTGCGTGAATATCTAATGATATTCCTATAATAAATTCTTTTTGTTGTATTGCTTTTTGAATTTCTTCGTAAGCTTGAAAAATGGCAAATTGTGTGTCTCTAAAGGGTAGAAATCCGAGATGAGTATCTTCAAGTGGTTCGTTAAGGATTGTGTTTTCAATGAGGCGTTGAAGAAGCATGTATTCGAAGATTTTTGCTGGTACGGAGATTAGACCAATTGGTCGATATGATTTAATTTCTTCTTTCGGTTTGTTTGCCTTGTGGATAGAAATGATGATGGTGGTTTTCCAACTGTCTGGGAATTAGTTGGTTCGCCAGATTTGATTAAAACAATTCAGTAATTTGGAGAGATATTTCATTCAAATTTTTTAAAAGAATTGCAGAAATTTTGTCTTCTCCCGGGTTTGAAGTCTTTTGTTTTTTGATTGATTTTTTTAGTTCATCGAGAGAGAAATCGCTGTTTAATTTTATATTTCCTTGCCCTCCGTAATCGAGGGGGATCGGTTCGTGATCAGTTGTTTGGCTAAAACAGTTTGCAAATGTTTCACTTTGTTCGTTTGCTTGAGTTATTATTTTGTTGTCAAGATTAAGTAAATTTTGTGACATTTGAACTGTAGAGGATCTATTTGAAATATTTTTAAATATTTTGAATAGAAATTTTGTGTCTTTAGAGAGAGTTTGAACAAGTTTTATCCCAATATTGTCTTGATGCATTTTTCATTTCTTTCTTAAGTTTAGCAGATGTTCTTTTAAATTGAATCCAGTGTTCTTTTGAGATGTATTTCTTTGTTTGTGATGATATTTTTTTTTTGCAAAGAAGAGCGCTGCATTTAGAAGTCCACCAAATCGGAAAATCTCTGAGTGAAGAATGTTGGATTTTTTTATTTTGGAATAATACTTGTTCGCAAATATTTAGAAAGGTTTGGTATTTTAGATTTTCGATATTCTGGATTTTGTTATTTACTTCCTCGGATATTAAATCCCATCTGTATCTTAATCTGGTTTGGTAGTTAGTTTTGGTTTTTCCTATTGTGATGATGATCGGATAGTGATCACTGTCGAAGGTTTCTTCTGCTATTTCGTATTTAATTTGAGGAAAGATGTCGGGTGAACATATCGAAAGATCGGTTAGAGATGTGGATTCATTGGATGATATGTGAGTGGGATTATTGATGAGACAAAAATCATTTACGAGTATCCAGTTTGATAGTTTTTCTCCGTCTTTTGTGTTGGTTTGACTGTTCCAGAAGCTGTGATGGGCGTTGAAATCACAGAGTATAAGGGTGGGATTTGATGTGCTAGTGCAAAATGAATCTAGCTCATTAGTGGAAAGTTTCCCTTTGGGACAATATGCGTTGATGATATTTAGGCTTTGGTTTGAGTCGTAGATGACGATTCCTAATATTTCTTCGTTGGTTGACGAGATCGTAAAATTTATGATATTTGAAGATAAATTTTTACTAATTGCGATGAGAAGGCCTCCTCCTTTGCTGTTGGGTCTGTCTTTTCTGACAACTGTTTTGTTTCTAAGATAGAATTTTTGATCAGATTTTAAATGGGTTTCTTGAAATACGCTGATGTCTGTTGAGTTGAAAAGTGAATTTTGTAGCCATAGATTCTTGTTGCGAACGCTTCTTGCATTCCACTGTGCGATTTTTAGATTGAAAATAATGAAAAGGTAAATAATTGAGATAGCCTACCTGGGAAGAAGACAAGTCCATGACTACAGTTTTCTTTAATTATTTCTTTGAATTTGATTGAATTATTCTGCTTCGTCGTTTTATTGAATCGTGTAAGGTCAGAGTCGCTTTCCATTTCCAAGTCAGCTTCGATTTTGTCTTTATGTTGATCGGTTTGGTTTTGGGATGAGATGTTTTGAGATTGGTTTTTTCTTTTCCTTTCTGGACTAGTGATGTTTTTAGAAGTTTGAGATTGATCTTTAGTCGATTTAGTTTTTTTATTGAATGGTTTGTATTAGTGTTTTTCCAAATTCGTTCAAGGTTTCGATGAATTGTTGAGCTTGTTCTTTCAATGCTTCAGTTAGGATTGTCTTGAAGTTTGTTACAGTTTCTTGGATTATTTTTTTATAATCTGTGTTAGTTAGGTTGTTATCTGGATTTTGTATAATTTGTGACATAGAGTTGGTTTGGGAGTTGTTGATCTGTAAGTTCTTCTTACTTCGGTGAACGATAAATGATTAATGGCTTTGAATTCGAGAAATTTGCGTTCTTCGTGACGTTTGGATAGTTTGCAGGATGATCTTGTTGGTAATTGCAACATTGTATTGGGTTATCACAGTTTGGGTTCTTATGATTTTGATTGCATTTTATGCATTTTGTTTCGTTTTTACAGTTTTTTGTTGAATGATCAAATTTAAAA
Source organism: Metellina segmentata (assembly GCA_947359465.1). Lineage (NCBI taxonomy): Eukaryota > Metazoa > Arthropoda > Arachnida > Araneae > Tetragnathidae > Metellina > Metellina segmentata. Next base: position 5,943,957 of record OX375877.1, on the reverse strand, counting down.
CAAGTTTGACATTGTCTTGGTTTATCGATGAAAATTGATATTTTTTGAATGGTGTACCATATTTTGATTTCAGGAGGTATTTTCGTTCCTATTTTTGTAACAAGGACTGTGGGAAATCTGTCGTTTCCTTTTCTTTTTTGAAATCTTCTAGTTTCTAATATTTTTATGTTGTTTTCTGCTTTGAGTTCTTCTATTATTTCTTCTGTTGGAGCGTCAATCGGAATATCAAAAAGGAGAAATCGTGTTGTTACATTTTCTACTTTTACTTCTGTTGTAATAGGAATGGTTAGAATTTCTTGTAGGCTGGCTATTTCAGAGGCACATTTCCCGTTTTTAGTTGTGATTATAATCTTGTCGTTTCGTGTGAATCGAATTGTTTCAATTTGCTTGTGTGAGAGTGAATTTTTTGCGTTATTTCTTTAAGTTTTCTTGGGTATTGTTGAGGAATTCCATTTCTATGATCTTTTGAGCTGAGGAACAAGCAAAATTTTTCGGATCCGTATTCAGTAACTAAGTCGATGAGTTCTGCTGTCGTCAAATTTTTTTTCCACCATGAGTTATCTGTTTCCGTATTGTGATTTGAGTTGATTCCTATTCCATTTCTTGATTCTGTCAGTTCCGACATCCTCGGAGGTTGTGGTATGGCCAACTTGGCCAAATTGATAAGATGTTGCAAAGTAATAAAAATTAATATTTACTTACTTTAGTAAATTGAAAAAGAGGTTGAAGTTATATAGAAAATAGTAGTTAGTGAAATAGACGTCAAGTCTGCGGGACACCTCAGTCGAAGTCCATCTCCGTTCATCTCTCTGAAAAACCAATAATCTTCTATTGCTAATGTTGTAGAAGTGCGAAAGTATCCAAATCACATCAGTAATTGGAACTTATAGTCGTATAACATATATATAAATTGCAACTTTCTGTGACAAATTTTACTGATTTTAGAAGTAATGTTTCATTGTACCCCGTCTTCCCCTACTATAAAACTTTTATTGAAATAGTATAAGCTTCTTTTAAATTTTAGATAAGTATTTATGGTGGTAACTTCTATTATATTCTATAGGGCACCTCATACATATTTTTCAATGACATCCCATCAAAAATTTTATTTTTTGATCTGTGTCACTTTTCTTGCCGCGGTGCGATTTGTAAAAAAACATGTCAGTTAACGAATTTCTTCTTTAAGCCAAGTAGTCTGAACAATCAATTCAATCTTTCGAAAGGTATTAAGAAAGCCAATTTACCACTACATTAATTATGTAGAATCAAGTCGTTACAAAATATTCTTAAGAAATTTTCTGAATTGTAGTCCCCACACACCACAAGAACACGAAACGCACGGCAGGAATACAGAACTAAGAATGCTTAATCTGTTACCTATAAGACTAACAAATACTTTCCACTCTGTAAAATTTCTCAAATTTTTCAAAAGTAAAGTTACATACAGTGCAGAAGCTTGATCGATTGATATTTGGAGGTCCCTGGCTCCAGCCATAAACGTTTTAAAGAGGTTTGGACCCAAAGACTAAAAATATTGTTTGGTCCCTTATTGGTAATATTTACCTATCCCGTTGAGAAGACTTTAAAACAAAAAACATGCACATAAAATATCAAAATGCTCTAAATTCTCAAAATGTGGCATAAATAAGAAAAATCCTAAACACATGTCATCAACTTTGGACCTAAGCAGCCTCCAAAAGCATATGGAGTAAGTGGGATGTTTAATGTGTAAATTAGATACCAGTAAAGATGCCAATAAAATAATACTAATAATAAACAAACGAATAATAAAAAAAATAAATAAAAGACTTAAAAATGGAAACAAAATTCCAGACAGATTCGATTATAATTCCCGACATTTTGCACGAAAATTCCAGACAAATAAAACTAATTTACTAAGCACCAATTAAAAACTTTTCCATTGAAATGGTCAAACAATCATTCTTTAAAACAAAAAAAAGTAATAAATACTATTATTTCTTGTTTTATAACAATGTTTGATGTTATAGATAAAAAATATGTGTTAAGTAAAACCTCTGACACGACACTTGCAATTTTGAATAGTGTCGTTCATGCCTAATACCATTTTTGTACACAAACTTTTCAATATTTGATAGTGTTGACCTCTAGATCGGAAAGTTCCTGATTCAATCAGGGATAGTGCATGGATACTTGTGAGCGTAAGGTGTAGGGGCTGCTGGTACACCTTAATTCTGTCGTGGCGAACGTCCTCACGTTGGGTTGGTTTGGAAGTTTGGAGAGTGGGGTTCCAGCTCAGGTATTGCCTCGTCAACTGACCGTGGTTCAAAATTACGAGTTGTGTGCTCGGATCTTTACCTTAGGGGATTGATCCCGGACCGTCATTAATAGTCCGTTGTGTTACTTTAGTACGACGTTAATTAAAAATCTCAGTACAATAGACTACTAGTCGTGGTGTCTGGCACTCTTTTGGAGTCACCATCACAATAAGTTATAATTAAAAGTTACCAAATTATTCAATATTTGGTTCAACTACTTGGTTCGGAACTAAAAGTGTTCTGTGGTGAACCTTTAGAATCAAAACTTTTATTAATTATAAAAATATATGGAAAATAAATTACATTTGTGCATCCAAGTTAAGCTATTCTTTTGTCTCAGAAACTCCAACCATTCCATAAATATCATTTGAGAGTTCTCTGTCTACATTTCAGTTAAGAAATTTTCCGTAAGATTGGTATCATATCATCTTGCCACCATATCATCATCAACAAAACAATATTTTGTTTTTACTTGTGGCACTCTTGCATCCGGCATGCGACATTGTGCAATTTCGCAATCTTCTCCTGTCATCATGACAAAGAATTTCTTAATGTTTGAAAAGTTCGGATATTTTAAACATTATTATATTTTTTCAATAGCGACATTATTCTTTCAATAATGGCATAATTACACTTAAAGTTTGCTTTATTCTGATTTACCTGCTATCAAAAGGATATTTAATCATTACTATCAAAATGATATATAACCACTAATATCAAAAGGATGTATTCATGTACTCATGTAAAATGTATATCAAATGTATTTTTCTGAAATTTGGCCACGGGGTTGAAAAGATTAGACCGGTTTACTTTGACGGGTTCATTCCATTTTCCCGTGGTTAACTAGTAAAATCTTTAACCTGACTAAAGTCGGGAGGTGTGAAGGGTGTTTTCAATTTTTTTTCTACTATTGTAGTTTGAACATTTTTCTTTCAAATTGTGTTAAAATTTTGTTTCTTAAGTAATTTAGAAGTGGAGTTACAGGTGTTTTTATGTTACTACACAGCTGATTTTTGAAACCGGAAGTTCCCTAAAATGTTTTGCTTACATGATTGTTTCTTTCAATTTCGATTAAAATTTGACGTTATACGCCTGTCAAAAAAAAAAGACACGATCGCAATTGCACAATTTACATCGCAGAAACAAACGGAAGGTAGGAATCGATAGGATGAATGTTTTCTACAAATGTCAATGTTTAGAATTTGTCTAAGGGTCCTAGTTATTGTTTTTTCCCCTTAAAGTACTTAAGAACAAAATAATTTTGCAAAATCTGCGAATTTAACGGTGTTTTAATTTCTTTTTAATTAATGAGGAATTTCTCAAAACCATTTGTGTCCTGAAGATGGCTTTTGTTTACAGAATTTTTTTTAGTGAAATTGAAACTCAGTATAATTTAAAAATTTTAAAGCAAAAATGTTTTCCCACATGCCAAGTTGAATTCCAAAAACCATTTTTGATTCTTGATGTTACAATCAATCCGTTTGCATCCCTTTTTGCTGTGAACATCTGTGTCAATCTAGGTTTAAAAATTAATTATTTCTGATGCAATGGGCTGCGAAACTGTAAAAGACACGTGAAAAAATACTCGGAGGCGCCGGCCAATGTCAAAGCAATTTTCTCACGAATCATGTTTTAATGTTATATATATATATATATATATATATATATATATATATATATATTCCTGCATTGCATCCATCCCACATCAGTTTAATTATCATTTGTTTCGCAGCCCTACCCCCTATGGACGCTGGAAAGCATCCAGGTGGGTAAGAAAAAGAAGGGTCGGAGGACCGTGGTAAACCGGGCGCCTCCTGCTCCTGTACCACCAATGCCAGCAGTATCAACACCACTGCCCGCACCATCACCACCATTGCCAGCACCATCGCCACCACTGCCCGCACCATCACCACTGCCGGCCGTTTCGCCACCACGGTCAGCCGTGTCAACTCCACCAACGCCAGCCACGCCAACACCACCACCTGTCCAACCATCTGTGCAGCAACTGCATAGGTATGTATAACATTTTCATTAACGCTGTTCAACTCGCTCCATGTCCTTGGGGTATCTCATTTTCTGATGCGTGATAACTAGAGCTCGGATCGATATGCAAAAATGTGACCTGAAATATGCATTGCAAAATCCCAAAATATGCACTACAATCTCAAAACATGCGAAATTGCAATATATATATACACTTATAAAAAAAAGGTAGTGAAGAAGATAAAGTGTGAAAATAAGCCACACTTTCATTCAATTATTACACAATTTTATTTATTAATCGCTTCACCCACTGTCCTGGCGCTCGTGGAGAGATTTGTTTTATCCAACTCTTTACATAAATTAGATATCGCCAGCAAGGGTCAGTCGTTTCATCGACAGCCAGATGGGTAATCGCCTATCTCATTTTGAATTCTTTATATCCCCTTCTCGTACACTGGCGTAATATAGTTCTTTCTGAGTGTCTATTCCAGAGGAATTTCTTTACCTGTGTACTTCTTCAAGGAGGCTCTAAAATGTTAGTTCTCCAACTTATAAAGAGCAATATTGGATTTCAACATTGCCTTGATCTTGATACATCTCGTTCTTCTCCGAAGATTGGGACTATGACTCAAACTTTGACGCGATGAAAGGCTATTGAAAATTCTTATCTTTTTGCGCCTTTTCCACTTTTTGTGTGTGTTTGCGAGTCGTAGTTGATTTGAATTGGATTGCTTCTGAAAACCTTCCTTCCAAATGCGCGAAGCAAAGTTCTTAAAAAAAAAAGTTTTGTAAAATTTTTTTTTAAATAAAGAACAATTGTCCAAATATGCACAAAACATGCAAAAAACCCAAATATGCAAAAACATGTATAACAAATTTGGATTGTTTTGGTTGCAAGTTGCTAAAAAATAATACTCAATACGGATTTTTATCACAATTAGGAACTTAAAAAATATATGCAAAATCCGAGCTCTAGTGATAAGTAAATAAATATTATAGCCCAGTTTGAGCACTTGCACCCTCAAAAAACCCAATCCAACAGGTATTGACCCTTCGAGGGGCACCTGAACGTCTTGAACCTTTTCTTCTTAAATCAGGGTGTCTACTGGTCCCGAAAATATGCCGAAAACGGAAAACTTGTCCCGAAAGTCCACAAAAAGTCTCAAAACCATAAACGTTGGCCTGAAAATTCATCAAATTTTTCTTAAAGCGAAAACAAAAGGCGGCTGCAGCTGAACTTAAACAAATGAAAAAAAGAAAATTGCAAATAATGAGAACTGCAAATGATAAAATTGAACAATTCGACAAAAAAATTATGAAAACTGAAAAAAAAATAATAATATTAAAATGGTGTAACTTCTCCAAGCCAATCACATTCGGAGACAGATTTTCAAACACATAAATTGACATGTAATTTTTTATACCAACTTCATTTAATAAATGAAACATTAATAAAAAAAATTACGTGACAAAATGTTTTTGAAGTAATTATCGATTTCTTCAATTTTTATTAAAATTTCAAAAAAGTAATGAATGCAATATAGAGTATTTGTTTAATGCTCATCTACTTTGACATAATTTATGGTTTGTCTTTATTTTTTAAATTTTATTTAGAAAACAGCTTATTAAAGCTGAAATTGATACTAGATTAGGTGTTCCCAAATTGTGTACTGCGGCACCCTGGGGTGCCATTTAGAGAGATTAGGGGTGCAACGAAGAGCCCATGAAGCAGTTGCTATAGTAAGGAGCGAATATCGTTCAAAAATTAACGTCGTAAAAGAAATGCTAGTAGCTGCATCACTAGCATCTCGCGAGTAGCTGTGTCTTAATTCTACGATTCGAACAATTGTACAGTAAGCAGCAGGCGCACGTATAACACACATATATACCTCCAAGTGCATGTTGAAGGTAATTTTATTTGGTTTATTTAAATTTTTACCTACACCTATATTTTCCTATTAAGTACAGTTGAAGTATTTGTGTGAATTTCAAATACAAGTTGTATTAATTATATCTATGTTCTTCCCACATATTTCTCTAATTTCTTCTTCAATGTTGTACAAATATGAAATGCGTGTATTATGTATTTATTATAATATACCACAGACAGATATTACATGACGAGGGTGACGTGTGAAAAAATTCTCTTAAGGGTGCCTGCCACGTTAGGGTGGTCACAAGGTATATGGGGAAATTTTTTTTTCGCCCAATCTTCCATGGCACCCCTTTTAAAGTTGCCAATAGGCTAGCTATAAACTGTGATTGGCAGAGTTTCAGCTCAATCTGATAATATTAACCCGTGCCTCATTGAGGTTAAAGTTAAGAAAAACAGCGATTTTTTAGCAAAAAATCGTAGTTTTTGCTCCTTAAAATCGAAACTATTCGTCCTAGAAACCTGGTTCGTGTCTTATTTCATAGAAAATTTTATTGACTTGAAGTTTGATCTCATTTTACTGAAACTAATAGAATGGTATTTAGCATTTTTCAGGTAAGGTCTTAGTGGATATCGTCAAAAGTGAATTTTCATTGCAAAGCCCTAAAAGCATTGCAATATTCAATTACATCTGCTTTACAGATTTTGCTTTTGTATTTTTCATTTGGTACATTAAAAAGGCTTTTGTTAGAGGTATTTTCAAAAATAAATCCAACAGAAATCAAATTGAAAATGAAGGAATTAGTGGTAAAGAAGAGGAAGCAAAGAGTAAAAATTACAACAAATAGTGTTCAAATATATTTTATTAATTAGATAGTTGAATTATACATCCTTATATAATTATTATTAAAATATACAAATTAAGTGGTAATTACAAATTAATGTGATAATGTCTTAGATATTGTAGCTTTTGAAGAGTCCGGAAAAATTTGCATATATTCAGATACAACTTGTAAAAGGAACTACCGGTGTTCTTCCTCTTTGGTCAAAGAGGAATTAAAGTCTTTAGTTAATTTTACTCCTCTCTCAGCAGTGTCATTAACCTTTAAACCGTTCACTATTTTTTAACTTTTAAATAATGTTGATTTTCACACCATATATCGGGATCAGTATTTTAAAAAAAATTATCGATTTCAAATCTCATAAGAAAATTTTGAATTCGAGCAGAAACAAAATAATTAAACTTCTTTTATCCAATAAATGAACAACTTGTTGGAGATTGAGTTTTGGTTTTACATCCCTATCATCACAATCATCTTCATCATTTTCTACTTCGGACCTTAATTTTTCAAACATGCTTGTTTTGACATTTTTTCTCAAAGTACCATCGAAAAATGAAAATGCAACTTGCTCCGAGTTGAGATACCACAGATGGTTTATTATTTTAGATAGGGTCTTGTCTACAACCTCTTTATCAATTTTCCTGTATTGAACTTCAGATTTTAATAATTGTAGGTCTAAGTTGGAAGGCCAAAGTGGGTTTGTGGGCATTGAACCATGCTTTTACAAAAATATTGATTATAAATAAACAAATATCTTCAATACCGTTTCTCTCTAAATCAGTTAACGAAAATTGATCCCTGAAAATATACATTTTGAGAGAATTAATGGCCTTTGCAATCCATCTGGCTTGATGAATAGCACAAGATACTCTAAAAGTAATGTCTTTTTGAGTAAGATGCCCAAATGAATTTAGCAAGGTTGGATGAATTATTTTTATTATTATCCCTGGGCTGTCGGTTTTTTATATGTTCAAAAAGAAAACTTGAAATTTGGTCTGGATTACTTATTTTATTTTTAATATTTTCAAATTTTATAACCTGCTTTGTATTTCTTCTTCTGGAATTTTCGAAAAAGTTCTGGCTGAGAACGAGTGGATGTGCCCCATTTTGAAATTAAAAACTACTTTTAAAACAACTTCTAAAATATGGTGGCAACTTGCTAAATTCAGAAGGTTTTTCTCTAATAATTGTTTTAGCAAAACGCAGGTTCCCCTAAGGCTACCAATATTTACTGCCGTGGTATCAAAACACATTGCATGGATTTTCCCAACTATACCCAGTGCTCAACTGCTGATAATACAGCTTTTGACTGAATTATCACAGTTTTATTTTCAAGGATTGGAACACCTATCAATTGTTCTTCATCGCCACAATAATCAAAATCGCTGTCCGCTCCACATTTTCTTAATTGAACGAATCTGGAAGCAATTTCCCATCCCAGTGCACAACAGCTCCCTCTAAATCGGAATTTCTAAATCTAGTTTTGATCAGTACAGTTGTTTGCTGTCGGAATTTTTGTCTGCGGAGTCGTATGACACTTCTACATATTTTTCAAGACACTTCAAAAGCTACAATATCTAAGACCTTAATTTGTAATTGCCACCTAATTTGTATATTTAAATAATAATAATGTAATGATGCATAATTCAACAATATAATTAATAAAATACATTTGAACACTATCTGCTGTCATTTTTACTCCTTGCTTTACTTTCCTTACCCCTAATTCCTTCATTTGAAATTTGACCTTACTTTGAACTTGCTGACCTTACTATTTACTTCTGAAAATACCTCGAACAAAAACCTTTTTAATGTACAAAATGAAAAATACAAAAAGCAAAATTTGGAAAGCAGATATAATTGAATATTGTAATGTTTTTAGGGCTTTGCATGAAAATACACTTTTGACGATATCCACTACGACCATACATGAAAAATGCTAAATACCATTCTAAAAGTTTTAGAAAAAATAGTAGATGAGATCAAACTTCAAGTCAATAAAATTTCCTATGAAATAAGACAAGAACCAGGTTTCTAGGACGAATAGTTTCGATTTTAAGGAGCAAAAACTACGTTTTTTTTGCTAAAAATCGCTGTTTTTCTTAATTTTAGCCTCAATGAGGCACGGGTTAATATTATCAGATTGAGCTGAAACTCTGCCAATCACATTTTCTATCCTATTGGCAACTTTTAGGGGGGGGGGGTGCCACGGTAGAAAATCGAAAATTGATTTTTTGTGACCACCCTAGTGCCACGTCTTGTATAAGTTTGGGAACCCCTGTACTAGAGTCTTCTTTTCTCGAGATTAGACTGTACGCAAAAAAAAAGTGTGATTTTAAAGTATAATTATTTGCATCTAACTGACCCACATAATCATGTATAAACAGGGCATACATTTATTTTAGAAAGCCCCTAAAAGGTCCCCAAAATGTCATGAAAAAGTCCCTAAATGGACCAACAGATATTTAGTAGACACCCTGTAAATGGTTGTACTCTTCTCATTCGTAATCCAATCAGGCTCATTCAAGAACTACTTTCTTTCATTTTCATTCCGTTCCAACGCACTGCAATATTTATGTAGCATCTCATTTTCTGCTTCGCGATTCTCTATTCAATGATGTTTTAAAAAAAAAATTCTGTGTCAAATTTTGATTATTAGTATTAAATTTAAAAATAAATCGCGATACAAATTTATTTTAAGCTATCGATAGTTTAGCGCAGCTTGTGGCCAAACCTCCTGGAGTTTGTGTCATATACGAAATCAAACAATCAATCTCTGTTCAATGTTATTCAAATACTATAGTACCATTGGATGGGATCCTGGTCTTCCCCATGGAACCCAACCAAACAAAAATCAACCCTTTGAGGAGCATCAGTTTGTCTTGTGCCCCACCCCTTCAAAATGGTGATGACTGGTATAGAGTCAAGGACAGGGATGGCGAACCTATGACCCGTGGGTCAGTGTGGCTTTTTAAATGATTCACCCATTGATTTTTATAAACTTATCATATAAATAAAGAATTTTAATTATTTTTTGAGCCCCTCTTTTAAAAAATTTGAAGAAAATACAAATGTTAATAAAGAACTTAAAAAATAAAAAAAATTTATAATGATTTTATAAAATGTTTTAGATTTATTGATTATACATAATGCTGTTTTAACATTTATCTGAGAATATTAGGATTTTTATGACGAAACTTGACATCTTTACTTGGGATTTTGAAATGAAAATCATGAAATATTTTCCTCAATCACAAAAACATTTTCAAAACACACTAACAATGAAAAATACGCTTGACGTTCAAGGAAATGCAATAAAAAATATTTAATGATTATACAGAAAAAAAACAAGCCTTTGAGAAGAGATTTAAATAATTTAAGAGTATGGAAAATACATTTCACTTTACTTTATATCAATGCAAGACGAAATTCGAAACAACGAATTTAAGTGGCTAGGTATTCAAAATTTTGAAATGGAATTAGTTTAATTTAAAAGCACCACAGTTTGGAAAAATAAATTTGATAGCTTGATTTCCGAAGTAGAAGGAAAAATGGTCTGAAATTAGTGCAAATTACAATGATCCCACTCTAAAAATTAAAAATATTATATTAAACGTTTGGATTCTTTTCCAAATAATTTTATATCAATGAAGAAACTTGCTAATGCTCTTTTAACGATGTTTGGATCCACATATTCAAGTAAAAAATTGTTTTCTACGATGAATTTTGAAAAGTCTACCAATAGAAATACACTTGGAAAGGAATTGACTGCAAAATGCGTTAAATTAATGAATACTGAATATGAATATTAAGACTTAATATAAAGAAATTATCTGACATTAAACAACAACAAAGTTCTTATTAAATATACTGTAACTTTATTGTACATATACATACCTGTAACTATATTATCTATTAAAATATAATATTTCATATATGTATGTTGTTTTCTTTTCCTTGTTCATTAAAAATCAGTGCAAAGGGGCTGGGCATGATTTATCCCCTTTTACATAATTTTTTTTGCTCTCCACTTGCAAAAGTAAATGTTGTAAAACAAAAAGAAATTGGTAACTTATTAAAGGATTCAAAAATTGAGAACCAAAAAAAAAAATAGTTTTTTACCATGCTCCCTATCCCATTTCCAAGTGACCCACCAAGCTAGTGCTAAAAAAATAATGAACCAAATTTGACCCACTTCTTAAAAAGGTACGCCGTCCCTGGTCTAGGACATAGTTGGAACCTTTTCATGTTGGTAGGCTGCACTGATTTAGGTTGTTATCAAATAAGGTGTCTCTTACAAGAAATTTCAATTCGTATACTTAAGTGTACATTGTTTCGCAAAAATCTTACTACCATGCACTTGAAATAATATCAAAAAACGAAATTTTTGTTTACTTAACTGATCTTTTAATGACTTTTGTTTGTGTATCTGCTTCTCATTGAGAAACATCTGAGTATTGGGTTGGAGCTTGGAGGTCTGAAGGTTCGTTTGAACCTCCATATTGGTTCCGTCATTTGTGACCTTAAGTGTGTCTTGATTTGGGTTAGGTAGGAGAATGTAGAATGTATGTCCATGTACTTCATATTGTGTCTGGCGCAGCATGGTAAAACACGGCTCTTGTACCATAGAACCCCAATTGAACCAACCTCTCGGATCATGTCTGACTGCAAAAACCGTCGTGTAAACGGGAGCTGGTACACGTCAAATCTGTTACTACCCATTGTGACGCTACAATGCGACTTTAATTATGTCTGTCCAAACGGGTAAAATGTCGATTGGAATTTGGAAATAGGGACATGCAGTGATGTGATATAAAGTTTGGCTTTTAAGATTTTTGAGACTACTTCAACTTTCACTTTTGTTTCCTTTCAGTAAAAGAAGATGGGAGGAGATGGAGGAAGACGAAGATGAAATGCCTCAACCCCCAAGAAAGAGGTACTTTTCTTCGAGGTAGGTATACATTTTGTGCACAATTGTTATCACTGTAAAGAAGCTTAAAAAGAAACTTAATTGCTTTCAAAAATAGTTGTGGCATTACATGTGGCTAATTTTTTAGAATTTTTCTATTTAGTTCTTTGCTAAAATACTTCAAATAAACCCAGCATGAACAAAAACGGCCACCATAAAACTCAAACAGAACCAATCATACAGATCTTGTCTGAATGCCAAAACCATCATGTACACGGAGGCTGGTGCATGTTGAATCTGTCAGTACCCGTTGTGGTGGTCCAGTACTACTTTAGCTAACTGCCTCCCTATAGTTATATCTGTCTAAACAGTTAAAATGTCGATTGAAATTGGAAATGGGGGCATGTATTGGTATGATGTGAAATTTGTCTTTTAAGACCTTTGACTATTTCAGCTTTGACTTTTGTTTCCTTTCAGTGAAAGTAGTTCGGATATGGACGAACAGGCAGAGATGCCACAGGACATCCAAGGCATAGCTTCTTTGCCGGGTATGTATATATTTTGTGCATAATTCTCATCCATGTTATTAAACTGGAACTTTTATAGCTTTTAAACATAGTTGTAGCATCCTTTCTTCTGGCGAATAATTTAGAATTTTTCCATTTAGTTCTTTTGCCAAAATACTTCAAATAAACCCAGCTGGACTTTAGGGGAAGTTGGAAACGTTTGACTTGAGTTATAATTCGTATTCTTTTCCAAATGTTTGAACGTTTTTGAAAACTCATAAATGTCAATGCCGTACTGTTATTGTAAGCCCAGCATTTGCTGAAGAAAAAATTTGTAAGTTATCGATTAAATCAAGGTAATCTAATGTTAAAAACAATTTGTTTTTTGTGAAAGTTTGATTTGACACCAGTTTTGACTTCTAATATGTATAATTGCCTCTGCTGGTTTATTCTCACTCAACTACGAAACTCATACGCGCCTATCCTCTTGATGTTGGATGAATTGTAGGGCTGCAAAAGGACTTGTGGAAGAGTAACACTAGTAACACAAAGGATTTTTGAAATGGTAGCAGAGAGAATAAACCTTATTTGCAGTTTTAGTTCCAAGACATCAAATCAATTGGCTGAAACGCAATGTGCTATTTGAGTATGAAACAGACGTGGAAGATACTGCCAAACTATTTTAATTACAAAATAAAAAGGTAAATGTTTTTACACAAAAAACACTTAGCAACAATAGATCGATGTTTTCCTTTCACAGTTGCTAAGTTTGGACACATAAACATCAAAATTTGTCGTAAAGAAAACAATATCTTTTTGTATAAAAAGTACTAAACTTTTGACCTTTTGTGAACTTTTAAGGAAGGTGCCAAAACTTCGAAATTAGTAACCCTTGCGCTCACTTTTCTTGATGGACACAGTTGGTCCCAAAGCATGATCCTGCAAAGTTCAACTCCATGATCTTATATGGATTGTGAGGTACTTTCACGGCTGAGGGCTGCATATTGTATTAAACTCCTTGTTCCCTCAAAGTTCAACTTGATGAACTCGTTAGCTATAAATTAACAAATTACCAATCCTACTAGCATGTTCAGGGTGTCAAATATTAGGTTTATGCTAAATTTAGTCCCGTTTTGTGACAATAAAGAACGAAGTCAAATTATTTTATTTACTAAAAATTAAACTGAATCAATTTAGCATGCCGTTTTGTTCAATGACCTTTCTCCCCCCTCTTCGGTAGCTGGATAATGCAACGCTCATGGGAGTTATGAGGTTTGACTGTTCCTGGTGACGAAAGTTTTTGAACCACTTGCGGCAACTGGAATTGTCAATGGCACCCTCACCTTAAGCAACACATATCGTTTGCAGCCATGAAGCGTTACCATTTTGGAAATAAAAATGCCTCATTCACTCTGATTGGTCTAATTGATGCTCTCTTGAGTACTTGAAAGGCTTGAGCAGCATTTGATTAGTTGTTGACGTAATCCTATTTAAAATATAGATATGAGTTTGTATATATCTGTACCTCAGAGGTATAAGACACTATGTCACTTTTACCAAACGTTACAGAAGAGCAGCTTGAACCTGTTTAATTATGATCTCCCTTTATTTTCTTACCTGTTTATTGGATTTTTGTAATTTCCCAAATAATTATTGATGTAGGACATAACGTTCAATACCTCTAAAAATACATGTAGATGTGTAGTTATCCTCTTCGGGGTAAAAAATGAAAATAGTGTCTTATACCTTCGAGGTACAGATACATGAAATGATATCGGAACATCTAAATTCTCACTACTGTTAAGTCCCTTTTCACCCGATAAAATTCCTGATGGGAAATTATTGCAGTGGTTTTTAATGTCAACTTAAAAAATATATTTATTTAAAACAAAGTGAATTGAACATAATAACAATTGAGAGGCTTTGTCAAACCTTCAACAAGCCAACTCAAAAAGTAACCCAACTTGGGTTGTACAAAAACACATTTATATACAATTGATACACGCCCAGATACATAAAATTTACATACTTAACAGCTGCCAACTAGACAAGAGTATTGATTACGATATTCGGATTTTATAACACACTTGCCACTGCTTGGCCAGCACGTCGTTGCCCATGACAGTTCTTTTCGTTTGGTCAGATCTGACCACTGCTCGCAAACTCCAGTGATTGCCGTTGTTTGTAAGCGTAACGAAAATGATCGGAGCCACCATTTCCATGACTGTCGTCATAGCGGTCTCAAACAGTTGGACACCTTAAAGTTGATTTATTTTAAATAAATAATTAATTATTTAATAAATAATTAAATAATCAAATGGTAAATAATTGAATAATAAAACTGTTTTTGATATCGATCTGGCGTAAAAATTTACGCTGATTTGAAATCTGCTGAAATTTTCATTCTACCTTCAACGATCCCAAAGTTAGAAACTTTGAACTAGAGAATAAAAAACCACTTTGTTTTCGTTTCTCAAATAAAATAAACCACGACAGCCGTCTGTGTTGTCCATTCTCCAACGTATTCTGTCCGTCTAAGTTGACACCTCTGGATTTTTGTTTAGACGGCCGTCTAGTTATGCCCGCGGCATCATGACGTATCACGGCTGTTAGATAACGGCTCCACTTTCTTAGGAAACCGAAGCTTAATTGCAGAACACTCGTCCAAATGAGCAGCAATCATGACGTGTCCGGAATCACACAAAACACAGTCAAGTGAATTAGTTGAATTAAAACGAAACAAATGGGCACCAAGACAATCGTGTCCGGTCAAAAGTCTAAACTCTTCCACAGGAGTGGCACGAGGTGAATCCTGGATACAATGAGATGCAAGAAGCACACCCCAGAATGGTTAGCAGTACAGTGGTACAATTGCTTGTAAATTCTCCTTATCTCTAGTTTAGCAGAACGGAGTGGCAGGTCTCTACAAGACCTTTGAAGAATATCAGTTCCCTTTTTTCCCAGAAGGTCCGCCATCTCATTTCTCCAAAGACCACAATGCGACGGAAGGCGACTTTTCCTTGAATTACATACAGAAGCTCCCTGCTTCTCTGTACACAGAAACTCCTATTCTCCTGGTTGCCTGACAAAGCCTGAAGAACAGAGGTAGAATCCGAAAATCTTACAGCCTTGTCAAGAGGGAAAAGACGAACAGTAAAAGTTGTTGGAGGGCTGTATGGATAGCCTCATTTTCAACATCGAAGTGAGTTGAAAATGAGCCCACAAATAGATAAACGGAAAAGGGCTCACCAAAGACGCGAGCGCCCCAAGAAAAACCTATAAAGGACCCATCAGTGTAGGTGTGAAGCCACTCGTCAGAAGGGAAATGGGTGTTAATAGTTTCTAAGGCAATAGCGCGAAGTGCTACAGGACTAATGTCACGTTTTCTCACATTCAGAACCAAGTTCAATCTGATATCGAGTATCATTGTCCAAAGGACTCACAAAGGACAAAAGTTCATAGGACACATCATTAATGACTTTATAATGGGCGTTCTCACGAACGCATTGGATAAAACCCCTCAGAGTCTTTAGATTACGTGCGCTGTCACAGTCGTAATCCTGCCAGAAAGAAGTCCCTGGGAGTTTAGTTAGTCTTATAAAGAATAGCTGCATTTCTCTGAATTAGATTAGTCAACGGCTGTTGATCACAGAGTAAATGCATAGCAAGCACGGGAGGAGTCTTCACTTCTCCAGCGATCATGCGTAGCACCTGGTTTTGGAAAGCATCAAGGAGTTTCAAGCTTAACCCGAGGCAAAGATCATCACTTCCTTGCTGTAATTGAGAACCCGTTGAATATAGATCTTGTAGGTTGTATTCAGAGTAGTTCTGCACCCCCATTTGACTCCAGGCAATCTTTTAAGAATGAGGAGTCTCTTCCCTGCCTTTGAGACGACATGCTCAGCGTGCATTTTAGTTTATCTAAAATGCAACCTAAATACATTGAAACATAATTATGTTGCAAAGAAGTACACTTATAGACAAGGCGAGGGGTAAAGGGTTGCCTATTTAAAGTATAGAAGTGACTAGTAGTCTTCCCTAAGTTAATAGTCATTATTTTCCGTACAACAGTACTCCAGTCTCTTAAGAGTCGTATTCAGGATGGCATTTAGCTTCGACTGGTCGTTTTTCCATGCTCAGCACCAAATAGCAAGGTCATCCGCAAGAAGAGCTGCATTAGTCGGTCTATCAGAAGTCAAGATATCGGGTAAATCATTAATAAATACATTGGATAAGGCAGTTATTAATTACATTACCCTGGGCTAAGCCAGTTTCACTTTGTTTAAAGCTGGACAATTGACATGGAATTCCCAAAACGAGTAGCACAGAAATGCTGTGAAAGGAAGTTCTTAATCTATGTGATATTGTTGCACACACCCAGAGTCTGTAACAGACCATTCTTAACACCAACCAGTGGCGGATTTCAGGAGGGGCGATCGCCCCTCCCAAACGCTGACATTTTTTCAAATAAACTATAAAATTAAAAAAAATCATTAGGGGGAACTTTGGCTTTGCTCTCTCTCCCTCAGTTTATCCTCTGCAACGTTTCTGGTCTATAATACGAGATTAGACTGTTTACAGCACAGTAAACTTTATTTAAAAGATAAATGATTTACAAGTTAAGATTCATTAAATAGTGCGAGTGCACAGCATTATTATGGATAGAATCTGCCACGGAGCCATATGACTCGTTCAATTGGAGTATCTTAAAGAGCGATTGTTCATCTCCTCTTATTTAAAGGAGGAGTCCCACTATCACAAGCAAGCATTAGAGGCGGATTCGAACTTTATTGAACCTTACGAAAATCCTCGTTATGTTGCTAATCAAATATGTACTTATCACCGAGAATTAATCGATTGGAATGGAAAAATTATTCTATCAATTATTGAAACGGCTCCGCTGTGTTTAAGGCAAAACTTAGCTTTACATGGTCGCCGAGATGATAACATTGGACTTTCATTGGCATCAACGGCAAATGAAGGAAATTTTCGTGCTTTGTTGCGGTTCAGAATGTTTGCTGGAGTCGAAGTTCTTCGTAAACATATTGAGTCTTCAAAAACTCAGTTCATAAGCAAAATAATTCAAAATGACTTAATTTAATGTTTTGCCATGGAAATATAGTCTCATCATTGCACAGGTTCGTGAAACAGGTGTCTATAGTACAGTGTTTGATGAAACAACAGATGCTTCCCATAAATCTCAATTGACATTTATACTAAGAAACGTGACTAGCGAAGCAAGAAGAATGCAAATTCATGAAAATTTCTTGACGTTTTTAGATATGTTTGCTGTTTTAACAAAATCAAATAGCAGCATTCCCAAAGAAGCCTACCGTGTCAACTTCGTCTGAATTAAAAGCGAACTGGAGCTGCGATTGGTCACAAAGACATTAAGATAGTTTTTAATTTGGGATTGGATTCTTCAAGAATGGTTAGTATTGGTACAGACACGTGTAGTGTGATGACCTAATCGTTGCGATGATGTAAAGGAAGTTAAAAAAAATTGCTGTAAATTCAATGCACTGTCCATGTTTCAGCTACCGACTGAATTTGCCTCGAACCAAATCTTCGTCCGTTTCAAGCGTGCGTAATTGTCATTATTAAGTCTAATAGTATTTGCTGAAATGAGGCAAATAAGACTTAGAGGTGTAAAAATATTAAGTTTATTTTGGCATGGGTAAAACATAAACATACAAGCACATGAAACGATGATGAGAGCGGTAAGATAACAGTTAAAACTACAGCACTCTCGGTTACAGTTACATACATAACATCTTCCTCTTTTTAAAGGAAGGTAGATAGGTTAGTATATGCAATAATTTCAGAACATACAAATACTGAAGAAAGTACGACAGGATAAATTATTGTTTATTTATGCAAATGAAATAATTAAAACATACTTGGTTAAATAAGTTTGAAACAAAAGATTATCTTCTATACAACAACCATTTCATATCTACAAAACTCAAGGAAATCGAATTAACATTTTACCTCGTTGCCACATAGCACATAGATAAATAAATATAAATGATCAAAAATATCCATCAATTCCCCCTATATTTTTGTCATTTTTAAGTAATTATAATAGCAGTTAGTAAGAGTTCAAGTCCATAGACACACATGATTCAAGTCCAAGATTAACCATATGACCTTTCAAAATGTCACTCGATAAATGTTTTGTCATGGCATCTGCCTCCATTGTTGATAGTGTAGAATTTTAGTACAGAGATAACGCAGAGTTTTACTCGGCTAAATAGGTTTATTTAAATATTTAATAAATACATCACACACAACAGGCAACTAGACAAGCAGTAAGCATATGCTTCAGAAGGTAAACAAGTAGTCTAGTGTTGCCATTCCAGATTAACTAACTTGAATAATTATATCTCAACACACTCCCTTAATTATCAAAGTTTTCATAAACATAAAATACAATATAGCAAAGACTAAAAAATTAATCACAATTTTACACATTTAGAAATACTAAATTATTATACTTCAGTAATCAAGTTATATTACTAATTCAGATTTAAATTTCTGAAATTTAATAGATCCCAAAGCTTTAGTGAAAATATCTGCAATTTGTATGTCAGTAGGACAATACTTTATGTTAATTAAACCTTCATCTACCTTTTCTTTTATGAAATGGTACCTAACATCTATGTGTTTACTACGTTTATTAAATACCCCATTTTTAATTAAACTTATAGCACTTTGGTTATCAATATTTTAAGTAACAGAAATTTTTTCATTTGTGAGTTCTTCAATTAAACTTTTAAGATACACAAGTTCTCTACAACATTCTGCTGCTGATATATATTCAGCCTCTGTGCTTGAGGTAGCTACAATGGACTGTCTTCTAGAACACCAACTTATTGGTCCACCACAAAAATAGATCACATATCCAGTAGTACTTTTACGTGTTTCACTATCTCCAGCATAGTCAGAGTCACAATATGCAATAAGTTCTTTATCACTGCTCTCTTTTGAGTAGCTTATTCCTGAATTTATGCTTCCCTTTAGATATCTTAGAGTTCTCTTTAGATTCACAACATCTTCATTAGATGGATTTTCAACATGACGACTGTTAGAATTCACTGCAAAAGCCAAATCTGGTCTAGTTCTCCACGATAAATATAAAAGACTTCCCAAAGCTTCTCGAAAAGGGAAAGCAATTTCTTCATGTTTTTCAGTATCATCAGCTGAAGTCTTCAATATGGGTGTGTTCATTGGTTTTGCATCTTGCATTTTATATTTTTGTAGCACTTGGCCCGCATACGCTTCCTGGTGAATTTTCAGTGCTTCAGAATTTAATTCTATACTAATTCCCAAAAATGAATCTGGTTTATCATATGATGTCATTTCAAACTCTTTTTGAAGGATTTCCAAGTATTCAACTAGTTTGGATCTATCTGGCCCAATTAGAATTCCATCGTCTACATAAAAAGCCAATATTGTGTCAGTTCCCACAAAAATACATTGTTCAGATTTAATTTGACGAAAATTTTTACTTTTCAAAAAGTCAGTTGCCTTTTATTCCACCTCAAAGGAGCTTGTTTCAAACCATATAATGATTTTTTTAACTTACATATTTTAGACTGATCACTGTAACCCACTGGCATTTTCATGAATATTTCCTCATCCAGTTTTCCATACAGAAATGCTGTCTTGATGTCAAATTGCATAATATGATATCCTCTATTTGCTGCTAATCCAAATAAAATTCGCAGGGATGATGTTATGTTCACAACAGGACTAAAAGTCTCTTCATAATCTATTCCATAATTTTGTTCACATCCTCTGACCACTAATCTTGCTTTATACGTGTCATCATCTTTAATTTTAAATACCCATCTATTACTTAGAATCTTTTTATTTCCAGCACTACTTCTATCCACAATTTTCCAAGTTTCATTTTTTTCTAGAGATTTCTTTTCATTTTCTATAGCTTTCTTCCAATTTTCTTTATCAGGGCCATTTACTGCTTCTTCATATGTAAGTAAGACATAATCAGTGAGATGAGTGGGTGGTTTCTTTATTCTTTTGCCTCGTCCAAGTTCCTCTTCATTTTCTTCATCTGTCTGAACCAATTCTTCGGAATCTTCCATACTTTCTTCTGCATCAATTGGAAGAGACAAAATATTTCTTTCTTCAGTTCTTGGAACAAGAAATACCACATCTCTTGCAATTTCTATTCTTCTTTTCTCTTCATCCCACAGCCGATAGCCATTGTGAGTATATCCAACAAAAATAAGTTTGTTACTTCTACAGTCCAACTTTTTTAGGTGACCAAGTTTCTTTGCATAAGCCACACTTCCAAATATTTGTAATCTGGACAAATCAGTCTTATTTTGGTACCACATTTCAGCAGGTGTTACCTCAGTAGCTTCTGTTGGACTGCGGTTTATTAGATATGATGCAGTTCTTAATGCTTCACCCCACATTAATTTCTTAAGGCCAGAATCAAAAATCAATGCCCGAGTTTTCTCAAGCAAGGTTCGATTCAAGCGTTCAGCTTTTCCATTTAATTGTGGTGTATGTGGAGTTGTGTAATCTAACTTGATACCCTTTGACTTGCACCAATTTCTCATTTCATTTGAAGTATATTCGCCTCCATTATCACAACGTATTTTAGCTACACGAAGTGACCATTTTGCTTCAGCTTCTTCTGTATACTCTTTTAGGACATTGAGAGCTTCATATTTGTTTTTAATCAAAAATACCATAACAAAATGTGTATAATCATCTAAGCAAGTCAAAAAATATCTATTTCTGTCCCATGTTTCAACTTCTATAGGCCCACATATATCTGTATGTATTATTTGCAATGGTCTTGTAGCTCTAGTTCTTTCAGATTTAAAAGGAAGTCTGACTTGTTTAGCTTTTAGGCATACTTCACAAGAATTAGACATACCTTTTATTTCTTTTTCTGACAGCTTCATGCCTTTTGAATGCTTCAAAAGAAGTTTCATGTTCTTTTCACACAAATGTCCAAGTTTACGATGCCATGTGTCTGCATAATTTTTACTCTCTGTCAACAATGCTTCATTTTGTTTATTCAGATCAATTTCATAGAGTCCTATTTCATTTTTATACCCTTTCAACACAATTTCACCTTGTTTGGAAATTTCAACTCTATCTTCAACAAATTTCACTTTGTTTTTAGTAATAGCATTTACAGACAGTAAATTTTTAGACAGTTCAGGAACATATAACACTTGATTTAATATGCAACCCTCTGCTTTGATACTTCCAACACTTTTCGCTTCCATCACTTCTGAATTCTTGGCAAGACCGATTTCAGTCGAGATTTTTAATGGATCTTCCAATAGTGTTTCAGAATTAACCATGTGACTTGAAGATCCCGAGTCCACAACCCATTTGTTTGTAGAACTTCCATTAGGAGCAAGAAAGGAAACTTGTTTTCTTCCATTGGCATTATTTCTAAAAAAACAGTCTTTTTCAATATGATTAGTTTTTCTACAAATGCTGCAATGGGGTTGATTTCTCTGGTTCCTGCAATCTTTGGCAAAATACGAAGAACTGTTACATTTAAAACATTTTCTTTCTTTACCATATTTTTCTTGTATCTTAATTTTAGGACAGGATCTGGCAAGGTGATCTCCGCTGTTGCATTTGAAGCATTTTTTTCATGGACTTTAAATGCAACACTCTCTTGCACTTCTGGAATTTTACTTGAGTTTTCTTCATTTAATAACCGAGCTGTTAGGTTTTCTAAGGTCTTGTCTTCTTTGTTTGTGGAATCCCATGCACTTCGGAAGTGTTTATACTTTTCTGGAAGAGTTGATAGAATCTTCGATACAATCATTTCGTCATCTATGTTCTTGTCAAGTGTTTTTAAACGGAATGCAATGTTTTCTAACTTACTGATATGGGTGGCAAGATCCGATTCAGAATCCATATTGTAGTTGAAGAATTCTTGCAACAGATTACACTTTTGCTGCTCAGAATCCCGTTCATATATTGAACAAAGTTTTTTGTACATCTCACAACTGTTTCCGCAATTTAAAATATGCATCATCACCTTTTTATCGATACTTGTCACAATAATTCTTTGTGCTTGCGCATCTCTTTTCACCCACGAACGAAATGCCGCATCAGCTAAGCCTTCTTTTGATTCCGTTCCGCTTACGATGTCAAATAAAGAATGGGATTTAAAAAGTATAGTCACTTGAAACTTCCACACTGGAAAATCACTTTTGTTTTTCAGTTTATCAATACTGCTCAAGTCTTCCGATACGTTAGCCATTTTTAGTTGTTTTTAGCGTTGCCTGGAACTTTTTACTTCTATTTCATTTAGCCACCAAACGATAATCTGGGCACATGACCTGTAGAATTTTAGTACAGAGGTAACGCAGAGTTTTACTCGGCTAAATAGGTTTATTTAAATATTTAATAAATACATCACACAGAACAGGCAACTAGACAAGCAGTAAGCACATGCTTCAGAAGGTAAACAAGTAGTCTAGTGTTGCCATTCCAGATTAACTAACTTGAATAATTATATCTCAACAGATAGTGCCACAAGTTTTTGTTTTCCACTTTTCCAGCCGACTAGGGTTTCTCCAATCCTCAACAAGTATCCACTATAAGACTTAGCATCTGGGGTGGTACTCCAACTAGCATCAGTACAAGCATTAAATTCTCCATTTGTTGGTTTAAATCTTAGACAATAGTTCATAGTCCCTTTCAGATAACGAAAAAGTCGTTTGATGGCAGTCCAATGCACTTCTCGGGGATCTCTGCTATATTGTGACAATCTGCTTACAGTGTAAGAGATGTCTGGTCGTGTTCCAGTAGCTAAATACATCACAGATCCAATAGCTTCTTGATATTTCTTCTGTGGAAAAATTCTTGAATCTTTATAGTCATCAAGCTGTTTATCTCCCGCTACACCTGGAGTTTTCACCGGGTTGCAATCTTGCATATTGAATTTTGCCAATATATTCATCACATAATTTCTCTGGGATAAAATTATTTCATTCTCTGTTTGTTTCATCTGTAATCCCAAAAACATGTTTGAATTAGTTGTTTCTTTAATTTCGATATTCTTTCTCACATTTTCAATAACATTATTAAGCATTTTCTTCGAACTTGTTACTATTAAGAAGTCATCTACATATATTCCAATATAAATATATTCATTTTCTTCCCTTCTAATATAAATTGATGGATCTGACTTGAGCCTCTTTAGGCCAGTTTGCTCTAATATTTCATTGAATCTGTCATACCAGCATCTTCCTGACTGGCAAACCATATATGCTATGCTTGATTAAGTAAACCTTACCATCAGGTAATTCGTAACCTTTTAGTGCTTCCATATACACTTCTTCATTCAATATTCCATTTAGGTAAGCTGTTTTGACGTCATAGAATTTTACAATGGAATTCTTTGTTGCTGCAAGTGACAGAAGAATTCTCAGTGAATCCCATTTCATTACTGGACTAAAACTTTCCTCAAAATCTATTCCTTGTTTCTGTCCGCAACCAACAGCAACGAGTCTTGCCTTGTAATGTTTCTCCCCTTCTGGTTTCTTAATCTTGTATACCCACCGGCTTTTAATCACTTTCTTATTCTTAGGTTTATCTACTGTTTCCCATACGTTGTGCATCTCTAAAGAGTTAATTTCATCATCCATTGCATTTTTCCATTCATCCTTTTCATCGGATGTTACAGCACTATCATACGTTTCAGGTGTGAAATCTGTTGCTGTATATACTTGATAATCATCATATCTGGTGGACATTCTTCTATCTCTAACAGGTCTTCCGGATGTATTCTGGTCTTCACCTTCTTCGCCATCTGAGTTGCTGCTGTCTTGTTCATCGTTTATTATTGAATCTATTTGTTCTTGTAAATCTGGAACTTCAGTTAATGTGACTTCCCTCTCAGACTCTTCTTGATCACCTATACCGTAATCAATTTCCATATAGTTTACTTGTTTTTCTCCTTTTTGAGGTTCATTTGGAACATATCCATTTGTCAGTTCGTCAAACATAACATCAGAAGTTTCACATACTCTTTTTTCCTCTGTGCTAAATATTCTGTATGCCTTTCTTTCTCTTGAATAGCCAATGAATACTCCTCTTTGTGCTTTAGCTTCTAATTTATGTTTTTTGTTGTTATGCACTTTATAATATGCAAAACATCCAAAAGGCTTGAGGTGTCGAACTGAGGGCTTTCTGGAATTCCAAAGTTCCATAGGTGTTTTATCTTTTCTGTTCTTAGTAGGTGTTATGTTGTGCAGATATTCAGCAGTTGCAACTGCTTCGGCCCAGAATTGTAGTGGTAACTGACTATCTATCAAGAGAGTTCTCGCTTTATCAAGTAATGTCCTGTTTGCCCTTTCTGCTATTCCGTTGCTTCTCGGTGAATAGAATGTTGTTTTTTCATGTTTTATTCCCTTCTGGTTTAAATATTGACGGAGGACTTCATTAATAAATTCTAGCCCATTATCAGTTCTAATTCTTTTGACTTTGGTATTTAGTTCATTCTCTCATCTTCTTATAAGATTTTGCAGAACTTCACTTGTTTCATCTTTAGTCCTCAAAAACTCAACAAAATATCTTCTCGAATATTGATCAACTACTGTCATCATATATTTCTTTCCATTCAGAGATTCCACTCTAAATGGACCACATAAATCAATGTGTAAAGCTTCAAGAGGTCCTTCAGAGATCTCTGAATAAGTGTTTTCATACGAACGACCAGTCATTTCCCCTCTAACACATGAATCACAAATTCCAACTTGTCCTTCCAGCTTTTCTAATCCTCGAACCATATTCTTTGTTAACATCATTTTTAAGTAATCTGGATTAATATGTCCAAGTCGCTTATGCCATAACTTATATGAATTTTCTTTTATTTTGAAACATGTTTCACCTTCTGCTTCAGTCTTTTGGGGTACTAATTTTACAATAAACATTTTTTCCTTAAATGTACCTTTACATATTAACTTTCCATCTTCATCATATATATAAGCTCCTTGCTTATTGAGTACAACTTCATTTCCATTTTTTACTATGGATGGCACAGACATCAAATTACATCTCAGCTTAGGAACACGTAAAACATTCTTCAATCTTACATTTCTGGCGTCTCCCTCTGCTGAAGCTGCTCTTATTTCCCCTCTGCACGTTGACTCAATATTTCTGCCTTCTTCAGCCACACTGACAATTTTATTTTCTTCCTTTATGTTTTCCATCCAAGCTTCACTAGGAGTCGTGTGGGATGTGCAAGCAGAGTCCAAATGCCACTCGCTCTGTTCTTCTTCAGAAGTTTCTTTTTCGCTGGTTGTCAATGCTGATTCCTTTCTCGAAGTTGAATCCTCCCTTGAAATTCTTACATGCTCATTTCTGTAATTGTTTGAGCTCTGTATTCCTGCGTTCGGTTTCCCAGGATTTTTCTTCTTGAAATTATTCTTTCCAAACCAACAGTCTTTTTGAAGGTGCCCAGGTTTATGGCAGATGAAACAGGATTTCGGCTTTGGCTTGAATCTTCCATGAGTTCTGTAAGCTCTAAGTTCACCCTTTTTGTCTTGCTCTTTCTTCTCAAAATGTAATAATGTTTGTCTTAAATCTACAAACTTGATTCCTCGATTAGCTGACAGTGCTAACACAACAGTTTCATACCTCTCTGGTAAGCCTTCTACAATATATCGAACCAATTCTCTTTCTGTTACCTGTTTACCTAGTTCGTTTATTTGTTGTGAGAGACCCTGCGATCTTGTAAGATATTCATCGATGCTTTCGTATCCCATCTTCTTCAATCGAGTTAAATCTAACAGTAAATCTGTTCGTCTATCTTCTACCGCACCTTCAAATCGTGTTTTAATTGCTTCCCAAATATCTTTTGCTTTCTTTATTCCTTTATATACGATCGCTTGTTCCGCTGTTAGGCTAAGAACAATTATTCCCAAAGTTTCCTTATTTTTCTTCAACCAAGCTTTATGATTATTCACACTGTCTGGATTATTTTCTTCTTTAACCGGTTCTTCATTAAGGATTACTTCTTCAAACAAATCCTTAGCATCCAGTAATGCTTCGATTTTCATGCTCCAAATTGCATAATTATTTTCATTCAGCTGCTCTATTCTAGCTGAACTAATATTATCCATTTTTGCCGAGTTGGTTGATTTATCTTTCGCTAGCGGTCAGCGGTTAGGCTTAACTCGAGCTTCTTTGTCGATTATTTAAATAGTCAACAAAAGTTCAACCACGCTCTGCTACCATTTTGAAGAAAGTACGACAGGATAAATTATTGTTTATTTATGCAAATGAAATAATTAAAACATACTTGGTTAAATAAGTTTGAAACAAAAGATTATCTTCTATACAACAACCATTTCATATATACAAAACTCAAGGAAATCGAATTAACATTTTACCTCGTTGCCACATAGCACATAGATAAATAAATATAAATGATCAAAAATATCCATCAAATACAACACTAGAGAGAATCTGGATAAATATAATTATTATGCACATAATTAGATAAATCTGGATTACTTTGTAAAATGAAACCAAAATGTGTGAATGTGTTCATCACTCATGATAACGAGGAGGAGGTTTGATAACACGTCCGGAATGTGTCACTCTGGTACCACTAGTTGGAGAATCAAATGGAGCAATTGGGATGGGTGGTTCAGGACCATATATATATATATATATATAGTTTGTGTGATAAACCTCAGACATGGCAGATTGCACCCACCTACAAAAGGTGTGGGACATATTAAAATTTTTTAATAAACTATAATAATTTTATATACATTGCAGGATTATAAAAATGTTTCTAAAAAGGAACATTTTTGTGTTATTGCTTATAATTTTCATAGCATTGTAAGCATTTCTATCTAAAATGTACGATATACTATTATGAAGGACATTTTAAGAACAAGCTTCTATTCCAACACACTATGATGCAGATCCATCCCTTTGACTGCAAAAATTATTGGATGAACCTGCCTGTTTTGTTTATGTGGATTATGTTTAACAAGCTTTCTCCAATAGCTGGGAGGGGGAAGGGTCCTAGGCAATGAAAAAAAGCAAAACCTCAAAACCTAAAGAAATACGCGAACATAATACGCTCTCCCCACTCCAAAAAGAAAATTTCTTTTATGCCTTTGGCTTTAGGACATAAAACTACTCAACCAAACTTAGCTATTTTTGTTTAAAAAATGTTAATTTATGTTTTCATATGTCAAGCATAAAAAGATAAAAATTCTAATAATATTTTCATGTATTTACAAATACCCAGAAAAAGCCATTAAAACCCAAGCGGGCTGGGTTTTTGTCAACCCTGGTCAACCTTCTTTTGTTAACTTTGTAGACAAACTAGTTACGTGCTCGGACCCACTGTTGCATCATATACTGCCTATTTGGTTACGATCTTCCATATCGTTAATAATAAAACTCATTTCTTTTGTTTCACTATTTAATTTTCTATTTTATAAAACCTCTCTAGAATCAGAACACATTTCCTCTGTTCATATCTCTAGTATTTTTTCTTTAGAAACCAAATTTCTTTTTCTACAGAAAATTGAAGAGTTCTATGGAATTCTAAAAGAATTTCGTAGTGGCTGCTACAGAACCCATTGTGCTTGGCAAACACCATTAACCATTCATAGTTAAAAATTATTTGAAGCTTGAATGATCCATATTCCTTAGTTGACCTTTTGCATTGTTAATTAGGAGTACTAATATTGAAACTGACTTATCACTTTGATTTACATTATACAAATTGTCATTTTCGCTTCAGATGAATTTATGTATTTTTTCGCCACCAAATACACTTATGTCCATAAATTAAGGATAATGCGAGCTCCGGCAAATAAAGGTTCAGAAATAAAACCTTCAGAAACTTATTCATAAAGCTCGTTTTTTAACAAAAGATAAAGAACATAAAAACTACGATTTTTGCTCACTGGATCAATTACAAAAAATATCGACCTTACAAAAACTTTACATCACATGGTTGGTATGATGGTTAATATGGCGTATGTCTCCCATACGATGAAATACAGTCCGTACAACGCCTAGGGATGCTGAGGATCAAATTATCGAGCTGATCTTGGGGAAGATCACTCCACTCAGCAAGCAGTGCTCTCCGAAGTTCCGGTACACATGTAGGAGGTGGTTGACGGGCTGGAACTCGTAGACCCAGCATGTCCCACACATGCTCTATCGGATTCAAGTCAGGTGAGAATGCTGGACATTCCATAAGGGTGATATCCTCAGATTCAAGGCATTCGTTTACAATGTTTGCACGGCTAGGACGGGCGTTGTCATCCACAAACACAAATTCTGCGCCCATGGCACCCCTAAACAAACGTACATGTTGTTCCAGAATGATGTCCCGATCAATTTGGCCTCTCATGGTTCCCATTTGAACATGTAGATCTGTTCTGGAGCCCAGTATAATTCCACCCCAAACGAGCAATCCTAAACCACCGTAACGGTGTTGTTCAATGATGTTGTCTTGGTGGTAGCGAGTACCTGGCGTTCTCCATATGAACGTCCGCCGTGAATCAGACTGCAAGTTAAACCTGGACTCGTCGGAAAACATCACACAAGTCCACTGTAACGATGTCCACATTGCATGTTCTCTACTCCAGGCTAACCGCTGGCGACACTGAGTTGCCATGAGCGGAACACATCTGACAGACCTGCGAGCTTATAGACCGAAATATCCCAAACGTCTGTAAATGGGTTGCCTTGAAACTGTCGTTGCCGTGGTTGAAGATAGCTGACGAGAAAGGTCGGATGCTGTGCTCCGTCTGCTTCTTTTTGTAGTTACTGCCAAATACCAGTCGTCATTCGGCGTTGTAACTCGGGGGAGACCTGTACTGTAACGTCTACTGACATTTCCGTCATTTTGGAATCGTTACCAAAATCTAGAGATGACACTTTGGGTGATTCCAAGTTCCACTGAAGCTTTCATCTGAGTATGCCTACATTTCAGGCGGCCGATAATTCATCGACTTGCGTCCTCTGTGCCATAACTATTCGGTTGCGGCACTGAGCGGCTAACAGAACGTTTGTGAACAATTTTACTTCTTTGCTACTATTCCTCATATACACCTCTTACACTCTCATCATTTTGACATACTAACGGCGTCATCTGTGTGCGATAATTCTACAGGTGAAATTTTTACTTCAGAGTTCAATTTCCGTGTGATTCTGAATTATCCTTAATTTATGGACATGAGTGTATTTCCAAAAGTATTTTGTTATCAAGGAATGCTGGCTTATATGAATGTTATGCCACTATCAGTCCTATTCAGTCCATTGAAATCTTACAATGACAACGTAGACTAGATTGATATTCTGACTTTCATTCTAACAAAAAGAAACAGACTAGTAACCCAGAGTATCAAATGGAAGACTGACACCACATTTGCATCCTTGGTAATAAGCATGTTAAAATTTGCTTTCCTCTTCCCAATGAATTTGACAGGAACTCGTTACATTTGGAATCGTGTGAGTCATTTTGAGGTAGCTTTTAGGCCCTTGTCCATTGTTTTCTCTGATTAGCTGACCCAATTATTGATAATTGCAGTATGAAATTGATGTAATTAAGCAATTGTAATTTTTCTTTAACTTTCAGACTAATTAATGATTTAAAACTCTCAGACAAATCTGTTAAGTAAAAGAAACTAAGCTTTCCAAAATGGGTCGAATGTTTCAACGCATTGTCTTTATTAAAAAGTATATAGGTACACACAATTTTAGCAATTAGTACTATATGTCAAAATACTCGTCAATTTCACTTTTTAAAAATTATACAAAATCAATAAGAAAATTTCCCCTATCCTTCAAAAATTAACGTTTTTAAAAGTGAATACTCAACCCCTTGTAGAAAAAGAAACGACTGTTAAATCTTTTATTTTTATTTCAATCATGAAATGTTGGGAATGGGTGTGTGAAAATATTAGATTCCTTGGAACCCTTATGCAATAAAAGAATGGCATAGGCACTTGCTTAGTGGGTGTTCCGCCACTAATGCTGTATTGTGTTATATTTTTAAATTGTTTGAAAGGAAGTGTTAATGTAATTTCATTTTACAGTGACGACGCCTCTGGTCCATGACAGAGAATACATGGAAAACCTAAACGCATTAACAAGGAATATAGAACAGCGCAGAGCTGCTGCATATAAAATTTTTTTTGAAAAGGTTTGTATAACTTATTGATTTTTTTCAGGTTAGCTAAAAACCTATATTTTTAAAACTGGGTCCCCAACCTCTCAACTGAGAGAAAAACTAAGTTTGTCACATAGAGCTAAAAATATTCCATCAAAAAGTTTTGTTAGTAAAATTCCCACTTTCAATTTGACACAGGAACTGTTATGGTGGCTCCACACCAACGGCGACAGCAACAGAGACAGGCAACATTTTGTCGCTTGTCTCTGTTGCTGCTAAAAGAGCCTTCACACCAGCAGCGACAGCTATTTCTTTGCGCATGCGCATAACTTTCTTTTTCGAAAGCAAAACATTTATTTCTGATTCTGCAAGATGTGTGGCAGACAGATCACGTATCTCCGCCTTTAATAAAACTCCTTTTATTCTTGTTAGACGAGCTTAGCGGCCTTTATCTCCGGTAGAACAATTTTGGTGGAGTTACTTAATTCTAAAATAGAATGCCCAAAATTAAAAAAAATAGTTGAAATAAAATAAGTTGTTTGGAATTAAATAAGTAGCTATGAAGTGGTAATAAAAGTTTAAAAAGTAGTATTGCATCAGTAAACAGATTGCCGGTCGCGGGAGCTTGTGTGGTCACCCTCCCAAGTACTGACCGCGACCGGAGGTGCTTAAAAATAACGACCCATATTTGGGACGTTGCTGTGTTGACTGTTCAAGCCCCAGGTAGCACAAAAACATTGGCCAACATTCTACCAATATTGGCCAATGTTTTGAATGTCTGTGAATGTCGAATGTCGGAATTACGATATCTGTCGATATTGGCAGATATCGTTTAGTTTTATAAAATGAGGAAGACTGTAAATAACGCTTTTAATAACCTTATAATCATGTAGTAATACTGTAAATAATGACACCATGTTGTTTTACCCATATTTTTTATAATTTAAACATTACGAATTTTTCCCAATATTGTACCGATATTTGGCGACATTGTGAAAACAATATCCAAAAACCTATGTTAAGCTGATGTTGGCCGATATTTAAATTTTGAGCTGAAGCTATGTTTGGTCACGTGTTCGTTGTTTGGGTTAGACCGCAGCGATTTTTCGCCGAATCTAGCAGTGAATAAGAGCAGTCATCCCTAAAAGTGCAAGTTCTATAAGGTAAGGATATTTCTGTACATTATTTTGTAATGTTAATAATATTTAAATACGAACAATTAAACATATTTACTTGTTTCATTGATGAAGTTTTAGCCCGTGTTTGTAGTTTGTTACATTGTCAGTATACTATTTTTTAATGTGTAAAATATTCATCGTTTACTGTATCAAATTCTCAAGTTACATTCGATTTTGTGGAATGCTATTTCCATCTTTTATTGTTATAGATTATTTTGTTTTGGAAAGTAAGTTATTAGTATGTCAGCAGAGTTCTGTTTGCATTAATTATTAATATTAGTGGGACATTTTCAAAGTAGGTTTAAATATATTGTTCAAGCATAACATTTAAAAATTTAACTGATTTTTGTTTTATATAAAGACTATACCAAATGTTTCTAACATTAAAAAAAAAATCCATAAATAAATTTGAGATGTGAAGCTTTAAAATTGTGACCATGGGTAAAACTGCTTGTTCTTTTCAAGTTTTGTGTGATTTGATTAATTTCATAAAAAAAAAAAAAACTAACTTCAAAAGGTGAAGTGTTGTAAATATTATTCATTCTAAAAAATTAGTTTACACCAAATTTTTCTTCTAAAAATTAATAAATCATAAATTTGAGTGTACCAAATGTATGCTTTTTGTCCTAACTTTTTATCATTTAAGATTTATAACTATACAAAAAATTTGCAGCTTATATTCAGTGATAAAACAAAACTATACATAATTTTACTAGCTATTTCTTTCTTTTTAAAGAACATCAGTATGGCATCACTACGACTGTTTTTTGTCATTATTCTCCATAGGGAAATGAAGATCTATGCACTAGATGTTAAGACTGTTTTGAATGGTGAACTCGATGAAATCTTATTTAGGGTACAACCCATGGGCTACAACAACAACAATAGTCGTGTTTGCAAATTTTTAAAAAGTCTTTAAAAACTGAAACAGGTACAGTGACAGTGGTACACAGGGGTTGACGAGCAGGGGCGGAGCCCCCTAGTAGTGCTGTATGTTGATGACCTACTGATTGCTGGTTCCTATGAATCAGTGGTCATGGTGGTGATACAACTAAGTGATGAGTTCGAAATGTCCAGGCTTAAGTTGTGAAAGATTTTCTGGGCATATGTATTAAGTTTTCTCAGCAACAACTTTGCTTAGAGGAAAAGGCCTATGTTGAGAAAATTTTAAATAAATTCAAAATGAGACTCAGTGTAAACCAGCCGACACTCCTCTAGTGCCTAAAGCGACACCATTGTGTTTCGTGCAAGATGAAACTTTCCATGGACCCAATCAGGAATTTGTAGGTGCATTATTGTACCTATCAATGACAACACATCCAGATATTTTATATTCTGTGATAATTTATATTACTGTCTGAGCCAAATTCAAGAGCAGCCAATAGAAGCTGCCTGGAGGAAGAAATTTTGGCTTTGGCTAAAGCTATGCAGAATGTATTTGTGCTACACAACATTGATTAAGCACATATTTAAAGCAATAGGTAATCAATAAAAAAATTGTTTTTATTTGCAATTCAATCTGTCATTTTTCAATATTTTTGGTGAAATAAATTTTTACAATATTGTTATAGTATATGCAAAAGACCTAGGGATAGATTTTTAAAATTTTATTTAAGAGTTTTCATTAAAAAAAATATTTTACTCGATATGTGTTAAATTTCTATAAAAATGTCACATTTTTTGTTTATTAATTTTTATAAATTTTTCTGAGCTATTCATACAAAAAGTTCTCTTTGTGTCTATCAAATAGTTATTCAAGACCTAAAAAATGTAAACAGTTTAACTCTAAGTTTATTTATCAAAAAGCCTTAGTACTTTGAACTTTGGCAAAATTGCAAAAAACTGATTTTGAGATAATTGCATTTTAAGTACAAAATACAACAAAAGTTAACTTATTTTTTGCCAGTGTTATTTTATTTTAGTAATTTCTATTACATTAAGACATTTATCAAAACAAGAGTTTTTACAGTAAGCTGATATATATATTTTTTAAAGCCAGTTTTAACTCTGATGACAACTGAGTAATTTGTGATAATTCACTGAAAATTATTAATTTCTTGTCAAATGACCTGAAAAAGAATATTTTATTGGATCAGTACTATTTTAAAATAAACCACCACTGAAAAACTGCACCTTCTCTTTTTCTACAGCTATTTTTGTTTTGTAAACAAGCCTTTTTTTTGTATTGATACACATGCGACAAAATTTTGTGCTTCAGTCAGTCATTAAGGCCATATTAAATGAAAATAATTGTTCCAGATTAAAACACTTCAATATTAAATTGAAGTATGCTCATGATATTGTAAAATTATTAAACATTTATATTGTATATGTTGCAACTGAATACCAAATTGCTGATTTGCTTACAAAATCTTAACATAAACCTAGACTGAACTAAGACAAAAATGTATGTTAATGTTATTAAGGGAGGGTGTTGAGAATAATTACTAACTGTAACTCATCTTTGCTTAGCAATCGGGTAACACTTGTTCTAATTGTCTACTTCTGTTGTGTCACAGGTTGCTGTTTGTGTTCTTATTCATGATTTGCTATGACTTTATCTGCCATAGTTGTTTGGAAAAGCATTCGCTGGTGTGGCAGTTTGAGATGGCAAAAGAATTCACCCATCGGATAATCTGACTTGTTGAAGGGGTGACTCCGAAGAATGTACCTGATTGGAATGTTTGACAGTTCCCAGGGTTTAATCTGTCTTAAGAATAAAAAAAATTATTTTATTGTGATTTGTGATTTTTTTAAAACTTATGGAAAATTCTATTTAAATGAAATTTGTAAGAACTATTCATTTTTCTGCCAATATGCAATGTGCCCTTTTTTTTTCTTATTTAACATTTCTAACAATATGGATTTTTTAACAGAAGTTTCGGGAAGTATTCCATTTTGAGATTAAATCAAAATTATATAAATCTGAATCAGTTCTTAGAATTACATACCATGCAACTGTTTATCAAGTTGTATTGTAATACAAGCATCAGCTTGATGTTTGTATTTATTTTACTGGTTTGAGATATAGTTTATACAATTGGCAATAATGAGTTTTAATAGCCTTAGATTTCTACAAAAGAAATGGAACAATAATTTAAAATATGCACTTAATAAAATTAATTAAAATATTAGCTGCTATATCAGCAGCTTAGCTAACATTTTTGACTGGAATATTTTTCTAAAACAATTTTCTGAATTGAAATCACAAAAATGGTACCTGTACGTGTTTTATGTTTGAAATTTTTTTTCAAGCTACCAAGGAGTAAATTTAAAGGGGAAAATGGATTTTAGAATGTCTGATTTGATAATGGATGCCTGTTTAGGTTTTAAAAGGCCAAGTTGCCCACAATTTTCTTTCATGTACTATACAATACAACAGTTACACAAATTGTAATTAAAACATATTTTTAACAATTTAATATTGTATGTTCTCGTTAATGTTCTAAAATATTGTATTATATAAATATTTTTTTAATGATTAATATTTTTTAAATTTTACAAAATTTAAGATGGTTTTAATCTTGTGTACCCTCTAAAAAAACAATCACATGCCATAAGAAGAAAATTTAATTAAAATATCCCAATATTATGTAGCAGATATTGAATAATGTTGGAAAAAAAACATCGAAAAGTATCTTAAAAGCTAATATTGAGCAATGATAAAAAACGAACATTGAATGTCAAGAAAACAATATCTATCAATGTCGTAAAACGACATTGGGGCGATGTCGCCAGAGGGGGGTCATTTTTACGTTGGCCAATGTCGGAAAACAATATCTATCAATGTCGGAAAACGATATTGAGCAATGTCGGAAAACAATATCTATCAATGTCGGAAAACGACATTGGGGCGATGGCATTTTTACGTTGGCCAATGTCGTAAAACGATATTGGGGCGACGTCGCCAGGGGGGTACATTTTTACGTTGGCCAATATCGACGGCAATATTGGCCAATATTTTTTCTCGATATTGGCCGACATATATGTGCTACCTGGGGCTTATTGCTGATACAAATTGAATAGTTAAAAACTACTTTTTTTGCAAGGGAAAAATAGTGCTGAGAGCGACTTTATAATGTCTCTTCAAAGAGGGGTTAGATTTTAATCAGCTATCTGCATTAAATATCGTGGTTTATTTTTTTCAAAAGTTTAACGACAGGGGTTTTAAGGGAGGTAATTTTAAGAACGTGTCTTATAATTTCTGTTTTTCGTTGGAACCATCTTGCTTTGGAGATGGTTTGGTGTGTATAAGTTTGAAGGATTTCAAGTGAATTTCTATTTTTGTTATTAGTAGATCCCCAAATTTGGCATCCGTGTGTGATTACTGGTTTGAGATAGCTTAGGTACTCGAGTATTTTGTTTTCAATAGTCATTGGCGAATTCCGAGCAATTAGGTTGAAAAGTTAACGTTTTACGTCTCGGAATTTATGGATAACGTTTTTTGTGTTCTGATTCCATGCGAGTCTTCTGTCTAGGATAATACCTAGGTATTTAGCTTCCTGAGCCATGGGATTTCGATATTATTAATTTTTAACTTGCTGGGTGAAAAACATCAACCGAAACCGGATTAGGCTTTATTCTGATTGGCTGTCAGCACGGCGACAGAGACAAAAGTTGAACTTCCTCCAAGACTTGAAAGTGCAGCGACAGAGACGAACCGGGAGAAACAAAATTTGTTAGTAATACGCATGCGCAAAGCGAAGCGACAGCTGTTTTTGTCGCTGTCGCCGTTGGTGTGAAGCCACCATTAGAAGCGCAAGTTGCATTTGTTCTCTTTATAGAACTCTTTTAAAAAGTCAAAATATGGTTTGGAAAGTATTCTCGTATTGGGGGGGGGAGATATTGGAGAAATACACAGCTTATTTCAGTCTTTCCTGAAGCATCCCTATAAATGTTCATCTAATAAATGTGTCGTCTGCGCGGGCCCAACTGCGGTAACAACCCACACATTTCACTTTCTATATCTGATACTGCTGCTGTACTCGATGCATATTGTATATGATGTACTTTAATGTCATAATGAAGAGCTTGTCAGGATGCCCAAGTGATCCACATATATTTTTTATTTCATACAACCTCTTTTATAAAAAAGGAAATTTTACACAATTTGAATATCATTTGTGTTGTTTTTGAGTTAATTTTTGTAGGTTTTAGGGTAATGCATGCATTTTGTAGCAATTTTTAGGTAATCAATATCAACTAATCTGAATGCTGATTTGTGGATCGAATATAAGGTTAAGACACGGATGGTTGCCTAGAATGAATGTGCGGCTTCTCTGTAAACTGTTGGTATCTCGAATGGGTGGATGTATGCGAGGTGTAACGTGACCTGTGGTTAACAAATCCTCTTTTCAAGTCCCATAGTGATATTAAATTCAATTGGCTGGTTTATAGTAAAGGAAATTAATATTAATGATGTATTCAAGTTGTAAATTTTGTAGCTCTTGTCATTTTCCATCCATTTCTGATTCCGTTTTCTTTTTATTTCAGTATGAAAATTGCAGTGAAGACGATGACATTGTTGATTTGAGGACTTTAACAATCATTAAAAGTAATTGAACCATTTTAAATTTATTTCAAGCAATGATTTTTTTTAAATAATTATTTTAGGCATTTTAATAATTTTTCAGACTTTTTTTATCGTTAGTTTTTGAGTCCAGTTCCCAGGTAGCACAACAACATTGGCCAACATTCTACCAATATTGGCCAATGTTTTGAATGTCTGTGAATGTCGAATGTCGGAATTACGATATCTGTCGATATTGGCAGATATCGTTTAGTTTTATAAAACGAGGAAGACTGTAAATAACGCTTTTAATAACATTATAATCATGTAGTAATACTGTAAATAATGACCCCATGTTGTCTTACCCATATTTTTTATAATTTAAATATTACGCAATTTTTCCCGATATTGTACCGATATTTGGCGACATTGTGAAAACAATATCCAAAAAACGATGTTAATCTAATGTTGGCCGATATTTAATTTTGAGCTGAAGCTATGCTTGGTCACGTGTTCGTTGTTTGGGTTGCCGACCGCCATCATATTATCAAAAATTGACAAGCGAACACGCATGTTACTCTCCATAAAAGTTTTTCTAATTATTTTTTTGGCACGTAACGGGTGAGATGCAGCCGCCGAGACCGCGGCGATTTTTCGCCGAATCTTGCAGTGAATAAGAGCAGTCATCCCTAAAAGTGCAAGTCCTATGAGGTAAGGATATTTCTGTACATTATTTTGCAATGTTAATAATATTTAAATACGAATAATTAAACATATTCACTTGTTCCAGTGATGAAGTTTTAGCCCGTGTTTGTAGTTTGTTACATTGTCAGTATACTATTTTTTAATGTGTAAATATTCATCGGTTACTGTATCAAATTCCCAAGTTACATTCGATTTTGTGCAATGCTATTTTCATCTTTTATTGTTATAGATTATTTTGTTTTGGAAAGTAAGTTATTAGTATGTCAGCAGAGTTCTGTTTGCATTAATTATTAATATTAGTGGGACATTTTCAAAGTAGGTTTAAATATATTGTTCAAGCATAACATAACATTTAAAAACTTAACTGATTTTTGTTTTATATAAAGACTATACCAAACGATTTTAACATTAAAAAAAATCAATCAATTAATTTGAGATGTGAAGCTTTAAAATTGTGACCATGGGTAAAACTGCTTGTTCTTTTCAAGTTTTGTGTGATTTGATTAATTTCATTAAAAAAAAAAACTAACTTCAAAAGGTGAAGTATTGTGAATATTATTCATTCTAAAAAATTAGTTTACACCAAATTTTTCTTCTAAAAATTAATAAATCATAAATTTGAGTGTACCAAATATATACTTTTTGTCATAACTTTTTATCATTTAAGATTTATAGCTTTACAAAAAATTTGCAGCTTATATTCAGTGATAAAACAAAACTATACATAATTTTACTAGCTATTTCTTTCTTTTTAAAGAACATCAGTATGCCATCACTACGACTGGTTTTTGTCATTGTTCTCCATAGGGAAATGAATCTATGCACTAGATGTTAAGACTGTTTTGAATGGTGAACTCGATGAAATCTTATTTAGGGTACAACCCATGGGCTACAACGACAACAGTAGTCGTGTTTGCAAATTTTTAAAAAGTCTTTAAAAACTGAAACAGTGACAGTGGTACACAGGGGTTGACGAGCAGGGGCGGAGCCCCCTAGTAGTGCTGTATGTTGATGACCTACTGATTGCTGGTTCCTATGAATCAGTGGTCATGGTGGTAATACAACTTCTAAGTGATGAGTTCAAAATGTCCAGGCTTAAGTTGTGAAAGATTTTCTGGGCATATGTATTAAGTTTTCTCAGCAACAATTTTGCTTAGAGGAAAAGGCCTATGTTGAGAAAATTTTAAATAAATTCAAAATGACTCAGTGTAAACCAGCCGACACTCCTCTAGTGCCTAAAGCGACACCATTGTGTTTCGTGCAAGATGAAACTTTCCATGGACCCAATCAGGAATTTGTAGGTGCATTATTGTACCTATCCATGACAACACATCCAGATATTTTATATTCTGTGATAATTTATATTATTGTCTGAGCCAAATTCAAGAGCAGCCAATAGAAGCTGCCTGGAGGAAGAAATTTTGGCTTTGCTTAAAGCTATGCAGGATGTATTTGTGCCACACAACATTAATTAAGCACATATTTAAAGCAATAATCAATAAAAAAAATTGTTTTTATTTGCAATTCAATCTGTCATTTTTCAATATTTTTGGTGAAATAAATTTTTACAATATTGTTATAGTATATGTGTGTGTGCAAAAGACCTAGGGATAGATTTTTTAAATTTTATTTACGAGTTTTCATTAAAAAAATATTTTACTCTATATGTGTTAAATTTCTATAAAAATTTCAAATTTTTTGTTTATTAATTTTTATAAATTTTTCTGAGCTATTCATACAAAAAGTTCTCCCTATGTCTATCAAATAGTTATTCAAGACCTAAAAAATGTAAACAGTTTAACTCTAAGTTTATTTATCAAAAAGCCTTAGTACTTTGAACTTTGGCAAAATTGCAAAAAACTGATTTTGAGATAATTGCATTTTAAGTACAAAATACAACAAAAGTTAACTTACTTTTTGCTAGTGTTATTTTATTTTAGTAATTTCTATTACATTAAGACATTTATCAAAACAAGAGTTTTTACAGTAAGCTGATATATATATTTTTTAAAGCCAGTTTTAACTCTGATGACAACTGAGTGATTTGTGATAATTCACTGAAAATTATTAATTTCTTGTTAAATGACCAGAAAAAGAATATTTTATTGTATCAGTACTATTTTAAAATAAACCACCACTGAAAAACTGCACCTTCTCTTTTTCTACAGCTATTTTTGTTTTGTAAACAAGCCTTTTTTTTGTATTGATACACATGCGACAAAATTTTGTGCTTCAGTCAGTCATTAAGGCCATATTAAATGAAAATAATTGTTCCAGATTAAAACACTTCAATATTAAATTGAAGTATGCTCATGATATTGTAAAATTATTAAACATTTATATTGTATATGTTGCAACTGAATACCAAATTGCTGATTTGCTTACAAAATCTTAACATAAATCTAGACTGAACTAAGACAAAAATGTATGTTAATGTTATTAAGGGAGGGTGTTGAGAATAATTACTAACTGTAACTCATCTTTGCTTAGCAATCGGGTAACACTTGTTCTAATTGTCTACTTCTGTTGTGTCACAGGTTGCTGTTTGTGTTCTTATTCATGACTTGTTGTCATGACTTTATCTGTCAGAGTTGTTTGGAAAAGCGTTCGCTGGTGCGGCAGTTTGAGATGGCCGAAGAATTCACCCATCGATTAATCTGACTTGTCGAAGGGGTGACTTCGAAGAGTGTACCTGATTGGAATGTTTGACAGTTCCCAGGGTTTAATCTGTCTTACAATAAAAAAAATTATTTTAATTGTGATTTGTGAATTTTTTTTAAACTTATGGAAAATTCTATTTAAATGAAATTTGTAAGAACTGTTCATTTTTCTGCCAATATGCAATGTGCCCTTTTTTTTTTTCTTATTTAACATTTCTAACATTATTGAATTTTTAACAGAAGTTTCGGGAAGTAATCCATTTTGAGATGAAATCAAAATTATATAAATCTGAATCAGTTCTTAGAATTACATACCATGCAACTGTTTATCAAGCTGTATTGTAATACAGGCATCAGCTTGATGTTTGTATTTATTTTACTGGTTTGAGATATAGATTATACAATTGGCAATAATGAGTTTTAATAGAATTAGATTTCTACAAAAGAAATGGAACAACAATTTAAAATATGCACTTAATAAAATTAATTAAAATATTAGCTGCTATATATAATATAGCTGCTTCCGGCCTCGTAGTGGCCAAAGGACAAGTCCTTAGTGCCCGCCATTGGAAGTAGTCCACCATCACTTCCGGCCTTGTAGTTGCCAAGGACAGAAGTCCAGTGAACAAAAGAAAGACAGTGATGAAAGACACGAAGGCAACGACAATAACGAATCATTCATAAATCTTTGAAAATAAAAATTATTTTAGTCTTTAATGATTGCCATTATTTTAACATTTCCAATTTTATATATTAACCCCTTCACCCTAAGTGTTTTTCTTTGTTTGATTGTAAGTAAATAGCATGACTGCCAATCTTCTGGTTTTTATAGCCTTTTTACTCGGTTTTTCTTGTATAAAATTATACAACTGTTTTAATGTAACATTTTATGCCAAATGCAATTTGTGTAGAAACAATTTGATGATTTTATAGCTAATTTCAACTTGAAAAACTCAACAAAAACCAGAAGATGGGCTGCTATGAAATAGTAAAAGGACAAAATGCTCTCTTGTATCTGTTTCCTGAATTGAGCTATGTCAGGAAACAGATACAAGAATGTCGACAAAGTGTCAATTGAAATGAAATTATTGATAATGAAAGCCGATATAAAAATGTCGGAACACTATATAAACTGCTATAGAGCTACGGCAAAGAAAATATATCAAAGTTGTATCGGATTATGTCATAATGTGTTCAATTATGTCGAGCAACGACATCATCCGATAAAAAGAGGGGGTCATTATGATATCATTTTTTCTCGGAGCAGATATTATACAATATCTTTTTACGATATCATCTGATATTCTTGTGCCACCTGGGTATCAGCAGCTTAGCTAACATTTCTGACTGGAATATTTTTCTAAAACTATTTTCTGAATTGAAATCACAAAAATAATATTTGTACGTGTTTTATGTTTGCAATTTTTTTTCAAGCTACCAAGGAGTAAATTTAAAGGGGAAAATGGATTTTAGAATGTCTGATTTGATAATGGATGCCTGTTTAGGTTTTAAAAAGCCAAGTTGCCCACAATTTTCTATTATGTACTATACAATACAACAGTTACACAAATTGTAATAAAAACATATTTTTAACAATATAAAAGAATATGTTCTCTTTAATGTTCTAAAA
The DNA here is from genome assembly GCA_947359465.1 of Metellina segmentata. Taxonomy (NCBI): domain Eukaryota; kingdom Metazoa; phylum Arthropoda; class Arachnida; order Araneae; family Tetragnathidae; genus Metellina; species Metellina segmentata. Next base: position 5,901,699 of record OX375877.1, on the reverse strand, counting down.
TATTGTATTATATAAATATTTTTTTAATGATTAATATTTTTTAAATTTTACAAAATTTATGATGGTTGTAATCTTGTGTACCCTCTAAATAAACAATCACATGCCATAAGAAGAAAATTTAATTAAAATATCCCAATATTATGTAACAGATATTGAATAATGTTGAAAAAAACATCGAAAAGTATCTTAAAAGCTAATATTGAGCAATGATAAAAAACAAACATTGAATGTCAAGAAAACAATATCTATCAATGTCGTAAAACGACATTGGGGCGATGTCGCCAGAGGGGGGTCATTTTTACGTTGGCCAATGTCGGAAAACGATATTGAGCAATGTCGGAAAACAATATCTATCAATGTCGGTAAACTATATTGACCAATGTCGGAAAACGACATTGGGGCGATGGCATTTTTACGTTGGCCAATGTCGGAAAACGATATTGGGGCGACGTCGCCAGGGGGGGTACATTTTTACGTTGGCCAATATCGACGGCAATATTGGCCAATATTTTTTCTCGATATTGGCCGACATATATGTGCTACCTGGGTTGGAAGAGCATTACATGAACAACCTGAGATTTGCAAGTTAGAATCCAACCAAAGACCGTTGTGTACACAGTGGGCTGGTGCACTTTAAATCTGTCGTGGCCTCAAATGTCCTCGCGTTTGGGTGGTGTAGAAATTTGGAGAGTGTTTTGCCAGCTCAGGTATGCCTTGTCATTCGACTGGTTCGTAATAGCGTATTGGCGTCCTCCAATCTTTCCCTTCGGGATTGATCCCGGTTTTTCAGAAATATCCTGTTGTTTTGCTTCCAGTATGACGTTAATTAAAATTCCTACTATCACTATTTTGAAAACATTAACAATTTAATAATGTTACTTTCCGTTTGTGATCTTGGAATATTTAACTACTCCCGGTTTTACTTCTGGCCAAAAAGTTTCACTTGGCCTTAGACAAGTCGGTCTTCATTTGGGTTTATAAGGGAACTTAAAAATCCTTCATACAGTGCACACAAAGTTTCGGGACTGGCTTAATAGCATGCAAAATGGTGGTTGAGTCTGGAAATTTGCACATGTGCTGCTGGAAGCAGCAGCTACTGTCCAATAAGCTAACAACTGCAGTGCGCATTATTCCTAATCTGTGAAACCAATCACTGCACCCATGAAATAGTTTCTTTAACTGTGCATTGATTCACGCAATGATCGATTTTTGTCTCTATCCATCTTTTATTTTTTACCACTTTTATTCAGTTTTAGTCTCTTAGAAAAATTATTGTGTGGTCGTTGAAAAATGTTCCGGAATTCATGGAAATTGCATTATTTTGCATGGAGTGTGTTAATCCTATGTGATGTTAATTGCTTTCAACAACTGTCTGAGGCTGATAGCCAGACACTGCTCATTTTCCTATAAAAACATCCAATTTGTTAGTGCTGGGCCTTCGCTTCACGTGGTGACTCGCACTCAACTGCTAAAAGCAATTTTAAAAAGTTGCCTGACCACTCGTGCGAAAGTACATCCATGATCGTAATACAGCTCTTACGGTTGCATACAAATGGCAATAACTCAACGAGTGGCTGCAACTCTGGAAATGTGGAGAGAGAGCAGTGGGATAAACTTAGCTACGACTACAAAAATGAACTTAATCGGGGCACGAAATAAGTCCCGGTAACCACAGCAAATGCGTGAGCTTAGCTTAAATCGGCATCACTTTAACCTCAGTGTGCATCATGTGCTTCCTTCTCGTAACACAATTTTGAGGTGGGGTGAATGATTTTCGCACTCACACACACATGCTAATGTGAAACCAAACAACTGGCCCTCCTCGAACGGTAGTCACGTCATAAAATGTTGATTGCGTAAGAGCGCGTCTGTTATCCAGAGTCCGGTCAACCGAGTCAAAAGTCGACAAACCACAGACCATCCCAGATTTGAAGAATACCATCAGAAATGAAATTGCTGCAATACCGGACGACAGAAGGCAGCGATTGATTGATGACAAACTTCAAGGGCCGCCTTAACGGATGCATTGCCAGCGAAAGTCGTCATTCGTCTGATATTATTTTCTGCACTTGATTTTTTTCCCATTCTGTTGATAAAATTTACCGAGTTGCTCTACACATTGTGTTTAATTTCAGCCCTGTACGATCAGAATTAAAAATTCGACTTGAAAATGTGTCCATTTCTTGTCCACCACCCTGTAGTTACAAAACAACTAATATTGACTGATGCCATCGTAAACTTGATAATAAGGATATAAACGTGTGTCTACATTATATTATTTGAGTGTTTCATTTGATCTTAGATGGAATTTAGGGTTTCATAGAAAATTGCAGAAAGTTTACTAGTAAAGTGGAGTATTTTCTTCTTCTCATTGCATTATTCATTCAATTGTTTTAAAGTCTAGTTAAAAATTTATGACTGCAACTTTCCGTTATAACGAAATATTAGATTTAGCCATGAGCTGAATAGTTTTTGCTGCCAGCTTATAAAAGCCCACAGCTATATTTCCTGCCAGCAGTCTTATTTCGAGCCTAGCTTGCAATGCAATAATATGTATGGCAGGTGTAAAAATATCGATCTAAGCTAATCCGTCCTTTTTTTCCAAGATTTGACAGAAACACAGCTTATCTTTTTTGTTAAGTTCAGATTAGTTTCTCACACTAAAGTATTCTTTCCTTTGTATTCATAGGATTAACATAACTTATTTGGAGCAATTGTAGTTAAGAGGTCCCAGTACCATATAATTCTTTAAAATGTTGAATATTTGTCGTACATTAGAGTTTTGACTTTAGAAATATTTGTGCTTTTTTATTAGAACGAAAAGAAGCAGTTGTAAAGAAGTCATTCAGTAATTATGGAGCAATTTAAAATACTTTAATGGTCATGCTTACGTGACAAGAAACGGGAATATTTTCCCTCGTGTAAAATTCAAATTGCAGTAAATGTTGACAAAAATATTTTCAATCCCCTTTCCTATTTTATAGTTTTACCTAACTAATATTTTTCCATTGTCTCGATTTGTGTTATATTTATTTAAGATAAATTATGGAATCAAAAAATGATGTTTTAATAACTTAAACTGCTTACAAAATAGTAAACTGTAAATCTATTTATATAAAGAATGAAACATATCCATTCTAACAATGTGATTTGCAAGTTATCTTTTTCAACTTTTCTACTAATTTTTCCTTTGTTTTAATAGTGAGAATACTGGTAACTGTGGGATTTATTTTTATAGTAGCCTTAAAACTTCATCAGCTCAATCTTTTTGTAAATGCCTACCAAAACCCAAATTCCTCGTTGGTCATTTTTTCTGACCATTGCTCAAATTCTAATACACACTTTGCTGAGTAATTTGCATATTGCAATTAAATGTTTTCGGTTTGAGAATGAACATTTACTAGTTTTGTTACATAAATTGTTATACAGGACGCAGAGAAAAAAAAAACAAGAAGCATGGATTTGCAACTCTCAGTGGCAATGCTAAAGGCTCTCTCGACTTCTTAACTGATAGCCAAGTAGTGATTCAGTAGCCAGCAATTATTTACAAATAAGAATTGTTTTAATCCTAGTTAAAAATTGAACGTGGGTTTGAAATGACCCAATATATTTGGTACTTTTCCGTTATAATCCATACCAATGAACTTCGCCACCAATTCGGCTTATTTCTTGGCACTATTTGTTTCCATACCAGCTTTTTATTTTTGCTGCCATTTTAACTTAGATTATAGTTAGACTCTTATCGAATTGAATTTATGTAGCAAATGTTCTCTGCTCTACTTTTAATTTTCTGCTGGTTAATCTCACATAATTAATTTTTTTCATGGCAATGTTTATTAATTTTTTTTTGTAGGTTATACAGTCATTTAAGATGCAATTATTAAAATTACATTTTGTGTATTGTTCCGGTAGTTAGTTGGGTCGGTAAGAAACGGAAATGAGTGGTGTGGCTTTGAAGGAAATGAGTGGTTACATCATACATGTTACGATGTTTCACACAGCAGCAAGTGTTTCTCGCACAAATGTCCTTAGACAAATAAGGTTGAATAAATACATATAACTGAATTTTTGAAAAAGTTGCACCCTTTTGGATTATGGAACTATAAAATTGTTTTTCCACGTCACATCTGACAGTTAATTCCGTAGTAGTTTTCATGTCTTGGAAATCCATCTAACCTTGATTGATAAAAAATACCAATTTCTGAGGGTGTTGTGACTGGCAATTATGAAGTTTCTGTGCAAGTTAAAAGAAGGATGACACCTTTAATTTGTGCTGATAAATTTATAGAACATGCTTTTATGTATCCAATAGCCCCTTTGAATTCGCTCTACTTTGAATGATGACAGTATAAAAATGGTGTTTTTCCTCACAGCTAATCACATTAAGCTCAGACCAATTGATGCAAGTTCTTTATATTAAGACTGTATTTTCTATCTTAAAAAAAAAACAATAAATTCTATTTCAATGTAACTTAATTGTTTTAGTTACTTAATACATCCTGTGTGTCTTTTTATTTTAGGAGCCAAAACCCCTAAGACCAAGACCAAGACCACCTGGAAAGCTACGTCTTATGGCATGACTGAAGAAGGTGAACTTGATATATTCTAATGAAAGTGGTTCTTAACATTTCATGAGCAGGGTTAAGATTCTGGTAAATTTGTTTTGGCTGGATGGAAACATGATTCAGATTCCAGCCGCAAATCTGCATCCGCCGTATTATGCGGTATCCATTATGTGCCATCTCTAGTGACATATTTATCAGGATTAGTAGGGATATTATCAACTTCATCTTCACTTTCTTCATATTTTTCGCACTCACTTTCATGTAAATTGATGCCTGCATCGTAATCTAAATCCGAAAAAGAGAGCTCTCCACCATCCGATTCATTCTCAGCAAGTTCTATTAACAAACTAGCAATTTCTTCAAGACTTGGACATTTCATACGATCCATCCTTTTCATGTCTGTTCTACACAAGATTCGAAATCGAATCTGTTTACTTTATGAGCAGATAAACAAATATTAACGGCAAAACACTTAGACCCACTAATACATGCATAATTTATTCGTTTCTGCTAGGAACGTAACGTTGTTTTCAAGCTCAAACAGATGTGCAATAAAAATTTGTTTGGTTCGTTACTAATGTTTGCTACTCAATGATCTCTATTTGAATGATAAATTTGCTTGGGTGTCAACACATTACCAGCCCAGTGGTCGTTCAAGGTAAATTTAGCTGTAAAAGTTTTATAAATTAATCTAGACCAACAAAATTTCTACAGTGTATTTATCAAAGAAAATGATTAAAAGTCACCAAAAATTTTCAAATTCAATACACAAATGCGGAAAAGACAGCAAAATAAACAGGCACCCGTGTCGAATCAACACCGACGGACGTTCTAGTTGTTAACCCTTGATTCAAAATATTCCATTCCTACTAATTCAGAGCGATTTTATGGCACGCACAAGGGGGGGGGGGCATGGCATAAAATGCTTCCCTTCAAAGGTAATCTTGGCAGATATGGCATATAATAAACTAGCAACTGCGTGACTAGCCCGGCGTTGCCCGTGCCTGTGTTCGCAAACCAGCCCCACGGGAAACGCCATAATGTAAGGTATTAATCTGGTGTAAAATTTTCCGCAGATTTCAAATCCGTTTCAATTTTTAATCGATCTTTAACAATTCCAATTTTACGAAAAATAATTATTAAACAATGCCAGTTAAAATGTTTTTTTCCCCTCTCCTTCACTGAAATCAAAGAGGGCAGGAAATGTATTCTGAATTTCCTGCCCTTTGCATTAAAAATAAAAACAATCTGTTTATTTTTGGAATGCTAAAGTTGACCTGACGTCACAATCTCTTGCAAAAATATAAAAGATAGTTAATTTAAAAATTATTTTTTAAAAAACGAAAATCATATTTTTAGGTATTAATCTAGTGTGAAATTTTCCGCAGATTTCAAATCCGTTGAAATTTTACTCATATCTTTAACGGTCAAGGAGATAAAAAATCGAAACAGAAACGAAAAAATAAAATAAATTTAGAATCTGATCATCTATGCTGTTGCATTCAATAATGATTAAATTTCATCAAATTCATTTAAAAATGTTCTCAATTGAATTTTAAATTCGCCGCGACCCAAAATTTGCAAAAAATTGGGACTACCTGTGTGATAAATCCCATTACTGTAAGTGCCATAGATTCGTCAGGAATTAGCATACAAAAAACAAACACTTCCTTTTGTAGTATTAGAGCTTTAGTACTAAGAACTAAACACATAAATTCCCTTCGTGGATGGTTTTCGCCTTTCCACAATTATTTGACAGTGTTTTGTGTTTGGCGCAGCTAAATACGATTCTAGCGCCATAAAACCCCAGACCAAACAACCACTCTATGTAGGAGGCTCAACCAGGAGACAACTTACCCTGGGAGGTGAATATGTGCTGCGCTCACTGTTAAATTATAAATCAATACCTGTTAAATATACCTCGGTAACTGTAACAAAGTAACTACAACTTTCACTACAGTTAGTCAAGTCTTTTTATTATGCTGTTCTTTTTTTTTGATTGCTGTTCTTGTCCTTACGACATCTTCAATAAACTATTATTTAACTGTTTTACTTATTACATTTTGGTAATATGTTTAAGTGGTTATGGGCCCAGATATGCTGATTTGCGCATCGTTGAATAATAGTCTTTGAAAGAGGTAAATATCGTGACCGGCAAGTCGATAGGCTTAAGTTCCTGATCATCAAAGGTACGTGCGCTCTGTACAGTTGTTTGTCGATGAACTCTAACATGGAGAAATTTAATTTCATTGAGAAATTAGAAGGTGAAAGGAACTGGGTGAGCTGGAAATTTGATATCGAACTGCAGCTCACTGTTCAGAAAGCCATGCCCATAGTACTGGGTGAAATGACTGCCTGAATCGACCACAGTATTTACTACAGAAGATGAAAGAAAAGCCCATGCTGCAAGCTTGAAAGCTTATCAAGAAGCAGATGCCATTGCTCGATTTGTAATTGGTTCGAGTGTTAGGCCTGAGCCTAAGCAGCACATTTTAACATGTAAAACTGGTAAAGAAATGTGGGATTCTCTTAATTCTGTGTACGAGCAGAAAAACGAGCGAAGGTTGGATTTGCTGTACTCCCAACTTTTCAACTACACAAAAGATCCTTTGGACAATATTGCTACCCATGTGTCTAAATTGCAAAGAATTTGGCAGGAACTGCAGGAAGAACTCAAGAATGAAAATGTGCAGCTACCAAAATCTATGTTGCTCAACAGAATTTTAAATACATTACCCAATGAATACCTTGAGTTCAAAAATGCCTGGGAATCTGTTCCAAACAGTGAAAGAACTCTTTCAAGTCTTACTGAAAGGTTACGCCTACATGAGCAACGTTTGGAAGAAGTGAAACCTCCTGTTGAAAGCAAAAATGTGGCTTTTGTAGTGAAGCCAAATAGCAGTTATGGTAGAAAGTTCCCTGAAAAAGTAGCGACTAGTCAAAAAGAGTGGAAGAAGAAAATTAAGTGTTATGCCTGTGGCCGTCCTGGACATTTGAAAAAGTATTGCTATTCACTAAAAGGTGGCAATAATGACAATCGAAACTTTTAATTTGGCGGAACCCCTCTCGGTCATCAAAGCATTCGAATCGGTTCGAGTCAGGAGTTGTGTCTCCGTGCTGCACTCTAAAAAGCTTGTAGTTTACTCAAATTGTAAAACATAAGCAACAGTCGCATTCAAGTTCCAACCAAACATATTAATTCACTTGCTGCATCAAGAACGTTAATCCTTTACTAAAAGAAATCTTGAATGACTTTGAACTGTGCCAGCATGTGATGCATTTTACCTTTCGAACCAATATATTGTAATGTGTCATAAAACAGAAATTAATACACCTGCAAGAGTGGTACATAGTGACCCATTGGTGCTGAGTGTAATGATGGTTTCACAAACAGAGAGAATTCCATATAGCAATAGTCTTCAACAAACAAGTAGTAACATCATAAGGTTTGGAACCGCTGGATGTTTGGGAGACCTTCTTATTCCAAGGGGCATGGGAAAGAATGGATAGTTTGCAATGAACTTGCTAGAGGGATAAAGATTAAGGGAAATATTTTCGAAATAGGGGATCTACCAAGAAAGTTCATTGGTAGCAGTCGCTAGTTTAATGAAGAAGCATTGTGATCTTGCAAAAGCGATTTGAAAAGAAAAGAGTCTGGGGGGTCAAAGTAATGAGATGACACGAGTTCAAAGGTGAAAGGGGCGGCAAGATAAATCGATCCCATGGACAGGGGGACAAAGACTGGTCAAAAAATGAAATGTTAAGGGACTTATCTGTGGTGAGAATTGAACTTAGAGAGTTAGTTTTAGGTATTGTGTGTTTCATACAGTTTGTCAAGCTAGACTACCTAAAAAATGCATTTATTGCAATAGTTTTAGCGCTCTCTTTAATTTAAAGATACCATGGTCTAATGGATTACTGCTACCATCTCTCAATTCGATTAGTCATACTATTTGGGGGGAAATAGTCACGTCTGGTTAATCATAACATTGCTTTATTTTAAGATATCGATACATAACGTTAACAGGAGTACAAATACGGAAACCAAAGTAGCATATGGCAAAGGCAGCTTACCCATAGTAGAGCGTCTCCGCATTAGTTGTATTAGAGATAACTTCTTTCGAACTTTCCTCTCTCCTTGCTCCTAGCGCCCTGTGTTTTTATAAGGCCCGAAAGAACTTTTCTAGGGTTCTAGAAGGTACGAACTCGTGATCCTTAGTCTGATTTTGAGATTTTATGGTGCTTAATTAGCAGTCACGCTCCGATAGAACCTTTCAAAGATCAAAGGGTAACACCTAATGACCACATATACAAACTGAAATAAACAATTAAAAGGTTAATCTAATCTACGTGCGATATGCTTGCCTTTTCTCCGAGCACTCACATACTCAAAGGGTGAATGTACTTGGTAAAGATTTAGGTTTAAAATTTATCGATTCAAACTGACAATAGCAGCGTCACATTATGTTACAGTTTATATTTTATTTGTGCATGTGCAAGATGCTCCTAGTATTCTAATAATCTGCTGAATATATTTTAGTTTGTTATTTCACTACTTTACCCGTTTGTGCACATTTTTCTACTGAATTACGCGTTATGTACATAATCTTGTTTGCTCCATCTATCACATTCGATCTGGAATATTCCATTTAAAATGAAAATGTAATTGTTAAATAAAGCCAAATGACTGCAAAACACGTTTATCTCCCGTTTCCTTGCAGCCTGGGTGTGCCAATTTTGTACAAATAAATCAGAATATTTGCTTCTCTTGTCACCACCCCTCTGTAAATACATTTTCATTCTGAAAATTGCCATGCATATTTCTCTGGAGATAATAAATTCGAATGGTGCCAAAACATGGGGAAATTATTGAGGCCTAAAACATTTTCTTCACATGAATGTGTTTCTAAACTATCTTTGTTTAAGTCAATAATAACCAATATTGGTGTATTTAAAATATTTCAGTAATTTTGACTTCCTGATGTTAGAGGGGTTGACTTAACAATAAAGGCATTTGGATCTTAGGCGTTTGGGTTCTGCGCCCCTTCTGATAAAGCAACCTAATAAGTAAAATCTAATATGTAAGTTTGAACTTACAAGGGCAAGGAATGAGTTCAATCACGAAAATCCGGATAAATAAAGTAATTTAAATCAAATAAATTAAAATTTTATAATTTCAAAAAATCGTGATATTTTTCACACCCAAAACTAACCACATAAAGGTTAAAATCAATGATTTGTGACTGTGTGGAAGTTATTTGAATGTTTTTTTTTTTTTTTTTGCCTTTAGATGAAAAGCGCCTGGAAATATTGCGTAATAAGATCAGAGAAAGAAGAAAAAGAAATCCAGGTAATACTTTTTTTAATCTTATTCTAATTAGCTGTATCAAGCTCCTGAAAATAACAGTGGTCACAGTAGCCCAGTTGGAAGAGTAGCGGATTAGTGTTCAAAATCTGATCCAACCAAAGACCATTCTGTATGTGGGGGAAAAGGGGGGGGGGCTGGTGCATTTTAAATTTACAGGGTGTCTACAGGTCCTGAAAATTTATCTCCTCTTTATTAATTTATCAGAAATAAGTCCTTTTATGGATGGAAGGGGAAAAAATTATGGCAATACAAAAGGTGGCTGCAGCTGAACATAAACAAATGAAAAAAAAAATGCAGATAATGAAATTGAACAATTAGACAAAGAAATTATGCAAACTGAAAAGAAAATGAAAATGGTGTAACTCACCCAATCCAACTGGAGACTGTTTTTTCAAAAACAGGAACTATGTATAATTTTTTTACCAACTTCATTGGATGCATAAAACATAAAAATAAAAAATTTACATTACGAAATGTTTTTAAAGTAATTGTTGGTATTTTTCTTAAATTTTTATTAAAATTTTGAGTGTTCAGAAAACAGAAATAACGAATATAATATAATAGTATGTGTTTAATGTTCATGTACTTTGACATAATTTATGGTTTGTCTTTATTTTTAAAATTTTATTTAGAAAACAGCTTATTAAAGCTGAAATTTGATACGAGAGTCCTCTTTTCTCGAGATTAGTATATAAGCTGTAAAAAAAGTGTGATTTTAAAGAATAATTGCATCTAACTGACCTACATAATCATGTAAAATTAGATTATGCATATATTTTAAAAAGTCCCTGAAAGATATCCCCTAAATTAATCTACAGAAGTTTAGTAGACACTCTGATTCATCATGTCCCTAAATGTCCTCACGTTGGGGACACATCAAGCATGACCTCGGCATCTCAACGGGGTTCAAAATGTGATGTCCTCGAATCTCAATCTTCGGGATGGATCTCGAAGTGCTGGAGAAGGATAAAGCCCATTCAAGTGAATGTAACACGATCGAATGTGGATCAAAATGTCCTGAGCAAGAAACGGCCCTCGGATCCCACAGAACATCATTCCAAACGCACTCACGGAGACAAGGGCAGCACGCAAAAACCAGTCAGAAGGATAAAACCAGTGCATGTAAAAAAATTGAACAACTCTTTGGATCACATCCCTATAGCTTTGGAATGTTTACCGCCAAAACATCCTCTGACTCCAGTTGGACTGCGTCCCAAATTCTTACCAACTACTTTGGATACCATTCCCATAGCTTTGGAATGTATGGCACCTTCACGTCATTTGACTGCAGTTGTACGGCCTAACACATCCAAGAACTTACGACGTTCTAGACTACAAAGCGATAAAAAATAAAGATTTTAATGAAGCAGCACTTGCTCAGGCAATGATTGAAGGGGCAGCAAAAGTCTCAGATGATGCACCAAAGACAGACATTAATTTCAGACTTTTTCAACAAAAAAAATCAGACAATCTTTCAAAGGAAGTTGATCGTCTCTCTCACCAATGAGGATGATGTTGAGTTCATTTGAGTTGTCCAAGTTGAGGATGATGAGCCGGAAGAGGAGTTCTTCCCCTGCACGGAGGAGGGATGCAAGTTCATGTCCCGGAGTCCCACACGCGCACCACAGCCTGTGGTGGTGCACAAGATTGGATTATCAATTGAATGCCTGCGATTCCACCCGGAAGTGAGTGAAGCTGGTAAGTCCTGTTTGGATTGAATCTTCGCATTGAGGTAGATCTGGGGGCAGGTAAACAATTGTTAGCACTAAAATTGCGTTCGCACATGGCATAGATCTGTGTACTGTGGATGTTATCCCCCTTTTAAATGACTGCTGGCACCGATCACCATTTACAAGCTGTCCGCGACTGACCTTTTAGAGGGTCTTCGTTTGTTCGGTGCCCCCTGCTCTGCCGACCGTGAGGTGTGGACCTTTTGGGAAAAGCAGAAAGTCGATCCGTTGATCTCTTCTCACGCCAAAAGATACGCCACACAATACTATGAAAGGAGAGTGTAAGTCGTAAATGCCACTCACTGCCCTATCGTTCAAGTTTGGTAATTAGTTGGGGGGGGGGGACGAGCTTGGAGATAGTCGAACCAAAGAGCCGTTCTGTGGGACGATTAAAAAAAATCTAAACTACGCAGCGTAAAGGTTAACAGAACTGTTTTTTACATAGAACCATGACCAGTGAAATGTAGGAACAGAATTAAGTTCCATTACTACACTGATGCACGAGGGCGGTCCGGTTGGAAGAGCAACAGCCTTGCAACTGGGGGGTTGCGAGTTCGAATCCAACCAAAGACTGTGGTTCCCATTAAATCTGCCGTGGCCTCGTATGACTTTGGCGGGGTGTGGAAGTTTGGAAAGTGGGGTGCCAGCTCAGTTGTTATAACCTCGTCATCTGACCGTGGTTCAACATGACGTGGTGTTGTACTCGGTTATGTCCCTTCGGGGGCTTGATTCCAGACCGTCGCCGATGTTGTGTTGCTCCAGTGTCACGTTAGTTAAATACCTACCTGGATACTTGCTTCTTGGCAGAAATAAGCCAAATCATTTGCACGACACTACTTGCATAGTGTTGGACATTGAAATGCGCAACGGTGAGAAAGAGAAGGGGTCAGTGGTAGCGCAGTTGAAAGAGGATTAGCAAACATTGCCAAAACTGTTTGCGTTGGACGGGGTGGCCCTTGGGCAATGAAACCCAACCAGACTGTTATGTACACATCTGTCGCGACATACCAATATCCTCGCATTCTTGTGGAAGATTGGAGTGTGAGGTGCCAGCTGGGGTGTCGACCTCATCACCTGACCACCGTTCTAAATGATGAGGTGGTGCCATTGGATCTTTGCTTTGGACATTGTGGTAGCTCGGTTGGAAAAGTAACGAACTACCACCCGGATGGTGGATAGTTCGAATCCAACCAAAGACGTCGTGTACAAAGGTGGATGGTGAACGTTGTATCTATCGTGGTCTCAAATGTTCTCGCATAGTGTTGCTCTAGTACGACGGTAATTTAAAATTACCAAACGTTCTCCCGTGATGCCGTGGTGGGTAATCTTAGAGAGTGGGGTCCCAGTTCAGGTGTTGACTCGAAATCTGACCGTGGTTCAAATTGAGTGGTGTTGTCCTTGGATATTTCCCTTGAGGTGTGTTCTCGGACCGTCGCTAAGGTCGGTGAAGGTGTTAGACTGTAGATAGGAAAGCTCCTGATTCGAATCCGGTTCAGTGCATGGGTATTTGTAATAGAGTATGGTGTAGAGGCGGCTGGTGCACCTTAAATCTGTCGTGGCCGAAAGTCCTCACGTTCGGTTGGTGTGGAAGTTTGGAGAGTGACGTGCCAGCTCAGGTGTTTCCTCGTCGTCTGACCGTGGTTCAAAATGACGTGGTGTTGTCCTCGTATTTTTCCCTTAGGAGATTGATCCAGGACCGTCGTCAATAGCTCGTTGTGTTTCTCCAGTGTAACGTTTAATTAACCACCATCCTTAAGAATAAGTATAGGACAGCCGTTGCAAACTGTATTGCTTCACGACTCCATTGCATGAAACATCGCAGATTAGTAACTGGAGAGTTTCGAGTTCGAATCCAACCAGAGACTATTGTTGTATTATTGACAGGCGTTGTGTGGAGTTTAAAGAATCATGTAGTGCCAGCTCAGGAGTTGTCCTCGCTACCCGACGGGGGTTTAAACGACGTAACGTTGTCCTCGTTTTTTCCGTCAAGGATTAATATGTAGTTTCGGCAACAGCCCGTCAAGTTGCTCCTGTGGGAGGTTAATTAACTATCTCTACCAATTTCAGCCTCTAGTTGGCATTGGGTTTGTCCACTGCGCTAGTAATCTTCAAAACTGTAGGCCACACAGCTTCGATTCCTGTCGGGTTGTATACCTTCCTGGGAGTATTTGTTCTTGTGTCACTTAAAATGTCTCTTGTATGTGTTTGCCCATTATTCGATATTGTTTGTCTGTTCTGCGTTTGGCCAGTCTGCTACTGGTCGCTTATACCAATTGCAAATGATTTTCGTTCATCTAGGAAAACATATAAAAACGAAAGATAAAGAGCAGTGAAAAAAGCATATTGAAAACTTTATAAGTTCATAAACATCAATTTTAAAAATATGCAATTTCAAGAAAAATACTTATTTTTCAAATTTAGGTATTGCTGATTTCTTTTCGTTTTCCTGATTGCCTGAACTATTGTCTCTCTTTGTTCCCTGACCATCGCCAATGCGTTGCTCAATGCGACTTTCATTAACTACCTACCGTAGTCTGAGCCTGTGTGGTTTCCATAGAAACGGACCTTGTCCTATTTAAAGTAGGGGTGATTGAAATGTGTTTACGTTTGTCACATTGACATATTTAAGAGGACTGGTCGAGTCCTCCCTGGGTGTCTTTCTCGCTTCTGTGTCAGTAAAAACTCTGTGTGTTGTAACGTTCCGTCATCTTGCACATAGCAATTGCTAGGGGGCGCTCTTACCCAGTGTGGCAGCGCAGATGATGTCTGCAGGTGGCAAGGGAGCTAATCTCTCAAGATGACATCAGAGTGTGGTGTTATCGCAGACGAGTGTGGTTGCGCTTATTTTTCGCCTTGTATTGAACCGGTCTAGTAGTTAAGGTGTTTGGTAAACACAAAATTATTCTTCACGAGGAAGCTGAACCTGTCATAGCTGCTTCTAGGAAAATTCCCCTAGCATTAGAAGACCAGGTACAAAATGAACTGCTAAGAATGGAAGAAAATGGCATAATCGAAAAGGTAACTAAACCTACCGATTGGGTAAATCCTGTTGTTATTGTTCCCAAGAAGAACAACTCCATTCGAATATGCCTTGATCCCCGTCACCTGAACAAGTTCATCAAAAGGCAGCACTATCAGATCCCTTCTCAAGATCAGCTACTATCAAAGCTGAAGGGATCTAAGCTTTTTTCATTGATAGATGCAAAAAATGCCTTCTATCATATTCAGCTGGATGATGACAGTGCTGATTTGTGCACTTTTATAACACCTTTCGGAAGATATCGCTTCCTAGTTCTACCTTTTGGATTAAGTTGTGCACCTGAGGTTTTCCAGATGGCCATGGACAACTTATTCGAAAACTTCCCAGATATTCATCCTTACTTTGATGATATAATTCTTCATAGTGAATCTCTGGAAGATCACTGTAAAAAGCTGAGAACTGTACTTCAAATTGCTCGAGAAAAGGGTTTGAAATTCAATCGAGAAAAAATTCAACTTGCTGTACCTGAGTTAAAATATTTGGGTCATGTTGTTTCAGCTACAGGGCTATCGCCAGACCCGAAAAAAGTCCAAGCTATCTCAGACTTCCCCACACCAACCAGCAGACAAGATTCCTTGGGATGGCCACATACTTAATGAAATTTGTACCACAATTTTCACAAGAAACATCTACTTTGAGAAGCTTGCTGAAAAAAGATACCAATTGGGTATGGGATGCTCAAAGTGACAGAGCATTTCTGAAAGTAAAACAACTGCTCCAGTCAACGCCTGTTCTACAGTTCTTTGACAAAGATCAAGAAGTAGTGCTTTCAGTCGATGCAAGTTCTTTTGGTCTTGGTGGTGTTTTATTGCAAGACGACAAGCCAGTTGCATATACGTCAGCAACACTATCTGATGCACAGGTCAGGTATTCTCAAATTGAGAAGGAACTCCTTGCCATAGTTCACGCTTGTGAACATTTCCACTATTATGTCTTTGGTCAGCAAATTGTCATAGAAACAGACCACAAGCCATTGTTGGGTCTGGTGCATAAATCATTTGATGTTATATCACCCAGACTCCAACGATTGCTACTGCGGCTCCAAAGATACAGTTTCACACTCACACATGTACCAGGCAAACAGCTAGCTGTAGCTGATGCCCTATCAAGAGCTCCTATAAATGTCAATCCAGTTGTAACCACTGACATTGACAATGTTCAATTCATGGTCTCGGTAGTTATTCAGGCATCACAATCTAAACTGGATGAGCTCAGACAAGCAACACTAAGTGACTCGGAACTGAAATCTGTCAAACATTACATCTTGAATGGATGGCCACATAATAAACAAAAAGTGGATGTTCTTGCAAAACCATTTTTGTCATTTCAATCAGAACTGCGCATCGAAAATGATCTGATTTGTCGTGGACAGCGACTTGTAATTCCAAAGTCCTGTCGCAAAGACATCCTTCAGCGTCTGCATATAGGCCACAGAGGCATTGTCACCTGTAAAAATCTTGCTCGACAATCCTTCAGGGAAAAACATTAATATGGATAAAGAATTGGTTATTGGGTAGAAAGCAGAGAGTGCAGGTAAAAGGAAATTATTCACAGTGGACAGAAGTTATAAGTGGGGTGCCTCAGGGATCAGTTTTGGGACCAATTTTATTTATAATTTTCATAGATGATATAGGTCAGGGGATCAAGAATAGAATTAGTATATTTGCAGATGACTTAAAAATATGGGGGACAGTGGATACCAAGTTAGATAGAAAATTTACAAGGGGATTTTGATAAGATATCCGAATGGGCTGTACTTAAACGTATGTCATTTAATGTAGGGAAATGTCAAGTTCTGCATATGGGTTACAGGAACAGTGGAGCCGAGTACTGTCTGCAGGGAGTAAAGGTAAAGGAGGGAGAAACAGTCAAGGATCTTGGGGTGATAATTCACAGGGATTTTAAAATGGGTCACCAATGTTCAGCTGCGGGTAAAAAGGCTAATAGGTTATTGGGGTATATTAAAAAGACTGTAACTTCAAGGGATAAGAATATAATCTTGCCATTATATAAGGGTTTAGTAAGACCACATCTAGAATATGCTGTACAATTCTGGGCTCCATATATGAGAAAGGACATAGAATCAATTGAAAGGGTTCAGCACAGAGCTACAAAAATAATAAAGGGGCTAGCAAATTTCGACTATAATGAACGTTTAAGTAAGCTAAACATGTATACACTGGAAAGAAGAAGAAGGAGGGGGGATTTGATTCAGCTTTTCAAGTTTGTAAAACAAGGGGACACAGAGGGCTTAAATTTCAATAGGGATAACAGAACAAGGGGCCATGGGTATAAATTGAATAAGACACATTTTAATCGGGATTTAAGGAAAAACTACTACTTTAATAGGGTAATAGACAGTTGGAACGCGTTGCCAGAAAATATAGTTAATTCAAAGGCAGTGTACGAATTTAAGACACAATTGGATAGTCAGTGGGAATTGGAGAATTCATAAACAAAGGACCAGCCTTGTTGGGCTTGAGCCTGTAGCTGGTCCTCAATATTTGTATTTGTATTTGTATATACTGGCCAGGGATTAAGTGCAGAGATTGAAAAGATGGTTTCAAGCTGTACTATCTGCTTACAGAATCAAAGGCAGAATGCAAAAGAGCCTCTACTTGATAGAAAGTTGGCTGATCGACCATGGCAGAAAGTTGCCATTGATTTCTTTCACTTTTCATCTGCAACATATCTCCTGATTGTCGACTACTTTTCCAAGTACATTGAACTGCAACATTTGCATCATACAACTGCACCTTCAGTCATCAATGCACTTAAAACCTGTTTTGCACGATTTGGTATTCCAGAAGAAATCGTTGCAGACAATGGTCCACCTTTTGATTCCAATGAGTTCTCTCGCTTCTGTGAGAGTTGGGATATTTTCTTCAATCCCTCAAGTCCAGGCTACCCTCGATCCAATGGACAGGTAGAGAGATGTGTACAAACCATCAAGTCTAGCCTCACCAAAGCTGCACAAGATCACAGTGATGATCACCTTGTTTTGATGGAGTACAGGAATGCCCCAATGGATGGAATGCCGTCTCCAGCTGAGATCTTGATGGGTCGACGTATCCGTACTTTGGTTCCTACTCTTCCTGCTCAACTTAACCCTCACTATGATTGCAGTGCTGTACAAAAGCGCTTGGAACACAGGCAGCAGCGCCAGCATAAGTATGATTTACATACCAGACCACTCCAGCCATTGCAACTAGATCAAGAAGTGTTGTTCCGCCACCAGAACAAATGGTGCAAAGGAAATGTAATTCAAGTTGGACCTCAGCCACGGTCCTACACCATAGCAGCTGAAAGGGGTGGAAGGTATAGAAGGAATCGTGTGCATATCAAACACATACCTTCACAAACACAAAGCTCAACATGGAATCTACCTACATCGACCCAACGTTTGAGAACAACTGAGGATCTCTATGCATCTGGCAGAATGGGAAATCCAAACCAAGTTCTTCCAACAGCATCTTGCAGAGGTTCCTCAACAAGTACACTACAGAGTGTTCCAGTTCAACAATCAATAAATCCTGCATTGAATGTACCAGTTACTCAACACAATGCAACTGTGAATAGTGACACTCGTATGACACGCTCTGGTCGTGCCATTAAACCTCCACAGCGTTTTAAGGACTAAAATGGACATTCGATCCATAGTATTCAACTCAATCCTATCATTATATTTCCAAGTAAAATTTATTTGATATTTAGTATATTTCTTTATGTCAATTCATTTGCATTATGTAATCAAGTTAAATTTATTAGTCTCATCTATGTGTAATTTGTGTCAACCTTTGTTTATGTATTATAATCTAGCACTGATAACTTATGTTCGTCTATTTAAAAAAAAAAGAGAGATGTTATGTATTAATCGTAATCGATTATCATCCAGTTAACTGCAACCGTACCTACGGCTCCGCAGATCAACCATGCGTCCTTCTAATAAAGTTGTTGTTGTCTCCTGTTCCTAATCCTGACTCATCTATTTAGTATACATCAATTCATCTATGCAACTCAACCAAATATATAATAGTTAAGGTGTTGGCATCGAGATCAGAAGGTTCCTGGTTCGAATCAGGGTCAGTGCATGCATGTTTGTAAGTGTATGGTGTAGAGGCGGCTGGTGCACTTTAAATCTGTCGTGGCCAAAAGTCCTCACGTTGGGTTGGTGTGGAAGTTTGGATAGCGGGGTGCCAGCTCAGATGTTGCTTTGTCATCAGACCGTGGTTCCAAATTACGTGGTGTCGTCCTCGGATATATCCCTTCGGAGATTGATCCAGGACCATCTTCAGTAGCCCGTTGTGTTGCTCTAGTACGACAATAATTAAGCTTACCAATTACCTGTATTGAATCGGTGATGCATCTGGTGTGTACGTTTTTTAAACTGTAGCTTGTAAATTGATTGGTAGGTAGGTGTTTTAATTAACGCCGCACTGGAGAAACACATCGGGCTATTGGCAACGGTCCGGGATCGAACCCAAAAGGAAAGATCCTAGGAGATCACCACGTCATGTTGAACCACGGTCAGATGACGAGGCAACACCTGAGCAGCCACCCAACTCCACGCCAACGTGAGAACAGATTGAACGTGCACCAGCCCCTTTTGTACACGACGGTCTTTTGGTTGGATTTGAACTCGAAACCCTCATATTTCTAATCCATTACTCTTCCAACCTGGCTACCGTGGTTTTCAAAGGGAGACTGGTACATGTTGAATCAGTCGTTGGTAACCCTGTCTACCCTGTAAATTGATTGTAAATATGTGTTATGATAACGTATAGTAATTTTAAAATAAAGTTGTCTGTTTTTTACCGTCGATCTGGTAATGTGGTTTGTCTATTGCTTGACATAGTCTTGTCTTGTTTCAAGCGCAGGTTGTCCAGATATGGCCATTGTGCTATAAAACCAAACAATCTCGACTTCCCCAGTTATCGATGTCATGCTACTGATTTCAACTTGTTAACCTAATACTGAATGTGCCGTAATTATTGCTCAGTCACTAAAGCTGTCATTTGCTTCATTCCAGGAATTGTCTCTAAGGAATCGTGACTCCAGCTAGACCAGCCTAGATTCGAGGATGAGCATTCGGTAAGTTTTTCAATTTCTGTGTATCTTTCATGTTGACACACCAGGCGTAATTGTCCAAGCCATCGCAATGTTCAGATCGCTAGTTGTTGTTGCACTTGACAATAATCGTTAGAAAAGTTCAAGTATCTAGACTGGGCAAGTCACCACACCTCTTGACAGGCAAAAACATTGAACACCAGCGAGCCATATATCTGGGACACAATGACCAGAGTTAAGTAAATAGTATTTCAAATTTCTTTGTACCGCGGTAGCCCGATTGAAGAGAGTTCGAATGCAAACAAAGACCGCAGTGTACAAATGGGGGCTGATGTATGTAAAATCTGCCATGACCTCAAATATCCTCACGTTGGCCTGGTGTGGAAGTATGTAGAGTGGAGTATCAGATCAGGTGTGGTCCGCCTCATTTGACCGTGGTTCAAAATGACAAGGTGTGGTACTTGAATCTTTCCCTTCGGGATTGATCCACCAGCAGCCCGTTGTGTTGCTCCAGAGCAACGTTAATTAAATGACCCACCTACTTTGAAACTCGATCCAAATTAAGTCCGTCGTCTGCGTTAGAGTTGAATGTTTAATCTGTCATGACTTCAACCCTAACCTGTTGCGGAAGTCATGAAAATTGAATTATTTGTATCTAAAATTTAGCAAGAGCTTAGTACACAGTCTTAGTTAAGAGGATAACTCGTAATGATTTGGTAAATCATTTGGTAAGCTCGCCAAATGCAGAATTTGAATGATGAAATTACAAATCTAGTATTGAATTGAACTGATAGAAATATTCCTGTAATTAAAGTAATGGTTCTACACATTAAAATATATTTCTAAATAGTGTGTTATTATGTTAGCATGATGGGCACCTAGCATAAATATTTTAAACCTAATCATTATCCTTGAAATCTTAGAAACGCTTCAAAAATTTACCTACAATTTTTTTTTATTCTACTCTTTAGCTGAATTAATCTGTTTTATTCTCTTTGTTTATCTGAGATGACTGAGAGAAAATGTATATAGTCATCCTCTTCATCCAAATTAGTACTCGATCACGTATTTTGAAATGCACCTGAAACCTAATTATAGAATTACCTAGTTTTTCATGAATAGACAAAACCAGGTATTAAATGTGAAATGAAAAATAGCAGAATATTCAATGCATCAGTTTTCAGCTTCAAAATGAATATCTGATTCATGGAAAAAAAATGTGTACTGTAAAGTTGGAAAATGTTTATCTCGTTAAGTGAAAAAAAACCTTAATCATTAAAAAACGACTTGCCTGCGTGTGAACTATAAAGCACTGAACGCAGTTCCCTTAAATATTAAAGAGAATTTATTAAGTGGATCAACAAGCAAAATAACATACTATTAAAAGGGGCCCCAACAAGATACAGAAAAATCCCTGTTTATAAATAAAGATTAAGCACGACAAGATAACAGTCCTGATGAAAGGAGATGGGGACCAGTGGCAAAACCCGAAGAACGGACTGACTCACCCTCGGCAAAAATGTCTTGGGAAAACGCTCTGAGATTTCCATGTGTCAGGTGTCAGGCATGTGATTCAGTTAAGGAGAGGAAGGGGTTTTCATCTTTTATGCAACACATCAAGACTGTTAGCAGGCACGATCCATGGAGGAGCGTGGTTGCCGGATCCAGCAGGGTTTTTCTCTTCCAAGTGGTCCACGATGTCGCTGGAAAAATCTTTCAGACCATATACTTCGCGAGGTCGTCGGTAAATTTTTTTAGGCCCGATCCTCGGCCTCTTGTGTGTTCGATAGACACCTTCCAAGGCAAAACGATTACTGACTGTCGGTGTGTCTGTCTATTTATTACGTGATTCCAACTTGAAAGAACCTGCCAAATCACTCAATCCCCATCCAAAGGTAATCTCTTAAAGGAGGAGCCAATCTATTCCAAGTAGAAAGCCATCAGAACCCTTTCTCGCGAGTGGACAATACACCCGGGGGAAAACCCACACCTGGGCTTAAAAACTGTCCCAGACTACCAACTACGCCAGTACTGATGAGCGCTTTCTACACAATGTATTCAGGTCACATTCCTCACCCACGGGGATCGGCTGATAACCTTAAATGTGTTTTCTTTTCTCATGGCTACCGTGAGAATTTTCAAGCGCTCACAGTTGGCATAAAGGCAGTACAGAACGAAGTATAAATACACACATATGCACAAAATTAATTAAAAGCATACAAAATTAATTTTTTTTTAATTAACCCATTACCCCCCCCCCTCTTTTATATAAGTAAAATTTATTTGTTAAAAACTGTTTGTAACACTGTTTATTATAAGTAAAATTTTTGTAACAAAAATGAATATTTTTTTAAGGTAAAATATGGCACAATGATGCTAATAGGATAAATCGACATGAACATGAAACCAGGATACATACAATAAATTATACCGACACATAGAACATACAATTATAAAAATCAAACTTTACTTTCGTCCTTAAAAAAAAATCAAATGCTTCAATTCTTCTGAATTGTGTACAATTTACACATTTCTGCCCTTGATTGCATTAAGACAAAACCACTCTTCCATTTGAGCGCGGCCTTAAATTATAACCATGGCTATGCATTCTTGGTGTTACCCAATTTCCGCATAAACCATGGAAATTTCTGCAGTCTGAACCAGGCGCAAAAAAGGACACATGCCTACTGCCATTATTTATTCCCCTCTGTTCATCTAATTGTTCTTGGGGCATAGGCGAACCTTCTCCTGATTCCTGCAATTCCTTATTTTTCAAATGGTTCCTTCTCTTTACAGCCATGCTCAAATTCTCTGTATGGTCAACTCTTTTGTAACTAGCTTTTTCGAGATGCTGAATCTCCACTGATACATCAGAGAAAACCCTGATATCCGTAAATTTCCCTTCATTAGGCCTTGCAAATTTTCTAGAAAGAAATGTTTTTACCGTTGGATTATACCAGTAAACCAGATCACCCACTTCAAAGTTTTTACTATTAGCAATCTTTCCTAGATTGGCTTCCTGCTGTTCAGCTGACTTAGTAAAATTGTTTCTAACTTGCTTAAAAGTGTCTCTGAAATTTTGTAGAAGTTGCTCAGCATATTCGATATGGTCAGCATAAGAAAAGTCTGTACCTGTTTTAACAATTGGTTAGGTAAATCGAATTCCCTTACAAAAGTTAAAAATGCTGGTGTAAAATTCGTAGCATGATGCTTCGCTGTTCGATAGGCAAGCAATGCAAAAAGGAGCTTTGTATCCCAATCATTATGCAGTGAGTTAACCAATTGTATTCACCAAAGTCTTGTGCGCTTGTTCCACACATCCATTTGATAGTGGTCTCCAAGCAGTGGTATCAATCTTTTTTTTGATACCCAAAGACTTGTATATTTTTTGCATAGTAGCACAAAGCAAGTTAACTTCTCTATCTGACACTAACACCTGAGGTGATGCGTATCGAGCTATAAACTGCAGTAATACCTCATCCACAGTATCACTAGTTGTATGTGCCACTGGAAAAGCCTCAAACCAATGGGTAAAATAATCCGTAAACGTAATGAGATACCTATTTCCCTTTTCTGCTGTAGGCAAAGGCCCGACAGTATCAAAAGCAACCCTTTCAAAAGGACCATCGGGAATCGGTATTCTTTGTAAATTAGCCAGATGTTTTGGTTTACGATCTCTCCTAATCATACACTCATGGCAAGATTTAACATAGTTCAGTCTTTGTGCGTACATTCCCGGGAAGTAATGTAATTTCCTGATTCGAATTAGGGATTTCTTAATACCCTGATGACAAGTCATTGGTGAATCACGGCATAACTTAATTACCTTAGGATTTAATTCCTGAGGAATAACCAATTTTGGTTTTGTGTTAACCTCATTTTCCCTTTGAAACTTCTTCTTCGAATGGAAGCAGACCCTTCCGTACCGAGTTATTTAAAACCCACAGCCGAAGCTAGTGAACGCCTCTAATGAGAAACTTTAGAAATAGGCCCTGTGACGCGCCGTCCGAAAAGCCCTCGTCCACCCGGAATGGGTGCGACGGGAAGTAGACGTAGTCGACCCGTGAGTCACAGCCTTCTGATAAAAGAATTCGACATATTTGGGGTAGGTGAGTTCTTGTTTCTGCAGATCATTTCTTATTTTTTGGCATTTTGAATCTCTTAATTGAGCTTGTTCTAGCTGTTCAATGTCAATTTCTTGACTGATTATTGGACACTACTGTGCAACTTCGTTGAACATTATTTGATTAATTTCGCCGCCCAAAGGTCTAGACAAAACGTCACTAATAATATTCGATTTTCCTTTAATGTATTTAATCTCGTAATTAAATTGGGACAACATCGACCAATGAGCTACACAGTGAAAAGCGTATTTAAATTACCAAGTTGAATCTAAAGGGGTATGATCAGTGTAAACAAAGAATTTCCTTCCCAAGAGATATCTATATATATAAAACGCTTATGTGTGGCGCAAAATTGGCCTGTATTTCTCTCCCGGTTGTGGCAACGAGTTTGTCCTTTACGAATGTAAATATTGCTATCCCTCATTTCACCAACTGGAAGCGCATCGCGTTAACGCTTGATCAATCTTCCCGGTAATTGTGAGAGGTTTTTGATTGAGAAATGAGCGCTTTGCGTCAAATTCAATATAATTTGCGAAGAAGAGAGCAGTGAACTAAGGAATTTTTTGACGAACGAATTCAGAGAATTACCGCTAGAAATACTGCGGATAGGCTTAGAAGGGCCAGAGCACGCGATGAGCTACATTTAAGTAATAGAACCGATTTCCAAGTGGAAATAAGTGTTTCTGAACACGATTGTGGATTCATGACAGAAATACGCTAATTTTGTTGAGCTTTTTATCGGCCTGATGAATTGAACTCTTCAAAAAAATTCACAAAATGCTGCCATGATGGAAAAATTCGGTTGCCAAATCTTGCAGACCCACCTGATGTTTTGGTAAATTTATTGACCAATTGTTCTTTTGAAGCAAAAAACTTTCAGCTTTTATAAGAGAGTACAATTCTGCACTTGCTTTTGCATCAATGGGTGCTGAAGTAAAAGCCCCCCCCACCCCGAAATTCTGATTACTTATTGATATCGCGCCATGGTCAAATATACCACAGGGTTGCTCCACTGTATACCAGTGATAAATTTAAACCTGGCTATGGACAGCTGTATATTTTTGATGCCTCTGAAGCCAATAGAAGGCGTTTGGAAAACAACCCAGTTTGCATACATTCTGTGATGGAGAAGTTGGATTCCTTACTCCGTCAAATAAACCCATATACAGAATCATACATGCAAATGTATGAGTTAATCCACTCTCATCCTACTGCTGATGTAAAAATGGTTTTCATGGAAAATTCAGAAATGGATTTGCGCCGCTATAATGCTCCTACCTGTAAAACTGAGGTTGCTGCAATATTTGTTGGTGATGATGGGGAACCCCCTGCAAATAGGGATATTTGTATTTATCCAAAAGGAGAAGGGTGTATAAATATATCTCCCCTAAATCCATGCAGCGATCCAATGGTTTATCCGTTGTTGTTTCCTCGAGGGGAACATGGATGGTCTAGCCTCATGGAGCATGTTGAAGAAAGACATTCGGCTAAATGAACCAGGGTCACTCAGCTTCAGTTTTACGCCTACAAACTTTCAGTTCGTAGTGGTTTTAGCATTTTACATAGCAGTGGTAAACTGTTTCAACAATATATCGTTGATACTTTCGTTAAGACGGAAGGTTCTCGGCTAAATTTTATTCACATGAACCAAAAGGATCTAAGAGTGGAATTGTACAGGGGACTCTTGGATGCTTTAGCAACCCTTGCCTCCTGTAACAATGTACGGATTGGAAAATTGATCATTTTGCCTTCTTCGTTCCAAGGAAGTCCCTGCTGTATGCAGCAAAACTATCAAGATGCAATGGCCATGGTCAGGAAATTTGGTCGTCCTGACCTATTTATTACATTCACATGTAATCCCACCTGGCCAGAAATTGTAAATGCATTGCAAGGTAGAGAGACCAGAAAATAGACCCATTATTGTGGTCAGGGTATTTAAATTAAACTTATCTGAGCTCTTGAATGATCCCCTTAAAAAATATTTTGGGCAATAACATCGTACATTTATGTACTTGAATTCCAAAAGCGGGGGTTGCCTCATTGTCATATTTTATCGACATTAGATTCATCTTCCGAAATTTGCACCAAAGATGACATCGATAAATTTGTGAGGGCCGAACTACCTGATGTTACTCTAAATGAAAGGCTATATTAAATTGTTACTAAATGTATGGTCCATGGTCCCTGTGGTCTTATAAATCCAAAATCCCCCTGCATGAAAAATGGTGAATGCTCAAAAAAATTCCCAAAAACTATTCATAAAGGAAACGGAAAAAAATTTAAATGGCTACCCAGTGTATAAAAGAAGGCAAACTGAACCTGTAAGAGTAGGGAACTATTATATAGATAATAGCTGGATAAGTACCCTATAATCTATGGCTATCCAAAAAGTATAATGCCCATATAAATGTTGAGGTTTGTGCATCTGTTAAAAGTGTGAAGTATTTGTACAAATATGTGTACATAGGGCATGATGCTGCCTCTGTAACATTAAAAACTGATGCTGCAGATCACGATGAAATAATTAATTTTTTTGGATGGGGAGGTATGTAAGTGCTCCTGAGGTAATGTGGCGTTTAAATGAATTCTACATGTCCGATAAATCTCGCACAGTTATTAGACTGGCTGTTCATTTGCCACAGCATCAACCAATCTATTTTAGAAAAGGTCAAGAAAACGATGCAGTGGAAAGGGCATCAATAAAAGAAACCACTTTGACTGCATGGTTTCAATTAAACATAGTTGATACAGAGGCACATCCTGTTTATTATGCTGATATCCCTCAATATTATGTTTTTGACAAAGCAACAACAAAACGGAAAAAAGGCAAAGAGGAGGACAACAAGTAATTGGCAGAATGCCTGTTGTTAGTGTTCAGGATTCGGAAAGATTCTACCTTAGAATGTTATTGTTGAGAAAAGTTGGTGATGTAAGTTTTGAGGACTGTAAATGGAGTAATATGCGAAACCTTCCAAAATGCGTGCAAAGAGCTTGGCCTTTTAGAAGGAGATCAGCACTGGCATGATTCACTACTTGAAGCAGCCACTGTTCATGTCCCAAGTTATCGGAGACTTTTATTTGCAATAATTTGTGGATTCGGTGAGGTAGAAAATATCCCTGAACTTTGGACTCAACATAAAAGTTCTCTCTCTGATGATTTCAGTAATAGGTATTCTAAAGAAACTGGCCCACAATATGCCCTTGCAGAAATTAATGAACTATTGAGGTTAAAAAAATTGAATCTTCCTTCTGTTAACTTGCAATGTAATTTGATTGAGCTTTCCTATGATGTTGTAGAGGAGCAGTCCAAAGCTGATATTAATATTGCAAAATTAAATTTAGAACAAAAATATGTGGTTGATGAAGTACTGAATGCAATTTATGGGGTCCAAACTAATGTATCTAAGTGCTTTTTTTCTTGATGGACCTGCAGGAATAGGCAAAACTTTTGTATATTCTACCTTACTACATGCAGTTAGAGGAAGAGGTGATAAAGCCATTCCTGTAGCATCAACTGAAATAGCTGCAACATTGTTGATTGGAGGCAAAACTGCTCATTCTACTTTTAAAAGTAGTAGTCCCAAGAGATCCCCTTTCTCGCTGCTCCCTCAGAACCTTAGCTGTATCGTTCAGCAATACGTAAAAAGGGCCTTTGGATAAACTGTTTTGCACCGTGTAAATACTCAAATATCATATCCCCCAGAATTTGTTATTATTGTAAATACATTCAGTTTTATACTGTCCCAAAAATCTATTTGTTAGTGTAAATACTCACCCATACTGTTCGTCAAAGTGAATTTAGTACATAGTAGTCCCAAGACATTCCCTTTCTCGCTGCTCTCTCAGAACCTTAGCTGTATCGTTCATCAATACATAATCAGATCAATTTTCAGGTCTATGTAGACTAAATAGGGCCCATTTTAAGCTAGACTAAAGAATTGTAGTGTCCGTTGGGCGAGCGAAGCGAGCTCGGATCGCGAAGCGATCCCGAGGGATCTGCTTGCAGTTCCGGAGGTTGGCGAGCGTTAGCGAGCAGGGGGCGTTAGCCCCCTAGTTGCTTGAAATAGTTTAAAGTGTACCACGGCCAAAGCTTCCCATTCCGTGACTGAATAACGAAAGTTGGCATCTTTTAATTTCCTACTTGCATAAGCAACGGGTTTTGGGAAAATCATTGTTATCCAATTGGCACAAAACCGCTCCTATGGCTACGTTACTAGCATCGTGAATAAATGAAAATCTTCTTTCATATCGAGTAACTTGAAACAATGTTGATTCTCCAAACAGTCTTTCTCTGCCTCTGAATTCCAAATAAACTTTTCCTTCTCTTTGGTCAAATTACTTAAGTTAAAAGAGCGTTGGCATATGTTCGGTATAAATTTTCGATAGTTATTAATGCAACCCTTAAAGCTAAGCACTTGTTTACGTGAGGAAGGAATCTTACTGTTTTCAACAACTTCCAAATTTTTGGGATCTAGGAAAACCTTTCCTTTGGTAATCGTAAAATCTAAATATTTGATTTCTTCAGTTAAGAAAGTGCACTTTTACAGTTTAAGTTTGAGATTATGAGCTAGCAATCTGTGACAAATAAATACCATTTGCAATTTATCCAGGTTTGAAGGAATACACTTGCTATTATAATGTCGTCAATATAACATCCTATTTTAAATACTTCCAAACCTGATAATGCTATTTTCATTAGTCTCTGCACAGAATTTGCACTGGTACTTAAACCAAAATGTGTGCGCGTGAACTCAAATAAACCATGTTCAGTAATTATAACTAATTTATATTTGTCTTCGGGATGAACCATCTGTTGGAAAAATCCACTAGCTAAATCCAATATGGAAAAGTATCAACTACCCTCCAAATCGTCTACTACCTCATTAATATTCGGGATTGGATAAGAGTCAGGAACTACCTTTTTGTTTAATTCCCTAAAATCGGTGACTAATCTAAATTCGTCTGAGGACTTTTTTACCAATAGCACTGGTACTGAAAAAGCTCTTACTGAAGGTTCCAAAATTCCGATCAGTAATAAAGTATTTATTTATTCTGTCATTTCCCCTTATATGGTATACGACACTGCCTTCGTCTGATAGGAATATCATCCGTTAAATCTATTCTATGTAACAAAGTGTCACAGCCAGGAAGATCGTGAATTGAAGTCGCAAGTGCCTTTTGTTTTTTCTCGATCAGTTCCATCAATTTATCCTTCGTCTGCTCATCCAGGTGTTCTAAGTTAAACTTTCCCGTCCATTTTAAATCAGCCTCATTACGCTCACCATAATGTTCGTCCGAGTCGATATGAAATACGTCTGGATTATTTGCAAGAATCAAATTTTCAAATGAATCAACTTTTTATGCTTTATAAACTCTATTATTTCATCTGAAGGATTTAAAATAAAAACTGGTACATTTTCTCTGTCTGTACTCTTATACACAGATACAGCAACACAACAATCGTTAGATCATAACTCTTGGCAAGGTTCTGCTAGGAACAAATCGGAACCTAATCTACCCTTTAAATTTACCCAGACTAACGTTTGTGAAAAGGGAGGTAAAGTTACAGCTTTATTAAACTTAACCAAAACAGTCATCAATTTTATTCGTTCCTTTTTGTTCCACGTACGCCATGCCTTCTCCCTACGAAAAAACGCCAAGGAATGACATGTTCTCCAACATGAAACGTTTTTTCTTAAAATCCAAACTTCCTCCGCATTGTTCTAAAAATTTCAAACCCGAAATAATATCAAAATTTTTTCAAATAGTTGCCTTAGTGATATAAAATAAAATACTTATTTTTTGGTTCGCAATTTTTACTTTTGCATCAAGTTGTCATTATATATTTAAAGACTTGTTATCTATGGTAGAAATAAATATATTACACTGCCGAGTTTCCTGAATACTGTCCAAGCTTTCCCCCGAGGCATAAGGTTTATACTCGCTACCGAATCTATGTTGTAATAAAGCTGTAAAAATTCTTTGTTTTATCTCTACCTCAATGATTGGTAACCTTTTGGATTCACCGCATGAAAAAAGAGAAAAATGTTGTTTATCAGGGCCTTCTGTCTTTCGATCAACAGAGTTATCCAAGACACCCTTTCTTAGTTTAAATCTCTCGTAGCCTGTCTGGATGAATTGTTCTGTCTATCCCGCATTGGAATTTTTACTCTGCAATCCCTCCTAAAATGACCCAATTGCCCACACCTACAACAGCGTCTTTCCTGGCTGTCTCCCACTTTCCTTGACTCAGTATTATCAATAGGTTGTATCTCAAGGTTCTGTAAACGTTCAGAAAACCCTGCCATCTGCTTAGATAAATCCTTCAAAACATTATCGAGTTCCTGTTCTTGATTATTTTCCGCTCTTTACTGCACTGAAAAAACTTGGGGTGCGGTTCCCTGATTTTCGTTAACAAAATGGTTTGTGTTTACCGATCTGCAAGCATTTATTGCTTTCTCCTCTAGTCTCACATAGGTTTTAATCTCCTCAACGCTTAAAGGATTTTAAACAATGACTCACTACAAAATTTCGGGTTTCAAATTACTCATCGGCACCTTGAAAAGCACTTGCTTCTGATAGCCATGCAGAGTATTTGGGTCTAACCTCTTTACATAATTCAAGTTGCGCGACATATGCCTTTGCCATATAACGATCAACCGACAAATGCGGTAGTTGACAAAAAGCCATAAATTCAAATAAAATTTGCTGTTGAGTCCTTTTAGCCCCAAAAACATCCTCGAGAACCCGAGTTAGGAACTCAACAGTTTAAATGCCTTCCAACTCGCTGACACATTCTCTAGCTACCCCCTAAAGGCTTATTGCAAAAAAAAAAAACGATCAGAATCACTACCTCCATTGCTCAGCGGACTCTTCTACTTTAGCCAGATATTCTCCAACCGAAATGTATTCGGGTCGACCTATAAATTTTGAAGAAAACTTAAATGCATAACATTAAGTACCGATGGGACAAATATTCTCGCTGTTTCAATGGTCTGTGTCATTTCTGCACCCTCACACTCATTTACGAAAACAATGGAAACGATAGCTCAATGACCTTTCAAAATCAGCAAATACAAATACCATTCAGAATTTCAAATATTACACTGAATACATATGCTCAGAATTTTTTCTTTTACTAATGGAAAAGATTTATAAATTTAAAAACTTTGACAAAAGTTACATACTATACAAAACAGAGACTCTACTGTCCACTATGAGTCACTGGTCTTGGCGCCATTTGTTAAGTTGAAATATGTATAGCTCGTATAGTGAAAAATCCTTAAGTAATGACTTGTCTCTGTGCGAACAGTAAAGCGCTAAACGCAGTTTCCTTAAATATTAAAGAGAATTTATTAAGTTGTTTAACAAGCAAACTAACAGATTAATAAGAGGGGCCACAACAAGATACAGAAAAATCACTGTTCATAAACAAAGATTACGCACAAGATAATAGTCCAGATGAAAGGAGATGGAGACCGGTGGCAAAACCCAAAGAACGGACTGACTCACCCTCGGCAAAAAGGTCTCGGGAAAACGCTGAGATTTCCATACATCAGGTGTCAGGCATGGGGTTCAGTTGTTCAGGAGAAGGAGTTTTTCGCAGTGCATCCGCACTGTTGGTAGACACGACCCATAGAGGAATGTAGTTGCCGGATCCAGCAGGATTCTTTTTCTTCTAAGTGGCCAACGATGTCGCTGGAAAAATCTTTTAGAACATATGCTCTTCGCGAGGTCGCCGGTAAATTTTCTCAGGCCCAATCGTTGGCCTCCTGTGTGTTCGATAGACTCCTTCCGAGGCAAAAAGGGTCCTGATTTGCGGTGTGTCTGTCTATTTATAGCTTGATTCTAATTGAAAAAATCCTCCAAATCACTCAACCCCATTCAGGGTAACCCCTTAAAGGAGGAGCCAATCCATTCCAAGTAGTAAGCCATCATAACCCCATTTTCTCGAGTGGACAATATACCCGGGAGAAAACCCAGACCTGGTGTAGAAAATTCTCCCAGACTGCCATGTACGCCAGTACCTACTGATGAGCGCTTCCACCCAATGTAATCACGCCACATTTCTCATCCAGGGAGTTCGGCTGATAACCTTAAATGTGTTTTCTTTTCTCACGGCTACCGTGAGAAAATTTCCAAGCGCTCACATTTGGCGTAAAGGCTGTGCAGAACAAATTATATATGCACACATATGCACAAAGATAATTAAAAGCATGCAAAATTATTTTCTTAAAAATTAACCCAACACAAGTATGAGATTACACCGGTCGGCGACTTGTACTGCTCTTTGGACAGAGGGTCCGCCTGAACTTTGGCATCAGATAGAGACATGACATTTAAAATCTGAATGATTCGATGCCACGACCTGTACAGGCTCTTATCGCTCCGCATGGCGGTGCACAAGATATTGATTTTCGGCATATTTTTGTTTTATTGCTCTGTAAATTAAATCGTTTATTAAAAGCATTATAAATTAATATGTGGAATAAATTTCATTTATTTTTGATGATTCTTTCAGAATGTTGCAATTTTCACACAAACAGTAGTATAATTCTTGATAGACTATTAAAAAATTTTTCATCTGGAGATTATATTGTAAAATTGTAAGGTATTTTAAATTATGTTAGAGCACTAGTTGATAATACCACTGAACAGTTTTCTGAACATTTTATCGTACATAAAAAATTGTGTAACAAGAAAAGTTCAAGGATTTTTTAGGAGGTAGCATGGTGCTACATTAAAGTTGTCTGATAATTCTTTTCTTCGTGCATTTTTTTTTTTGGATATTCCCTTTTGAGTTTGGTGTTGGACTGTAACTCCAGTGCGACGTTAGTTAAAATATACCTACCTACCTCATGTGTGTTATTAACCTTAAGAGAAAAAAAGCCAGATAATTGTCCGAAGTGCGTGGATGCAAATTGCTTATGTCTTGATAAAGAAGGATGAGATCGATTTACACTCCTCATGAATGCAGCGAAGGAAAATAATTGCACAACCTTGAATCTACTGTGGATTGAAATGACGAAACTGACTCATTCAAAACAATTCTTTCATAATCGTATGGAACCATTTTGGATCTGTGATAAAGATCTTCAGTGTTCAGTTTGCCGGACGAGTAGACTAGTAGTGGAGCACCTGAGCCAAAGGCCCTCGCTTTCCAGTGAACTCTAAGGATCTGGACAGCATTCGATTTCCTTTCTAGGCGGAAGTTAACAGAAGCATATGTTGTGGAATGCTTATATCGTCATTGTTAGGCTAATAGCAGT
Source organism: Metellina segmentata (assembly GCA_947359465.1). Classification (NCBI taxonomy): domain Eukaryota; kingdom Metazoa; phylum Arthropoda; class Arachnida; order Araneae; family Tetragnathidae; genus Metellina; species Metellina segmentata. The sequence continues at coordinate 5,868,536 of OX375877.1, read as the reverse complement.
CATGTCACTCATCATGGTCAGTGGTCGTAGCCGAACTAATTCAGTGGACTCATTCACATATCGCTCACCCACCATTTTCACCCACATTGAGAGTACTTACCTGCAAATGAACACGAGGTCGATGTAATATGTGCATTCATCACAGTGAAGATTCTAGAAACTTAGGAACTTCGAAGAACAGAAATGGCGCACTCCAAAGTCACGTTTATGTTAGCAGGCGGAGGGTTGCGAATTCGAAACTCGATCCGACCCAATAGCGTCGTATACGTTGGGGCTGATGCACGTTGAATTTATCGTACTCGGAAGTTTGGAGAGTGTAGTACCAGCTGAGGTGTGACCTCTCGTCATCTGACTGTTTATCAAAATTGCGAGGAATTGATCCCGGATCTTCACCAACAGTCCGCTGTGTGCGCTTTTAAAAAGCTATCTCTGCTACTAAGCTACCTCTACCTGCTGTCCAGTCTTGATCGTTTATATGCTGTGCTGCCAGTATTTTTCTGAGAACCATCCTGCTTAGAATGGATGCAGTGGCAGATTGATAACTAATGTGTGTTACTGGGAAAATGACGTAACCGAGTAGATGCTCGAACATTTGACTTTAAATCCGCCACAATCTGCAATTGCGGGTAAAATACCCCCTCTCTCTCAAAGCTGGAACACATCCGTGAGAATATTCCTTCACTCATCCTAAAAGACACCATTGCAGAAAAAACTTGCGAAATTCATGATCTGCATACCAACCTAAATACCTTTCTGATGCCACTACTTCAGCAACAAAGTTTCCACACTCCAAGATTGCGTTACGTCCTGATCCCAACACAACTAGGACAATGAGTGGATGGGATTATTGTATCTTGTGCCATAAATATCCCAAGCAAAACATCAACTGATGGTTGGAAAGGAATATATTTGGATAGACTCGCGCATGTTCCTGATGGAAACGAACGAGAATTCAACGAAAGTCCTTCATGAAAGACTAGAGACCTGCCTAATTGATCACCTACCTCCACACCAACAGGTGGTTGAGAAAGAATATATTTGAAAAGACTTCCGCATGTTCCTGATGGAAACGAAAGAGAATTTAACGAAAGTCCTTCCTGAAAGACCAGACTTAGTAATTGAATTCCTGCCTGCAAACCAACTGATGGGTAGGAATATATTGGGACACACTTGAGGATGTTCCTGATGGATATTTCTACAGACTTCCGCATGTTCCTGATGGAAACGAAAGAGAATTTAACGAAAGTCCTTCCTCAAAGACCAGAGACATTAATTGAATTCCTGCCTGCAAACCAACTGATGGGTAGGAATATATTGGGACACACTTGAGGATGTTCCTGATGGATATTTGTACAGACTTCCGCATGTTCCTGATGGAAACGAAAGAGAATTTAACGAAAGTCCTTCCTGAAAGACCAGAGACTTATTAATTGAATTCCTGCCTGCAAACCAACTGATGGGTAGGAATATATTGGGACACTCTTGAGCATGTTCCTGATGGATATTTCTACAGACTTCCGAATGTTCCGGATGGAAACGAAAGAGAATTTAACGAAAGTCCTTCCTGAAAGACCATAGATTTATTAATTGAATTCCTGCCTGCAAACCAACTGATGGGTAGGAATATATTGGGACACTCTTGAGCATGTTCCTAATGGATATTTCTACAGACTTCCGCATGTTCCTGATGGAAAAGAAAGCGAATTGAACGAAAGTCCTTCCTGAAAGAAAACAGACTTTTAATTGAATTCCTACCTGCAAACCAACTGATGGGTAGGAATATATTGGGACACTCTTGAGAATGTTCCTGATGGATATTTCTACAGACTTCCGCATGTTCCTGATGGAAAAGAAAGAGAATTGAACGAAAGTCCTTCCTGAAAGAAAAGATACTTTTAATCGAATTCCTACCTGCAAACCAACTGATGGGTAGGAATATATTGGGACACACTTGAGGATGTTCCTGGTGGATATTTCTACAGACTTCCGCATGTTCCTGATGGAAACGAAAGAGAATTGAACGAAAGTCCTTCCTCAAAGACCAGAGACATTAATTGAATTCCTGCCTGCAAACCAACTGATGGGTAGGAATATATTGGGACACACTTGAGGATGTTCCTGATGGATATTTGTACAGACTTCCGCATGTTCCTGATGGAAACGAAAGAGAATTTAACGAAAGTCCTTCCTGAAAGACCATAGACTTATTAATTGAATTCCTGCCTGCAAACCAACTGATGGGTAGGAATATATTGGGACACTCTTGAGCATGTTCGTGATGGATATTTCTACAGACTTCCGCATGTTCCTGATGGAAAAGAAAGCGAATTGAACGAAAGTCCTTCCTGAAAGAAAACAGACTTTTAATTGAATTCCTACCTGCAAACCAACTGATGGGTAGGAATATATTGGGACACTCTTGAGAATGTTCCTGATGGATATTTCTACAGACTTCCGCATGTTCCTGATGGAAAAGAAAGATAATTGAACGAAAGTCCTTCCTGAAAGACCAGAGACTTTTAATTGAATTCCTACCTGCAAACCAACTGATGGGTAGGAATATATTGGGACACACTTGAGGATGTTCCTGGTGGATATTTCTACAGACTTCCGCATGTTCCTGATGGAAACGAAAGAGAATTTAACGAAAGTCCTTCCTGAAAGACCAGAGACTTATTAATTGAATTCCTACCTGCAAACCCACTGATGGGTAGGAATATATTGGGACATTCTTGAGCATGTTCCTGATGGATATTTGTACAGACTTCCGCATGTTCTTGATGGAAGTTGCCATCTCATATGAAGTTGCCAATAGCTGCACAGAACATTTGAGGTCGAGTCAAACTAGTACAGGACTAGATTTCGTGGGGATGCCAACTTCCATTTTAAGGCAAGGATTCCATTCAATCCGGAAGAAATCTTTCGGTCGAAATTTCTTTTGAAGGCTTTGGGAAACTTGAAAAATTGCCCGAAGTCCTGATTTTGAACACTTGGTGTAACGAGTTCCAGCTGAAGGAACTTGAAAAAACTATCATGTAGAAAATAAGATGCAGTAGCTCGGTTGGAAGAGTAATGGATTAGCAATCGGAGAGTTACGAGTTCGAATCTAACAGAAAACCGTCGTGAATGTCCTCACGTTGATGTGGTACAGAAATTTAGAGAGTGAGGTAACATATCAGGTATCACCTCGTCATCTGACAATGTTTCAAAATGCCGTAGTGTTGTCCTGTAATCTTTCCCTTGGTGATGGATCTCCAATATCCCGTTGTGTTGCTCTAGTACGACGTAAATTAAACTACCTACCTACCTCATCTAGAAAACAATGACTTTAAAAGGACAAACACCTGAGTACGATACACAACAAGATAAAGTTCATATTGCAAAAGAATACTTTTGAGATATGGCATTTAGTTCTCAACTGAACACATTTTGAGCACTGATGCTGGTGATGGAACTTAAAGACTTGGACATAAACTGAAGTGCCAGATAAAGTGGCAAAATGATTAACCTTCGTGGCTTATTGCTGGCTACTGCAGTAGATAAAAAATGTAACGGTCTAAGCATCATTTCATATTCGCTAGTGTCCATGCACTTTGTAGGCAGTTTAATTTATAACAGCTCAAAAGAGCACCCATATGTGAAGGATAGCATGTTTGAGAAGTTAATAATAAATGCACTTTTGCTTAAGAAATATTTTTCAATACCTTGTTAAGTCTAAAAGATTTCACATATTAAGAAAGGTATTGGTAAACCATAACCTCACATCAAACCATTTAAAAAAAGCAGGAATTTCAATCATGAGTATTTTTTAAATGTGTGAAAGCAATAGATTCATTTAATTCAATATATTCATGTCGGATATGCAAGTGATTGTAGGAAGGAATAGCCTCTATATGAAAAAAAAAAATGGAGGTTAATCTTTCCAATCCTTGGTTTCAAAATTTGAAATCTAGAATTTACTAATAAATACTTAACTACTTATTAAAAAAATATTTCTGACACGTCATGTATGCAAAGTGTTGTTGAAAGGAATATCCTTTATATGGAGAAAAAAAATAGAGAATAACTTTTACAACTCTTTGTTTCAAAATTCTATAGCCAGCATTTGTTAATAAATACTTATTCGCTTTATTTTTTAATATAATTACTGACATGTCGGGTATGCATCGGATTATAAAAGGAATAGCCTCTATAGGAAAAAAAAAAGGAAATAGAGCTTAACCTTTTCAATCCTTTGTTTCAAAATTTGAAATCTAGAATTTACTAACAAATACTTATCCACTTATTAATAAAAAAGTATTGCTGACATATAATGCAGAGGGTTGTTGGAAGGAATATCCTCTATATGTAAAAAAAAAATAGAGAATAACCTTTTTAGCCTTTTATATCAAAATTCGAAAGCCAGCATTTATTAAAAAATACTTATGTCAGTAATTATATTTAAAAATTAAGTGAATGTCAGGTATGCATCGGATTATAAAAATATATAGCCTCTATGAAAAAAAAAATAGAGGTTATGCTTTTCAATCCTTTGTTTCAAAATTTTAAATCTAGAATTTACTAATAAATACTTATCTACTTATTAAAAAAGGATATTGCTGACATCTCATATATGCAAAGGGTTGTTGAAAGGAATATCCTCTATATGAAAAAAAAATAGAGACTAAACTTTACAACCCTTTGTTTCAAAATTCGAAAGCCAGCATTTGTTAATAAATACTCATTCACTTAATTTAAAAAAATGATTACTGGCATGTCAGATATGCAGGGGATTGTAGGAAGGAATAGCCTCTATATGAAAAAAAATAGAGGTTAGCCTTTTCAATCCTTTGCTTTAAAATTTGAAATCTAGAATTTACTAATAAATACTTATCCAATAATTATTTAAAAAATATTGCTGACATGTAATGTATGCAAAGGGTTATTGAAAGGAATATCCTCTATATATGGAAAAAAAAGAAATAGAGACTTAACCTTTTTAACCCTTTGTTTCGAAATTCGAAAGCCAGCATATATTTATAAATACTTATTCACTTAATTTTTAAATATAATTACTGACGTGTCAGATATGGATCGGATTATTAAAAGAAATAACCTCTATATGAAAAAAAAAAGAAATAGAGGTTAGCCTTTTAATCCTTTCTTTCAAAATTTGAAATCTAGAATTTACTAATTAATACTTATCTACTTATTAAAAAAAGAAATTGCTAACATCTCAAATATCCAAAGGGTTGTTGAAAGGAATATCCTCTATATATATAAAAAAAAATGGAGACTAACCTTTTCAACCCTTTGTTTCAAAATTCTAAAGCTTGCATTTATTGATAAATATTTATTCACTTATTTTTTTTTAAATGATTGCTGGCATGTCAAACATGCAGGGGATTGTAAGAAGGAATAGCCTCCATATGAAAAAAAAAATCGAGGTTAAACTTTTCAATCCTTTGTTTCAAAATTTTAAATCTAGAATTTACTGATAAATTCTTAATCACTTATTAAAAAACATATTCCTGACATGTCATGTATGCAAAGAGTTGTTGAAAGGAATATCATCTGTACGAAAAAAAAAAAAAATAGAGACTAACCTTTACAACTCTTTGTTTCAAAATTCGAAAGCCAGCATTTGTTAACAAATACTCTTATTCACTTAATTTTTAAATATAATTACTGACATGTCGACTATGCAGCGGATTTTAAAAGGAAATAGCCTCTGTTTGAAAAAAAAAAGAGGAAATGGAGGTTAACCTTTTAAATTCTTTGTTTCAAAATTTGAAGTCTAGAATTTACAAATAAATACTTATCCACTTATTATTTAAAAAAATATTGCTGACATGTAATGTATGCAAAGGGTTATTGAAAGGAATATCTCCTCTATATGAAAAAAAAAGAAATAGAGACTAACCTTTTTAACCCTTTTTTTCCTTCAAAATTCGAAAGCCAGCATTTATTAAAACAGTACTTATTCACTTAATTTTTAAATATAATTACTGACATGTCAGGTATGCATTGGATTATACAAATATATAGCATCTATGAAAAAAAAATGAAATAGAGGTTATACTTTTCAATCCTTTGTTCCAAAATTTGATATCTAGAATTTTGCTAATGAATACTTATCCAATTATTATTTTTTTAAATATTGCTGACATGTAATGTATGCAAAGGGTTATTTAAAGGAATATCCTCTATATGAAAGAAAAAAAAAAGAAATGGAGACTTAACCTTTTTAAACCTTTGTTTCAAAATTCGAAAGCCAGCATTTATTTATAAATACTTATTCACTTAATTTTTATATATAATTACTGACGTGTCAGATATGCATCGGATTATTTAAAGAAATAACCTCTATATGAAGAAAAAAAGAAATAGAGGTTAGCCTTTTAATCCTTTCTTTCAAAATTTGAAATCTAGAATTTACTAATTAATACTTATCTACTTATTAAAAAAAGAAATTGCTAACATCTCAAATATCCAAAGGGTTGTTGAAAGGAATATCATCTATATAAAAAAAAAATGGAGACTAACCTTTTCAACCCTTTGTTTTAAAATTCTAAAGCTTGCATTTATTGATAAATACTTATTCACTTATTTAAAAAAAATGACTGCTGGCATGTCAGATTTGCAGGGGATTGTAGGAAGGAATAACCTCTATATGAAAAAAAAAAGAAATCGAGGTTTAACTTTTTAATCCTTTGTTTCAAAATTTTAAATCTAGAATATACTAATAAATTCTTAATCACTTATTAAAACACATATTCCTGACATGTCATGTATGCAAAGGGTCGTTAAAAGGAATATATCCTCTGTATGAAAAAAAAAATAGAGACTAACCTTTACAACTCTTTGTTTCAAAATTCGAAAGCCAGCATTTGTTAATAAATACTTATTCACTTAATTTTTAAATATAATTACTGACATGTCGGCTGTGCATCGGATTATAAAAGGAAATGGCCTCTGTTTGAAAAAAAAAAAAGGAAATGGAGGTTAACCTTTTCAATCCTTTGTTGCAAAATTTGAAGTCTAGAATTTACAAATAAATACTTATCCACTTACTATTTAAAAAAATATTGCTGACATGTAATGTATGCAAAGGGTTATTGAAAGGAATATCCTCTTTATGACAAAAATAAATAAATAAATAGAGATTAACCTATTCAACCCTTTATTTCAAAATTCGAAAAAGAATATCGTCTTTATAAAAAAAAAAAAAAAATGGAGAGAATTTTTAAATATAGTTACTGACATGTTAGGTATGCATCCTTTGCTCCAAATTTTGTAAAGCTAGTATTTACTAATAAATATTTACTCACTTATTAAAAATATGATTGTTGGCACGTCAGTAAAGTAATGAGTTGTACAAAGGAATGGTCTCTATATTAAAAGAAAATAAACGGAGATTTTGTTGCTCCAGTGTGTGACCTTCGCACTAATTTGGGTGCTGCAACAGTTATCAGACAACTTCATCTCGTAAGTGTAACAAACCTTGAATTTTTATTTTGAATTGATGAAATTTTTTTTTAAATTACACGGAACTTTAGTGGTAGTTTTGTTTTGTTTTCAACCATTTAATTGATCCCAACCTATAAATCAGGAGACGAATTGAACTTGAAATGTCAGGAAATATAACGAATTCTCAATTAGTGCTCTACCTTAAAAAGTACCATTTATGATTATTTGGAGTTCTTTTAAAAAATTTAAATAGAATAAATACACAAGTATTTGTTACTGAAACAGAAAGGTTGCATGAATTTTATTTTCATAGGGCTTACTTTTTATGATACGCATTCCTGATATATCTGGTTAATATTAATTCTACAACGATATGACACAGTCAAAAGAAATTTTTACGTTAATATTTAACTGTTCAATATAAATTGCTTTCAATTTTTATTCTCAAGTTCAAAAGTGAACAATTGTAGTGCTACCTGAATATGCTGCAATTTTTCTTACAGAGAAATCAATCTAAATTTATATGCTTGGTTAGTTTCTTTAATGTATCTTCCATGTTGAATCTGTCATGGCCACGAATGTCCACACGTTAGCGTGGTTTGGAAGTTTGGAGAGTGGGGTGCCAGCTCAGGTGTGACTCCGTCATCTGACAGTGAATCAAAATTACGAGAGTTTGTCCTTGGATCCCTTCTGGATTTACCCCTATAGACCGTTGTATTTCTCCAAAACTATATTAATTCATTACCTACCTCAAATTACAAAATGAGTGTAACAACAAAAACGACTCGACGTGCAGTAGCTTGGACAGTGGCGTCGGTGTATTGGAGTGGAATCTTCGCAGGATTCGAAACAGAACCGTATGTTCTTTCTAGAGACAAAGTTCGAACAGATGTTCCGTCACGTACTTTGAAGGTCCGTAGGAGGTATATATAAAAATATTTGGACAAAGCCATGTTTTTTTATTAACCTTTTTTGAATTTTTATTTAAAATTTATTTTACCTTAAATCAATTTTTTTGTATAGTTAATATGTTTCTAATTTAAATTGTTATTTATTGTTATTTTTGTGCACTTCATATTTTTATAATTTTATATTATGTATATAGCAATAATAAATGAGTCAAAAGCTCTAAAACGAGCTTTTGTAAATTGCGGCAGTGGTGGTCGGAGGAATAGATTGAGTTAATGTGAAAAATTTTCGTGATTTAACAAAGCAATATATTTATTATTATCCTGTTTTGAATTTTTGTTTAAAATTATATCATATTAAATGATTATTTATTGTATAGTTGATATGTTTGGAATTTAAATTGTTGTATATATAGTATTAGTGAGTCAAAAGCTCTAAATTGAGCTTTTGTAAATTGCGGCAGTGGTGGTCTGGAGGAATAGATTGAGTTAATGTGAAAAATTTTCGTGATTTAACAAAGCAATATTTTTATTATTATCCTGTTTTCAATTTTTGTTTAAAATTATATCATATTAAATGATTGTTTTTCGTATAGTTAATATGTTTGGAATTTAAATTGTTGTGTATATAGCATTAGTGAGTCAAAAGCTCTAAATTGAGCTTTTGTAAATTGCGGCAGTGGTGGTCTGGAGGAATAGATTGAGTTAATGTGAAAAATTTTCGTGATTTAACAAAGCAATATTTTTATTATTATCCTGTTTTCAATTTTTGTTTAAAATTATATCATATTAAATGATTATTTATTGTATAGTTGATATGTTTGGAATTTAAATTGTTGTGTAGATAGTATTAGTGAGTCAAAAGCTCTAAATTGAGATTTTGTAAATTGCGGCAGTGGTGGTCTGGAGGAATAGATTGAGTTAATGTGAAAAATTTTCGTGATTTAACAAAGCAATATTTTTATTATTATCCTGTTTTGAATTTTTGTTTAAAATTATATCATATTAAATGATTATTTATTGTATAGTTGATATGTTTGGAATTTAAATTGTTGTGTATATAGTATTAGTGAGTCAAAAGCTCTAAATTGAGATTTTGTAAATTGCGGCAGTGGTGGTCTGGAGGAATAGATTGAGTTAATGTGAAAAATTTTCGTGATTTAACAAAGCAATATTTTTATTATTATCCTGTTTTGAATTTTTGTTTAAAATTATATCATATTAAATGATTGTTTTTCGTATAGAATATGTTTGGAATTTAAATTGTTGTATATATAGTATTAGTGAGTCAAAAGCTCTAAATTGAGCTTTTGTAAATTGCGGCAGTGGTGGTCTGGAGGAATAGATTGAGTTAATGTGAAAAATTTTCGTGATTTAACAAAGCAATATTTTTATTATTATCCTGTTTTGAATTTTTGTTTAAAATTATATCATATTAAATGATTATTTTTGGTATAGTTAATATGTTTGGAATTTAAATTGTTGTGTATATAGTATTAGTGAGTCAAAGGCTCGAAGACGAGCTTTTGTAATTTGCGGCAGTGGTGGTCTGGCAAAACAGTTTGAGCTCGTAAAGAATTTTCGTGATTTAACTAAGCAATATTTTTTTATTTTCCTTTTTTCAATTTTTATTTAGAATTATCTTATTTTTTTGTGAATATATAAATTTATAGTTTGATATCTTTGTCGAATTTATGTTGTCATTTTGTGTATTTTCGTGAACTTGGTACTTATAATTATCTATTTTGCATCAATGTTATGGATATAGTAATCATAGGGGCAGTGATATAGTAACATTACAAATGCAACTTTTTTTCACACGTTCTACGTTTTATGTAAAGTACTAAAAACAAAATTACTCCTACACGGGGTGTATTATATATAAGTAAGTTATAACCGCATCATAAATGCAACTTTCTGCATAAATGCAACTTTTTGCATAATTGCAACTTTTTGCATAATTGCAACTTTTTGCATAATTGCAACTTTTTGTATAATTGCAACTTTTTGCATAATTGCAACTTTTTGCAATTTAGCTTAAAAATAGCCTCTGAATCAACCCTTCAATCACGAGTATCTGATCTTGCGAACGCCGAAGTATTGCGGATCCAACAAGAAGTTCATGGAAAGAAGGTATTCGTCCTAACAGACGACAGTGAAATAAATAGCAAGAAGTACTTTAACACATTGGTTGGCACTCGTGATAATCCAGAGCAAACTTGCGTAATCGACTGTAGAGTTTGCGAGGCGAGTTTAAATCGTCAGTATGTTGTTCCCTTGTAGATAACGTTTTAAAATCTCTGAATGCTGAGCGAAAGGATTTTGCGCTTCTGCTATCCGATACAGCATATTATATGACTGCTGCTGAAATTACACTCAAGGTGCTTTATTCGCGATTGCTCCAAGTTGCGAGTGGTGCTCTTGTTTCACAACTGCAGAAAAAGTCCAATGCAACAATGTCAGGCAACATCAGCCTCTGTTGATGGTAGTTTTTCAATGTTAAACAAATTACTGACCAAGGATAGGCCATTCAACGACATCAACGTTCTTCTGTATTTAATAATGTACAAATAAATTTTGATTTTTTTTTCATTTTTTACTAATGATTTATTTTAGATTTTAGTGTATCAAAAATAAATGCAACTTTAGGAAATGATAAATGCAACTTTCCCCATTTTTACTGCAGCAAAAAAATTGCCCTAGTAATCATTAATGGAGTCAAAAGCTCTAAGACGAGCTTTTGTAATTTGCTTTAGTGGTGGTTTGGCGGAATGGTTTGAGCTCATCAGACATAACCTAACATAGTTGTTAAGTTATGGATAGCAACACGGCTAACCCGTATTGAGAAGTTTACTTCTCGATTAAAGCTTAGTCCTCTCTGGTTGGAGAAAAGGACATAGCCGTTTTGTCTGATGATAAGATAGCACAATATAGCAATTTGTCTGAATAGTGACCCAGTGGTGTCACTAACTGAACTGGAGACGGTGGCTCTCGGGGTCCTGCTCCTGTACCTACTGTCGGAGTCGTTTCCCCGGAAACCGGTTCCATGGCTACTGAGTTCACATAGAAAGCTTCAGGTTCATCTCACACAGTCTGCGCCAGCGGTTCCATCACAGCTTCGTCATATGCAGGCTTTGAAGCCACCTCATCACACTCTAAAGATGGTCCCGCTACAGCATCATTCAGTGTAGGCTGGGCCATATCATTAGATTCTGCAGGTGGTTTCCCTATGTTGGCAGGAGGTGGGGTTGCGAGTAGCATTTGGATCGGACAAGATCTTACAAAGTCCTTTCGTGAACGCTCCTTTGAAGACCTCGAAATTCCACTCTCGTAAGAGCTGGTCTGATCTTAGGTTCATTTCGATAATCCACCTAGCATAGGCACGATCCCCGACAATGACCTTCTCCAGGATTTTCCACTCATTAGTGTTGAGGCCTGGGTTCAAACGGACAAACCGTCGAAGCCTCACCATCTGTGATTAAGACATCACGGATTTTGGGGGCTATTTTCACTGGTTTGGGAAGGTTAGCCGCTTTTAGCTCCCTGATTTTAAAGCCACCTCCCTCCCGCCCATCATAGTTAGCTTGTAGCCATTTCACTGTGTTGTCATTTCATTGGTACAGTGGAGCATGAGGGCACCGTTCAGTACACCTGCGGTTAGAAACTTAGGGCCCTTTTGATCATCCATTGAATCGATATTCCTGTCGATATATCTTTGAATGTTTATACCATCTGTAGGAGACAACCTTGTTTCTGGGAAAGATTCCTGAACGATGGCCATTCTCATACCTGCGGCGGCCTTCCAGGCAAGAGGTCAAGCCCAGAGGATTCGACTACTTCTTGTCTTCCGGATGGTGCTTTGGTTGACGCGTGTATTGAAGTTCCACATCCGTCAGAGTTTTGTACTGGTCGCAGGTCCCGAGGGGCCAGTCTCAGTCTAGCTACACACCTCAGTGGTAGATCCCAGAGCGTTTTTGGGGGCGGTGCGACCCGCCTTGGTTTTGTTCTTTAATTTCCATAAAGCATAATTTTACTGAGGGGTAATTGCCTGTATGGACCCTCTATGCAGGCGTAAGGCTGATTACAACGTGGGTCGCCACTTCACGAGATGAACCGTTCGAGACTACCTTTAACTTCGGTTTCCATGTGACTTTCACATTCTCATCAGCACGGTATCCATACCTTGGACTTAAATTGCCTTTCATCTGCCTTCTCCATCATATCCGAGGGGTCTTGCAAAGACAAGACTGCACACAGATTATCAGGATCTAGACAGGTTATGCCAAGGACAATTTAGGCACCCTCCTTCTTTCTCAACCGGGCTTGGGACCGGGTTTGGCGAAGTTAGAAAATGCTTCAACTTTCATCAAAGTGTATTTTTAGCTGTATGGAATTGGGGGGGAATTAGAATATACAAAATGAACTTTGTTATTACGTTTGACAATTTTTGATTTCGGAATGAATGTCTATTTTAATTAACCTTGTACTGGAGCAAACACAGCGGGATATTTGTGACGGTCCGGGATCAAACCCGAAGGGAAAGCTTCAAGGACAACACCGAACACAGCGTAAATTTGTACCAGTGTGGCAATGATAATGACAGTTAATTAACGCCATACTAGAGGAACCAAACAGTGAACCATCGTCATATAACTTTAGTATTCGTTAGGAAAATAAATTCCATTTATTGTATATATATAAAAGAAAAATTTTTCATAGATAGTTCATTTAATGAATCTATAGTGATACCCTATTTTATATACTCGATAAAATATTCCGTAACCCTATTTTATATACTCGATAAAATATTCCGAAAATTTTTTAAAAACTAAAGAACCATATGATCCATATCTAAAAATCCGACTCCTAAATTATGTGGTGGTTAAGGTGTTAGCCTCTAGTGTAACAATGTTGAACAACTGGGGTGTATGAGTTTTGCAGGAAGGGTATTTTAAGAAATCTGAATATTGTATAAAAAAAACAAATATTCTTTTATTTCTCGGTTATGTATTATATACAGTGCTGTTCTGTTAAACAGACAATTTTTAAATATAAACAGAGTCTCCACCGGAGACTTAACTCCTAAAATCTAGGGCGTCGCTAGTACGCCCTCGAAACAACGACCAAACCCTTCTCGAGTCTGTCAGGATCTCTTCGCAGACCCAGCACTCTCTGCTCCAAGCCTCGAAGCTCCGGTCCGTGGGAAAAACCCTTGGGCAGTTTTCCACCGCCTCAAAACTCAACTCCAAGATAGGAGCTCCCCTGCCTTTTCAGTTCTATCCCCACAGAGGGGCTGGCCATTGTCCCACAAGGAACGATTTCAGCCAGCCAGGCGTCTGGTGAAACAAGAGGGCCTTGTATCACTACGCCACACTAGGTAGGAAGGTTTATAGTTCGAATCCTAGACGGTGCATGGATGTTTGTAAGCATATGGCGTAGAGGAGGCTGGTGCACGTTAAATTTGTCGGGGCCTCACGTTGGGCTGGTGTGGAAGTTTGGAGAGTAGGTTGCCAGCTCATATGTTGCGTAGTCCTCTAACCGTGGTTCAAAATGACGTGGTGTTGTCCTGGGATCTTTCCCTTGAGGCAGGGGCTCCCGAAGTGTGTGCCGCGGCACCCTCGGGTGCCATGTAAAGAGATGAGGGGTGCCGCGAAGCGCCCATGACCTCTAATCTAATCTATTGCTAAACGAAAGAAAGTGTCAAGTTCAGTCATCCATCAAAAACTAGTTCACTCTCCAACTGTCGGAGGGCGCCCGCAGGTTCTGATTCGTCGCAAAGCCCCGGTTTGGTAGTGGACCCACTGCATCGTTCACTGAGAAGCACTTGCATCGAAATTGCTGAGTTATCCACTGAATTTCGTTCTATAATGTGTAATAAAGGTGGTTAACTACATAAAAATACCTAAATTATCCAAATCAGAATATTCCTACTTCCAATTATTCGGATGCCAAATGATCCAAATCAAAAGAATCGACTCCCAAGTATCCGAATCGCAAGCGATACAAATCAAAAGATTCCACTCCGCAAGATTGGAATCCCAATTGATTCATGTGCCAGCTATGTTTACAATCTTACGCAGGATGAAAAGGGGGTGTTTCGATATTCTTTTCTGTCAGATCTCGGGAGTCCCTTAGGCATTAAAAGTAACGCCCTTGATGAATTGCACTGCTTCTTTAATCGACCCATCAAGATGTCCAAAAAACAACTTTTCAATTCACTGTGGCAAGACAAAGCATGTCACACTATTTTTACTAGAGCAGTTTTAGGTACCTCCTGTTGGTCCGCATGCCAAAATTGGCAAAAAAAGATTGTCCTGTAGTTAAATGTTATCCCTTCTTGAATACAGCTTGCATATCTCCAAGAGTGATTAACTAAATTGTAAGCGTACTCAATTAACCTTTCTGGGTTGTTGTCTTGCCGAAGTATCACATCATTAGCAAAACCATAGCAGATCTTGATGGATGATATATAAAGCTTCGAATCCACTTTAAGGGTTAAATGGTGAAAATAAGTGTGAAATCTATGAAAACCGCTTTGAGTTATACCTATCCTGTGCCACAACACACTGCAAATCTATGTGAGAAAGGGTATTGTGATAACCTGCAAAGTTACAGATTGTCAGATCTTTTATCTTGATTTCATATTTGAATAACTGACACGACAAATAACACTACATACACAGAAACTTGGTAATCATATTTATTTAAAAAAAATTATTTTCTATTAAACCGGTAGGACGCGCGCCTCCTGAGGGAAAGCTAGGACGCGCGGGACTACGCCGTTAAAAACATTTTTTTTTTGTCGGAACCATAATGTTTTTGACTAAAAGGCAATAAGAATGTATTCCTTAAAAAAAAAAATTTCTCCTATACTTTTTACGATTAGAAATAATACATAAAAGTTGTTTATATTTTCTTCTTACGCAATTGGTACACTAATCATTAAAGTACACTCTATATCCCGTCCATGCAAACACTAATTTTAATGCTATTTAATTTAATTAAAAAATAATAGAAGTATATAACACCAATTTTCAGTTATACTTTGTTTTTATGAAGACAGTACGTACGGAAATTAAATGTTCCTTGCAAACAAAACTTGTACACAAATTGCAGGTTACAGTAGTTTTATATCCTTATTTCTCGGACAAAACTTGCATCTTCCCTTTGAGGCAGTTTTAGAATTCTTTTTCGAGGGTTCTTCAACGGCAGGGCAACGATTTTTGTTGATTTGCACCCGTAGTTCATGTGGTAAACTCGGATGATCCATGCGTTTGTTGGAGTAATCGCCAAATAAGTGAAAACCAATGTCTTGATAAAACGTCGAATTTTTCGATACACAATCGGTGGATTGTTACATAGCAAGGCGATTCTTGCATTTATTGCAGCAACGTTCAGAATAGAATAAAAAATGAAAAGTGGCTATCTATTTGTTTTACGAGCAGTAGAATAATTGGCTGCCATCTCTTCTACAACATCCACGACTCCTTTTGTACAAAGTAATAATTTCTGGTTTCTTCGCATCTCCCGTTTGCTTGTCAATTGCATCATGGTTATGCATTGTTGAAAGGAAAATGACACATTTACATTTTTTTTGTAATACAAGAAACTAATGTTGTGTCATGCTGGAATCCAAAGATAGATGAATGAATTACTCTTACTTAACGTATTTTAAATGCAGCAGGTATTTGCCTATTATCTTTACGCATTGATCCGACGAGTTTAATTTTTTCTGAAAGTAGATCTTTCGTAAGGTCATAACTGGTGTACCAAATGTCAATGGTGAGGTTTCGACCCGATTTGTACAAGAGTTTCATAAACCTTTTCACTATATCGCCTGCTGAGTTTGAGACTTTATAGGGTCCCCAACGTACACTTCGATATCCGTGCATCCACTACAGCAAATATTTTGATGCAGTATTTTGCGGGTGTCTTTGGCATATATTGGCAAAAACTACAACGAAAAGGTTCTAATTTTTCGTCAATAGTAACATATTCACCCAGTTTATAATGTTTCTGACAGCTCAATATAACTAACTGAAAATAGTCTCTTATAGCAGCAAGTTTGTCAAATAACTGCCTCCTGTCATTTATGTTATCAAATCTTACGCGATGGAGAAGAAACAAAAAACGTTAATGAGACATTGTAATGCTGAACTGTCCGTATCAGCCACGTGAATTAACTGATCTGTAGAGCAAACGGAAAGACGCACGGAGTCATTCCATGACCCTAGTAACTGACCAAACCTGGATTGGGGAACGAAGAATTCCTGAAATACCTAATAACTACTCACGAAAGGCAGACGAGGTAAAAGAACTCGGCTACTGATAAGAAAAGAACGAACACGTGGTTAATTTTCTAGGAATCAGGGTTGAGCAAGAGCTTGGGGTCATAAAATGACCCCCCGCGCGTCCTACAGGTATATATACTCTCCATATTCTCAACTACATTTATAAACTACATTTTAGATAAGAATTTTAAAAGTGGAATAAGTTTGTTGAAAATGATTTGGATCATGAAAACTGAACCGTATGGATGCAAAAATAACATTTGATACCTGTCTTATTCCTTGTATTCGAATGAAAGATAGGCATTTAAGTGGTACGTTTCGGTTAACAGGATGCCAGTCGTAAGCGTGGGCCAAGTGTGGTAAGTTGTTTAGTTCACGTGACGACTTTGAGTGTGCGTTAAATCTTGGCTTGAAATTTAACTACACAATAATGAATGGAATGACATCCTTAACCTTTAAACTACGGTGTCTCAAATTTTGACACCCGCCTCTCAGAACTGTAGATTTCTCTCGACTTGCCTCCACTTACAGAACTTGGGTGACTTTCACGACTGACCCCATAGCGCGTTTTCCTTTCCGAGTGTGATCGTAATGTCATTTAATGGAGATTTTGGAAATGTTTGTTGCGAACCCCTCTTGAGGTGGTTATTTTTCAATCGTTTGCGCTATTTTCAACACCCACGTGATTCGTACAAGGAATTGCATGAGGTTTGGATTGAAATTCGTTTATGGAAGTCTGGACAATAGCACATGCATGCCCCATTTATTTTGCAGCATTAGTATTTCAATGACCGATTTTGATAAGTACAAGTCGTGTTTTAAAATTTCAATTTTCCATCAGTGTCGTGGAAAAATACACTCTATAACAAAAAAAAAATCGACTCACCAAGGAGTTGTCCGATTGCAATAAAAATTGTTGGATGTGAAGAACATACACAGAAAAACAAACGATTCAAATTTCAGAATAATTGAATGATTTACTATTGACCGTTACAAAGGGAGGAAGTCAATAAGGCGTGGGTCCACCTCTGGCCAGGATTCGTCACCCGGTGTGGCATAGACTGACAAAATTCCCGGATGGTGTCCTGCGGAATTTCTTACCGAATTGTCGGGTTAAATGGTCAACATTCTGGGATGGTTGCAATCGCCTTCCCATAACGTCCCGAATGTGCTCTATGGGAGAGAGATGAGGATACCTAGCTGGCCAAGGAAGCGTTGAGAAAGCTTGAAGACAATTCATAGCAACACGTGCCGTGTGTGGCATTATCTTGTTGAAAAGTAAGTCGGCGGTGTCGCAAATGAAAGGGTAACATAACCGGTCGTACTACGTACCGCAGTGCTGTAAGTGTGCCAGAAATGACTGACAAAAAAAGCTATCAAAGGAAATGGCCCCCAGACTCTTAACGCCTTGTTGTGGGCGTGTGGCGTGCGATAGTAAGGGCATGATTCCCACGCTACCCTGGACGTTTCAAGACGTCTACTTTTGTTGTCAGGACACAGTTGGAACGGGACTCGTCACTAAAGACAATACGTCTCCAGTAAGCACCGTTCCAAGTGGATTGAGCACGGCACAACTTTTTCTAGTGTGCGTCGATTTTTTTAAAAATGGAGTATAAGTAACCGCACCTGAAAATAAAAATATGCTCTTCTGTCATGAAAATGATGTTGTGTTTTTACGATGTTCTATTCGAAAAGGAACAAAAAGTGTGAATGGAGAATTAATTGCGATTCTCATTATATTATCCTAATAAACCAAGGTGACGAAAATAATATTTTTGTGAATGTGATAAATAAATTAAATAAGAACACTAAAAGTTGGCATTTGCAAGTTCTTTTTTTTAAATTGAATTTCAAGAGATATTAAGAAAAACAATTTCGAGATGAAAATTTGAAACTTCGTGCTTATTCTGTTTTATAAATTCCGAGACAGTAAATATTCCATGCAGTAAATCTTCAAAAATAGTAGTCTACAATGGAAACTCTGACGTTTTTGTCTTTCAAGAGTTTACGCTTAATTCTTTGGAATGTTTTATTATTTCTCTTCAACATGTTTTCTATCCCATTCCATGACAGAGGAGTGAAGTTCTCTGTATTCTACAAGCTCATCGAGTCGAGGATGATTTCATCATGGCAAACGGCATTAGCGGTCATCGGATGCATCTCTTCGTTGCTTTCGTCAATGCATCTTAAACTAGGTTTGTATTGCATCTTTCTTTTTATGTTGCCCCAGTTCAAACGATGTAGAATGTAAAAGTTGCTATTGTTCATGAAGTAATCCGGACCAGACATGAGTTCGTCTTCCTTTGGGATCCACACATGTTCAAGTCCATGCAGGCTTTCGTGAGATCATCATTAGAAATGTTGTGAAACTCATACAGGAAGCAGAATATTGAATGATAGTAAGGTAAATCTTTCATTTACCGAAGAGATCAAGAATTGCAAAATAGAAAGCAGTCTTGAATTGCTGGAAGGGATTTGAAACTGGTATTTGACTGCCTTTGTAATCAAATAAACGGACCTTTTCCCTGAGCTTCGAGATGGGAAATTCGGGATCAATACCTAAATCTCTAGCAAGTGTTGTTGCTGAATCGAGAAATATTTTTAAATGATATTTGGGAAACTAAATATTTTTCAACGCATTCCGCGATGTTTAATTTAGGATTTTGAAGCATTTTACTCTATACATCAACTCCTGATAATAAATCATGCCAAATTAAAATTGAAGCCAAAAATTAAAAATGTTTAAAGATTTTTAATTATTGATTCGGCACCCATTTTTGTTTTCGTGTCTCTGATGGTATCTTCATTTAAGGTATTTAATGCGGTGATAATGTTTCTTGGGTCTTGTTTTAGAGGTATAATAGCATTGATATGACTTTCCCACCTTGTTTCTCTTAATGGTTTTAAAATTAGACTTTAGGGCCGGGTGGCCTGGTCGGTAGGGCATCGAGCTCGTGACTGACTGATCATGAGTTCGAGCCCAGCTGACCGAAAACTCCCGTGTACGCTAAAGGTGACTGTTGCACGAAAAATCTGTCTTGGTCACAAAGTCCTCCATGTTTCCATAATAAATCAATACCTCTGGGGGTGCCGAACCAGGGATTAGTTGGTCTCTGGTATGGATCAAAATTACAACAGTGTGCCTGAGTATGATTGAATGTCGTGAAAATGTGACCTCTCTGAAAAAAAACGAGACGTGTCGATGTTCTGCCATTTGTTGGCTAAAAATTCGAGCTAAGTCGGACTTCCTCCCAATGGGGCTCACTTGAATGGAAGCCGCACCCCCTCGCCTCTTGCCGTCTTCGACGGGCCTGGCACTCCTTTGGTCTGCCAGTGTAGGCATAAGAAACAACAACAACAAAATTAGACTTTCCACGTGTTTTTTTAGTAAATCCCATCGATATGGGGACGCAGAAAAGTAATTATATACCTCTTCTACCATATAAAAAAACCCCCAGATATTTCACCAATGGAGCTGGCAGCGTCATTAACGACAAGCTTTAATGTATGAGCCGCACACGGCACGTATAATGCTCTAGGACTGATACTGAGAATCCGTTTCTGAAGCCCTATATTTTCCCCTTCATGTTCGATCCATTGTCGTAGCCCTGACCCCGTATATCTGTAACTTCGAGCTGCAAACTAGGTAATAGCCTCTCTAATAGAAAATTGCACAGATCTTCTACAGTGGTATAAGTAACTGGAAAAAATCCTAGAAGAATTCTAAAACATCTACCTTACCATCAGTAGTGTTCACACATCTAATTACAAACGTTATTTGTTCTGTGTGGCTAATATCTGGTATAGAATTGAGGATTACAGTGTTATATTTGGCTTTTTTTGACAATGCGTGTTATCTCTTTACGAATAGATTCGGCTAAAATATTAATTATTTCATTTTGAAAATGCTGCCCTAAGTAGTGTGGAATACGTGTTTTGTTATCTTTGTATTTACTGACATTATTAAGGTGTTCTGAAATAACTGGATCAAATTTGGCCAACATCTCCACTGCCTTTAAAAAATTACCATTATCTCTATGATACATTAAATACAAATTTACATTTAAATACAAATAATACTAGTTATTGTGGCATATACGGATATTTCTAGTACGCATTAATTCAATGTATATGTTTTATGGCAAGAGGCGCAAAAGTTTGAATGATGCTCCGTTTTCAAAGTTGGCAAGTATACAATACAAAATTAACAAAGTGTTCAAGCAAAAGTTCGTCGTATTTTTTGACAAAAATTGGAGACGAATTATTTAATTGACACAAAACTACATTGAATCCATTGAGTACGTTCTATTGGATGACCTTTCTCCATCTGTCCTATTGCTGCATTACCCGCTAGCTCATAGGTTACCGGCTAAGGAACTATTCCAGGGGACGTTCCGAACCACTTACGGCACGTGCCAACGGCACCTTCCGCCCTACACAGCACACGCATCTTCTTTTGAGTCTACGCATCTTCTCTTGAGTCGATGAATATTGGCAAAGAACGCAGCTCCCGCTCTAGAGAATCAGAACGAAGCTGACTGGTCACCCTCTGATTTACCTGAGTGTGTTGGCCAATCAACGGAAGCCGCCTAAATAATGACACGGAGGTGGAGCATCACTTCCTACCGTACAGGACGAATAGGTAGAGTACCCCACGGAGGCGCCTTCTGGCCGAAAAGCGAGTTGCAGAAAGAGGCGTTTGCTCTTAGTATCGTGACGTACCGGCGGGAAAGTCCGACCCTGGCGCCACGACATTTCCCGCACATCTAAATCGGATTTCGTCTTGAATTGTTGAACTCACTGAAGATGTATCCGACCCCACACAACGGCGATTTTTGTTTTGATCAATAGCTAATAATATGAAGTATTTACACAAGGAGGCTCATTAATGAAATGAGTACCATTTTTGAGAAAAACGCTACTGAAAAGTAAGAAAAACAGCAATCTCAGAGACCATTAACCACTTCCCCCTGCTGTTTTATTGGCCTTGTGGATTGGAACTCTCTGGGTTTGCGGTTTTACTAGGGGGGTTAGTGAAAGGGGATTGTAGATCATTCAACAGTGCAATTTAGGAAACATCTTTACGTTTCTCCTGGGGAAGGTCATTTTGACCACTTGTTTGGAATAGCTGGAACACGCTCAATCTCAAAACGTTCTGAGAAAAAAACTATAGTGATTTCTTATACACTTTAATCTACTATCGATACTTTCATCGAACATAATCCATCCAACAAATAAAGAGATTTCATATTTTTGTTCGATTTTTCAAAATAATCGACTTGCATTTTGAAAATAATGAAAATTCAAGTAAACGTTTTAAAATTCTTTGTGAGTTTGCGTAACCAAGAACTGATCTAGTGTCGACGAGTTCACGGAATGCTAAAACAAACTTCTCTTTGGAAATGCGTAACACGGGTAACCATGCAACTACGAGAAGGTTATAAGAGCATTAGAAAAAATTTCTTTATCATAGCCCATCTTGTAGTGGCCGCGGTAACCTTGTTTGATAAGAGTCGCAGATTAGCAAACGGAGGGTTGCGAAATCCAACCAACTAAAAGACCGTCGTGAAGGTGGGGACTGGTGCACGTTAAATCTGCTTTGGCCTCAAATTTCTGAACTTTGGCGCTGTGTGAAAGTTAGGAGAGTGGGTACCAACTCAGGTGTTGAACTCGTCATCGAACCGTGGTTCAAAATTGCCAAGTATTGCCCTCGGATCTTTCCCTTTGCGATAGATTCCGGACCGTTGCCAATAACCCGTCTGTTTGTTGCTTCCAGTGCGAGGTAAATTTAACAACCCACCCCACACCTTACAAAAAAATATTCCGCGCCTTACAAAGCCTTGATTATTTATTTTAATTTCCACCATACTTCTACTCTTGAGGATAACTCTTACAATCGAGATGAGCGATTCATCTGAGTAGTGGCTGAAGAAAATCTCGGAATTTGAGGTAATACCGGAATTCATGGGTCTAATTCCTTATCAAAAGAAAAAGGGGGTGTCAAAAAAATGTGCTCCTTGATAACCGAAAAGTATGAGCATATAAACATCGAAGTGATCAAGATGTACGTGAGAACAAGAACATTTATTCGCATTCGGCACTCGAATAAAAAGACTTGTATACGTCGAGCAGAACGGGCTCAACAACGCAAACCTAAAAAGTGGGCAGCATCCTCAAAGTTGAAAACCATTGAAGATTCTGCAGAAAAATAGGTAAGTGCTCAGAATGTCTCTAAACATTACTGCATTGAAATTTGGCTATTGCTATATAATTATCATATTGTAAGTTTCTATTCATGGATCCATACTTATATATAATGCTCGAATCTCTCTATATTAAAAAAAAGTTCCCGCCGAAACCAGATTGAGTGAAACCAGATTAATACGAATTATTCAGATAGTTTCACTCTGCGAAAGGAATGTTGGTTTGCGAAGCAAACCAAATGGCATCTGTAAAAGGAGTGTTGGTTTGCGAAGCAAACCAAATGGGATTGCGTAGCAATCCCCGGGGGTTGACGAGCGTAAACGAGCAGGGGGCGGAGCCCCCTAGTTCATCTAAAAATAGTTTTCAAATATTTTTTGCTTATTTCTATTAGTACATTCTTTTAGGGATATTTTGGAGTTTTTGTTGTATGCTGTTTTATATAAAGCTCTTTTTCAAAATATTCTTTCTACAAATAGTTTAACATGAATCTAATGATTAAAGAATATATTTCGAACATTATATATGGATCAAGTTCTTACTGATACCAATTCAAATGAGAGAAACCAAAATAATTTTACTTTCCATGCATTCCATTGCTTAGTCACAATTTTATATATTTTATACAGAAATATAGTGTTGATATTAATTGATTGTTTTAAAATTTAATTTGTGGATTATTGACGCGTATATTTTCTATGAATCTCTAAACAAGACTCCAATAACTAAATAGTACACACACACACTTCAATGGAAACCCCTCGAAAGTCTAGTACTCCTCGCAATATATCTTAGCGATACTTAAGAAAAAAAAAGAAACACACTGTGCTTCATTTCTATTCCCCTCTTCAATTAAAATGTTATCAATTAAAAAAAAATTAAAACACTTTCCTTTAAATCACATTAAGTATTCTGTGGAAATTGATAAACCCTTTCAAACTTAAAGTTACTTGTAGAATATTTCTTTCAGGTTTAAGAACTCTTCCTGCAGTTTGATTGAACAAAATTGTCATAAATACTATATAGTTTTGTTCCACAGTACTCGTGCACTTTTCAAACAATACTGTAGGTAATGATTTCCAATTTTGTTTAGTTGTCCTCTTATATTTCACACCCTGCTTTTTTTTTAAGAATAAATCTTCTACGTAATCTGCAGATTGCAAACCGGTTATTTTAAATTAAAATAGGGTGTCTTTAATTGAGTGTTAATCGCGTTCAATGAATTAAATACATACTCAAATATGTGTAAACATACCTAAATTACTGCGCTAATTAAACGCAAGAACTTAGCTCATACCAATTGTAATCTATTTATATGATGCACAAAATATGCTATATTTTTTATTAAATAGAGCAATAAAATCAAATAAAAAAATAATATTCTTTGTTTTCCAACGATTCTTATTTTAAAATTATATTAAATTTTATCAAAACTGAAACGAATACTACACTGTTGAACAGCTAATAATCGCCTTTCACGAAGCAAATCCCTTGAGAGAGAGTTTTAAAATATTATGGAGCACATGGCCCCGTAGGGGCCTTAATCTCCAGTATTGGTACTTAAACATGGCGTGATGGAACTTGCCTTGTTGATAACATATGAGTTAAGAGTTTTAGACCTTGGACAGTTAACAAAAGGTGCATGGAATAAAGGTTGGTCATGGTATTTAAGGTTGGATAAAGTCTACATGGATAAGTTTGGGGTTTTAATCGACAAGAATAAGGGTTTTACGTGGTCTGTTCTTATTTTGAGGAAGTGTAGGATCATATGTTTCTATTTCCTGAATTGCAGCATTGTTTATATAATTTAAATTAGTGAAAAATTTAGTTGAAAGTTTCTGTATGAATTTACTGAGCGTTGTGATGTTGAGAGCTCTGAGAATATCTTCGTTGCGGTAGAACCATCTTGATCTAGTTATTTGTCGAAGGAAATGCATTTGTAATTGTTCCAGTCGTTTAATATTTATGGAGTTAGTTGCCCCCCAGATTGGGCTGGCATAAGTTATTGTAGGTCTGATGAAGTAGAGGTATATTAGCTTTTTGTTTGCAAGAGATAGGGATGAACTCCGATTTGTGAGAGGGTATAACATTGCTGAGGCTTTTCTGAATTTGTTTTGCAGATATTTAATGTGAGGTTTCCAACTGAGTTTATAGTCAAGTATAAGACCTAGATATTTAGTTTCGTTAGACCATGGTATGGGTTGTCTGTACAGTTGAAGCATTGGTAGTTTAGAGGGGTTGTTACGACAGAACATTATGGCAGCTGTCTTTTCAACATTTAGCATTATTTTCCATTTTGTAAGCCATAATTCAAGGTAGAAGATGTGAAGTTTAAGATCAGCCAGAATAATTTTGTAATTTTTGTGTTGTGACATTATGGCGGTATCATCAGCAAACATGCATATTTTAGTGTTTTCTGATTGAGGAATATCGTTCATGAAGAAATTAAAGAGAAAGGGGCCAAGCTTGGAGCCTTGAGGGACACCAGCATAGATGTTTCTTTGAGACGAGTGCTGTTTGTTAACTCTTACTACGAATTTACGGTTGGAGAGGTAAGATGTAATGAGTAGTATGATGTGGTCAGGGAATTTATGTGTGATCATTTTAAAAATGAGGCCTTGAATCCAGACTTTGTCAAAAGCCTTTGCTATGTCGAAGAAGACAGCTCCTGTGTATTTGGATGGGCGTCCAGATCGTATGTACTCTACTACTCTTAGGAGTTGGTGATTTGTGGAGAGTTGGGGGGTGAACCCGAATTGTTGGGGAATCATGATATTATTTGAGTAGGTGAATTCAGTGAGGCGTTTGAGGATTACAGCTTCAGTGATTTTACTCAGAGTAGGTAAGAGTGATATGGGTCTGTAGCTAATGGGATGTGAGGGATTTTTTTCAGGTTTCAGAATAGGTACAACACATGCTGTTTTCCA
Source organism: Metellina segmentata (assembly GCA_947359465.1). NCBI lineage: Eukaryota > Metazoa > Arthropoda > Arachnida > Araneae > Tetragnathidae > Metellina > Metellina segmentata. The sequence continues at coordinate 5,842,760 of OX375877.1, read as the reverse complement.
TATGTTGGGGAAGTGGTTATGTTTGAAGATAGCATTGACTATTATAGTGAATAAATAAATAACATTGTGTGTGAGATTTTTGACCATCTTGTTAGTTACCCCTTCCATGCCAGGAGCTTTTTTTATTTTGATATTGTTTATATGAGATGAGATCTCAGATTGAGAAATAACTATGGAGTTTGTGTTTTTTGGAGAACTCGTGAAATGGTTTATTGTATTTGAAACAAGGGAAGTGGTCATGGGGTCATCAATATTGTTTTCAGTGAATTGTGTTTCAAGGCTGTCTGCTATGAGGTTAGCTTTGTCAAGATCTGACACAGCTGTGTTGTGAGAGGAATTAAGGGGAGGGATACATTTCCATTTTTTTGTTAAAGATTTAGTTGATTTCCAGATGGAGTTATCTTCAGTATTTAGGGATTCAAGGTGATTTTTCCAAGAGTCCTGACAGATGCCTGGTAAAACCGCGAAACGAGGGAACCAGGGAGTCCAATTCACAAGGCCAATAAAACAGCAGAGGGGAGTGGTTACTGGACTTGGAGATTTCAGTTTTTCACACTTTTCAGCAACGTTTTACTCAAAAACGGTACTCATGTGGTTGATGAGCATTCGTGTGTAAATGCTTTAAATTATCAGCTATTGATTAAAACAAAAATCGTCGTTTTGTGGTGTAGGATTCGTCTTCAGCGAGTTTTACAATTCAAGACGAAATCCGATTCAGTTGTGTAGAAAACGTCGTGGCGCCAGGGTTGGACTTCCCCGCCGGTACGTCACGATCACTTTCGCGTTCAGAACGAGTTTCCGCTGTGAAGGAGCAAACCTATTCCCCTTCTATAAACCTTGCTAAAATTAAGTTCATGATGTTCCTTCAACTGAAGAACTTTCTGCAAAAAGCCATATTGAGTTTTCAGATTTCGTTCGCAAGTTTGAGAGTCACTGTTCCACAGGGGCGTATATAAGGGGAGGGCCGAGGGGCCCCGGGCCCCTCCCGAAATTTTGACTAAGCTCAATCATGGTAACTTTTTATTTTGAATTTTTTTAAATCGAATTTGTATTCCTGGCGGAAACAATTTTCTTAAAAATTTTTATTATTTGGACACATTTAAAACTAAACAGAGAAGTTATTTCCTTTCCCGAGTAAAGTAAACACAGTGGGCTGGACATGGGGATCACCAAAATTTATGATGGGTGATAAAAGGTGTGCTGTGACCACGTGGTTGTGAGAGTGCTACTTAACAGGGAACATTTTCTTCTTCCGCTGCCTGCAGAATCCAATGGACACCCCCGACAGTTTTACGACTTTGGAGGTAAAAAAAAAACCTCTGTCTAGCTTCCCAAACAACCTCTTGGGCATTTCACTTGTTTTACGACCCCAGCCTTAGAAATTATAATGTTGTGGAACGAACGACCGTTAACCATTCGTTATATATGCATATTTTCAATAATAAAAATTTGGAAAGGAACAAAATGTATTTGAAACGTTTTGGGTAAAAAAGTTCTCAATTAATAAAGAAAACAAAATTAAAATTTTTATTCAGTGTTCTAGTTCTATCAGTCATAATTAGTAAACTAATATCCAGATACTCATACATTAAACAAAGAAATTTCTATTGAGATAGTAATTAAAAGTAAATTACCTATCCATCAACTTTAAGAGTGGGGCCCCTGTATATAAGAACGAATTATATAATATTTTAAATAAGTAAACAAGTTACTTTTTTCCAATTAAAGAAATGCATATTTCACTATAAAAAAGTAATATTTAAAATTATATCTCTCAATTTCTAAAAATACATTTAAACTGTTTTTTTTTAATCTGTGTCTGACCTTCTATTCCTTTTAATATCCATGCAGGTTTTTAGTCATTATTATATACACTGACATTATTTAAAATGCATAACTACCTATTTTTAGAAATAAATTTTAAACAATTTGAGAATTTCAAATTGTTGTTGGAAATATATTGAATTGTTATTATTTATTCAAATTGATATCCTGAAGTCCTAAATAGCTTTGGAATGTTTGCTTCCCCCAAAATTAATACATTTGTACGATGTATACTAAATTGCTTTCAATAATATTTGGCGCCCCCCGAAATAAACTCCTATATACGCCACTGCTGTTCCACATAGAAAGGTATCCAGGACTTCTTAAAATTTTTTCCCAGAGAATAGCCTTTTCCTCTATAATTGTCCCAATACGTTTGTTCCCCGTACAATGCAACATAGCATCAATAGGGATAGTTTTGACCCCACCAGTAATAAGGCGAAGGTCCTGATTTTGTAGTATTTCGAGTAGGTCACGAATTTCGTGTAAAGAGGCCACCAAGGGTTCACAGCAATAGGTAATTATCGGTAAAACAAAAGTTTTTAAAGTTAAATTTAAAGTAAATCTGGAGCAACCCTATCTGGAACCTGCCAGGCGTTTTAGGATCGTAAGCCGATCAGTGACTCTACTTGCAATCTTTTTCGTGTATGGCTAAAAGTTTTTTTTTAGCTAGAACTCGAGAGTCACGCCCAGGTATGAAAACTCCTCTGACTCATTAATAGCAGAGTCTCCAAAAATAGCTCGGGGTTCATGGGTGAGGGAAAAGCTTTGGTTAACTGTTTTATTTAAGTTTACTGCCATGTTATTGGTGTGACACCATTCCTCCATCATCTCAAGGGCCCTGTTCAGAGTTTGTTCAGTCAAAAATATTGCGTTCCTCTTGGGGACTTCCGTCCAAATGACGAGATCATCCGCATAAAGAACTCCATCAATTGATCTCATCCGGGCAATAAGGTCGTTAATATAGATGTCGAAATGAACATCGCCAAGCCAATTACATGGTGTACCGAAATTTGTTCCCCCCCTGGTTAAATAAATTACTGTAATGCGGAAATCTTGTGTATGGCACCCCTTAGGATTGTGCAAATACTTTTCTAAATCAGACAATTTTTTAGTTGGCATATCGCTGTCCACATTACAGAAATTTGCAAAGTTTGAGGAATTTTGTCTCAAATCTAGCATACAGATTAGTCCGAGACCCTTCAAATTTTAATGAAACTGGGTGCAGCAAGGACATTACATAACTATGAATGAAAATAATAATTTCAAAAAATGTAGTCCTTCATTCAAAAGGTTATTAAGCTTTAGTTATTTGAAGCTTAAATGAAAATTTACTGCATCTTTAAGGTAGACAACTAATTTTTGGGAAGATGGACTTGGTAATCTCTCATTTTAAAGCTAATTTATTTTGATTTAATTTCTTCAATTTAATATAAGTCGCAATGCATTTTAATTGTATTAGGTCTTTTTAATGTATCGAATTTTAAAATTAGAATATTTACAAAAGATACAGATTTAAAAATTTTGAAAAATTCAACAAATTGCGTTGTACATCTTTTTCGCCCCCCTCCCCCCAAAAAAAAGTTTCAGGAACTGTTTTTTTTTCTAATAACCAATCACTCACCTCTTTGTCCTTGGCACCACGAGAGGTAAACTGATAGTTACTTGTAAAGAAGCGCCCAGTTCCCTAACAGGAACAATCACAACCATTCATGTACTTACAAAATGTGATTTGAGCCTACTGGTGGTAGAGAAATGCTTTTACCATGATAGATGGTCATTGAGCGGGGTACATGTTTCATATGTATGGATACCCCACATAAGTCGTATAAGTCCCAACTTTAAAGTCTAGCTTAAACACTCATATTGTATTATTCATTCATTCAATCTCGCGATAGCCTGATTTAGCGATCTTTCAGTCAGAAGTTCAACGCTTCCCTCCACTTTTGGGTTTTAGTCCGCATAAGTCAGTCGTCCAAAAAAAGACAATTAATGTCAGTAACATACTTTAGTTTTAAAACAAGGTCATTTATATAAATTTTAAACAGATCACAGCTCAAAACTGCACCTTGTGGTAGAGAAGTCTGGAAAAGACTAAAACTTTGAGGATCAATTATTATACCTGACTACTTAAGCACTGGCTAATAAAAACCTTTAACCCAATTAAACTTGTATGATTTTACACCAATTGAGCAGAGCTTTAACAATTAAACTGACATCAAATCAACATCAACTGTTGTCATTACATGTTTGTTTTCCTGCGCATTTTTAATAGTTTGCCAAATAGCGCTATATGGTGGTCTGTTTACCTGAAATCTCCATATTCTGTTCTTCGGCAAGTAGTAACAAGAGCTACTAACAAGTGTGAGCAAGTAGTAACAAGAGCTACCAAAACCAATAAAGGATATTATAAACGATTCTTTCTTTCTTTTAAATTAATGCATACATCAATTATCTCGGGTGGAAGTTATGGATAAAAACCAGTTACCAAAAATTTCAGATACTATAAGTCAATTTAGTGGATGTGGTGATTGAAGCTTAACCTAGGTTTATCAGTTTTTCTGCACCCCCCCCCCAAAGGTGCTTAATGATTTCTGAAAATTTATTTTCATCTTCTGGTGGGTAACAGTGACCAATTGGTATGACTGAATTCACTTTGCAAATTGCAGCAGTAGAAATAATTTAATAGACAAGAGCAAGTATCTTCAAGATCAAATTTATCTATGAACCAAAGAAAAAAATTCAGATATCTCAGGCCCAACATGAAAATAAAAAGAAATTTCAAACTGCTCAGGAAGACCTTTTTGGAATGCAAAAAAGACTGATTCAGTTTTGTAAGGCAGAAATTCCCGCATCCAAGCATATTGACTAATATTGTGTAAGTTTTTGAAGGTAAGTAATAGTTAAAACTATTTTCTTGTTAATTGAATTCACATTTTAAGTTTCCGTGTGTTTAAAAAAGTAAAATTCAATTTGTATTTAAGTCGGCTAGATTTGTGTTCAAAATAAGATTTTTGTGAATGCTACGTACTTTATGTTGATTGTTCCGAGGGGCGCCAACCAGATGGAACCCCGACACACATCATTAATTATTATTTCTGTAATTATTGATTAGATATAAAAACATAAATATTTAATATAATTTCAAAGCCGAGACAAAAATTTCGTTTATTAAGACGGTAATTTATCTTCACACACAACTTTCAAAATAGCTAGTCGCGTGAATTTTGGCCAAGTTAGTTAGTAAAATGTGTGTCTATTCTAAAGTAAAAGAGAAATTAAGTAACTTAGAGTTATTATGTAATCGGAGGGTACATCTGAATTATTCTGCTGAAAGGTAGTTCACTGTTTCCATTATGCCCAGCTAAATTCTAAATTGAAATATTTAGCTACTGTCAATGATGAAAAGTGATTTACAAACTCAGTTTTTTTTTATGACTAACCTTATGTATTTATGTTGCAGAATCTGAGAACTTAGAACCCAAAATTGGAAAGTTTAATTTTCGGAAGAGTTACGAGTAAGCCAGTGAATGGCTCTGGGAGCTCAAAAACTCACTCAAAATGTATTGTTTTCTGATATTTAAAAAATATTTCTTCACATAAAATACTCTAGATTCATGCGTGAAGGCCTTTTTTTATTTATCTTCAAAAAAAGTAATAGTTCAAATATCGATATTATTTATGAACTATTATTCACTACATAATATAATAATTTATTGAATGAATTTTATCTTGGAGTATAAAAGCAATGATTTTGGACATTCGTCTTCTTTTCTCTCTCAACCATCTTCTGACATGTACTTAAAGTGCTAATCCCCCGCAATGACACAAAGTAAAAGAAAATTTCCAGAAACAAGGGTATTTTAAGTATTTTCGTATTTCTCCAAGCAGTTACGATGAGTAAACACTCGTCTAACATGATCTGGCTAATTTTTCTGAAGAACAACTCGTCAAGATCTCTTGTTACGAACGAGCCGTTTGAAAAGATCGTTAACAGATTTCACCACGAGGTTTCTCGTATTCATTCTCTTTAGGAAGCACAGGTGCGTAGCGCGCGTTAATGGTTTTTCTTCTAGTCTAGAGTGAGTTCCCCGAGGTTTTTGAATGATAGGTCATTGTTCGATTGAGTTGGCAGAAGATTGATGTTTCGTTTCAATTGGTTTTAAGAACAGTTTTTCTGTATCCTCATGTTTCGAAGAATTTTTTTTGCATGTGGTTATCTCTAATGTTGTTCCTTATCTCTAAAAAAGGCACACAAAGAATTCTGCATCTCTGATTTTAAAAGGTGTCTCTATTCACGATTCGTATTCAGGGCCCGATTTAGAAAATTTGGTATAGTAGGCACAACACGCAGGAAGGGGCCCCTCCCTCATTTTATTTGTTCATCACAAAAACTAATTTTATAACAATAATTGGTACTTACGTATTTGACTGTTGACCGTTTCACAGATGTCACCAAAAAGTTTGAGAAAATCATGATATTACTTATAACTCTTGGCAAAACAAAATAAAGCAGATGAAAATTAAAAACATAATAGTTAAATAATTAATGCAATTACAAGAATGTGATAGTGGGGGAAACGGTCGACAGACATTTACGTAAATACCCAATAATTTATGTAACTACTTAAAAACTTTTTATAATTTTTAGATACTTTTGAAACTTAGGGGCCCTCTAAATTATGGGGGCCCTAGGCCCGTGCCTCACGGGCCTAATGGTAAATCAGGGCCTGTTCGTATTAGTAGCTGATTTTTGTGTGCTTCCCACCTAAAATCACTGTTTAGGCCCCTCGGTCTTTTAAAATGGGAGTACTGACGCCTTTCTAACAAAGGGGTTGGACTCTCTCGGCAATTGTCCTAAGTACAATACGGCAAGGATGGCGGTACACTGCCTAAAGTCGATTGATCAACTCCTGACAACAGGTTTTTATGCTTACACACAAAAAAAAAATCCATTCAAATTATCCTGTGCGCACTCCCCCTACTAGGTAGGTGAAATCTGCAAGTAGGTGAAATCTGCAACATCAATCTTATAACAGGGTAGGAAAAACATAGTACTTTCTTGAAATGTAACAAAACTTTCACAGCACACCGAACAACATCTAACTGCAACATTCATGGAACTTGAAGAGTAAAGTTTCAAAATTACATCATGTGTGTCATTTCTACCGGTGGGGCTTCTCACCCGGAACTACCTTACTCCTTAAATAATTATTTACACGCTTTAAAACATAAAACGATCTCCTGACGCATTGGATAAGGGAATTGTTAAACATTTTCTAGAAATTTCAACATTTGGAAATGTGCAAGACATTTCTTTCTCGGCTGGATAGGTGTCTGGTGTGGTTTTTAAGGTGTCCGCGAGTTCTTTTAGAAATAGTAAAAAATTGTCAAATTCACCTTCACCTGTACAAACATCAATGTCATTTTTGTAAAAGCAAACTGTTCATAATATTCATAATCTGGTTTACTTTACAAACCAAATTGGAATTCGCAGGGAATTCATTCCAATAGCCTACGAATTTCCACTTGGTTTGTATAGCAAACCATCACCACGGGCAACGCCATGATGGCTGTTAACCCATGATGACTGTTACCCCTGTCTGCAAACCAAATGGTATTCGTAGCCAATCACCGGGGGTTAGGAGCAGTGGCCACACCTGGCCCCACGAAAAGAACTGTCATGGCAACGCCGTGCTGGCCATACGCAGTGGCTAGTAAGACATAAAATGAATTGAATATGAAATTTTCTTTTATTATAAATTCATGTGTCCGACTTCTTCGTTTTCATAAGAAAAACATTTTTCTCTTTTGTTAGTGAGTTTGTCTATCTTCCACATTAAATGATAGCCATGATAAATCAGTTGCCTCTTTTTCAACTTTTTCTCAGAAATTATTCATAAAATTTCCTAATGAATTCAGTAGGATATATCCTATAATCCTTTTATTAGTTCGCATTCCGCTGTTTATAGTGATTTACTAGTAGCATTTATTCTTTGTAAATTAGTATTTCAAATAACACTTTTCATTAGGACGTTTTCATAAATGTCCTTTTTCTTCAGTATTGAATTCGCCTCCACTATGATAACTTTTTTCTTCTTCGAAATGACAAATTTAAGCTTTGTATGGGCGAAACCAATTTTTATAGCTTATGAGCATTTGCTCTTGCTGACCTTCTTGTATTAGAAACTCTTTTCACTGCACTTTAAGACGCTGTCACAACTTTCCTCAAATCCTAGTGAAAAGACGTGTTAAGACTTCGAGGCCCTTTTGTATTCCGGGCCCTAAGCTGCTGCTTACAGCTTAATCCGCCACTGTACCGACTCTCACAACTAAGAAAGTAGTGCTTATCTTCATAATGGGGAAGTGCTTTCACTTAAAATAACACTGCCGAAGAATGCTGTTAAAGTTTCTGTCTGTCTAGTGTTACTATACCTATTTCACCCGATAGCCGTATAGTTAGCGCTGAGGCTCTCAGTTCAACAGGCTCTGGGTTCGAATCTTGGCCAAGCTATGAATGTTCACAGTAGTTCTGAATTCCCTTTAATTCACGGGTCCCTCCCTGTTCAATCAACCCTTGAGTAGAAAATATAATTGTTGTGACAATCCAAACAAATATTTACTAACTATATCGAAAAAAATTGATGCAATGAGCAATTCAACAGTGCATTGCCAAAACACCTACAATAATCGAAGAAAAGTTTTTTCTGACAAAGTGAAACAAAGTGATTACTGATTATAAGGATTTAAAAACTACTAGTAGATTTGCTATTTCTGAATTGATACCTTAAAAAATATATTGAAAATTCTTAATTAAAATGGAAGCAAGCGCAGTTCCAACGAAATTTTGGGAAATTCTAACGAATGAAGATAAGGTTATAAATGAATCTGATGACTGGAAAATACTATAAAAGTTATAACCCCAGTAGGTAATTTGGTAATTTTAATTAACTTTGTACTAGAGCAACACAGCGGGTTATTGACGATGGTCCGGGATCAATCTCCTAAGGGAGAGATCTGAGGACAACAGCACGAGGCAACACCTGAGCTGGCACCCCACTATCCAAACTTCAACACCAACGCAACGCGGGGACTTTCGGCCACGACCGATTTGAGCTGTACCAGCCACCTCTACACCATACGCTTACAAATATCAATGCACTGCCCCGGATTCGAACCTGCAACCTTCCTATCTATAAGCTAACTCCTTAACCACCGGAATGAAATGGAATCGAACGAAGCTGAAACTAGATAGAAAACTTTTTTGATCAGGATACGTTGTTCATCTTCCCATTGATATATTAATTTCATTTTTAGACAAAAAGTTAATTTTTAATGCAACAATTTTAGGACTGCTTTTTTCTTAGTATGCCACTTAAAAAATCTTTAATTTAGGTTTGTTTGTAAAATATTGTACACCCATTCTACCTTCCGCCCCACCCATTTGAATGTAAAATGGAATCGGGGATGCTTTTCCGATGCATATTTCTGTAGCCGAATAGCAGAAGCAACATATTCTCATTCACAGGATGTGCAATATAAGAAAAAAATTCCAAAATCTTAAAATTCAAAATTTTCTAGAAAAGCACAAATTGGTATTCATTTTCTAGCTAACTCTTAGTTAAATATCTAAAGACTGCGGTGGATCAGTTGGCGAATTCGTAACCGGAGGGAAGCGAGTTCGAAACTTGATCCAGACGAAGACCATTGCGCATACGGGACTAGGTACACGTTAAATTTGACGTAGCCTCAAATGTCCTCACGTTGACTTGGTATGGAAGTTTGGAGAGTGGGGTGCCAGCGCAGGTGTTGCTCTTGTGTCATCTGACCATTATTATGAGGTGTTGCCCTGGAATCTTTCCCTTCAGGATTCATTCCTAGCCGTTGTCAACAGCCCGTTTTGTTGCTCCAGTTCTACGTTAATTAACCTACCTACCTAGTTAACTATCTAAAAATAATGAATTTTACAACTATCTGACCCAATTTAATCTACCTCTTTTCCTTGAAACTTGCTCAAGAAAAAACAATTTTTCACCAAGATCGAAATTTTTGTGTATATATATATATATATATATAATCGATATGTAGTACGTTCTAACTAGCTGCTAATGTAGATTACCTGTAAATATATACGAAGTGGGACCTTTAAAAAAAAGTTTCACTATAACAACGGTCCCTTTATCCCTTACCCCCAATCCCCTTTCCTGTTTGACACCTTATCGTTTACTCGTAAATTTGGCGACAACGCGTCCCGAACACTCCCTGAATAGGGGGTAGGAACTCCTGGCCGCTCAGGAAACGTAACCCTGTCGGCCAATGTCAGGATGTCGCTCACGTTCGACACTGAAGCCCGACCGTAAGAAAGAAGAACACTTGCTACTTCAAGGACTGCACCTGGTACTTGTCTGCCGCGTAGTACAGCTTGAACGCTGCCTCCCACTACAGGGGTCCACTGTCAAGATCAGCATCCAGTTGAAGGTATGGGGGTCCTTTAGGGGACGTTTCCATGGACGACTCTGAGACCCGTAGTTGTGGTAGAGACCATGAATGCTGAAAACTATCAACATCATTGCGGATCAGTTGCACCCTTACATGGCGTCTATCTTACCAACAGGAAATGGAATCTTCCAGCAGGACAACGCCCCATGTCACAAGGATTATGTTGGAGTGGTTCGAGGAGCATACTGATGGATTCCACTTAATGTCCTAGCCACCTGACTCGCCGGATATTAATCCGATAGAGCACATTTGGGGTGTCATGGAGCGGTAGCTCCGAGACCAAACGCAACCATATCCGAATATCTCGACTTTGCGTGACCGCTGTTTAGACAATTGGTACAACCTGTCTCCAGTCATGTACCAATAACTTGTTGCATCTATGCCCAGGCGAGTAGCAGCTGTTTTGCAGGCTAAAGGAGAAGCCACGCGTTATTGAGTAGGTGGTCATAATGTTTTGGCTCTTCAGTGTATATTTCTGCAAAATAATGGCAGTGAAAGTTTGAACACAATGGAGTCGAGCAACAAAAGGCAGAAAAATTGAATTTTCATATTTTTTTTTCATGAGCAAGACAAAACATGCAAGTTTTTTGAGCAAGTAATTTCTTAATATGTGTGTGTTTTCTACTATAGCTGATTTATTAGACGCTAAAGCAATTTTCCTGATAGGTTGAATAAAAATATTTCTCAAATAATTATTTACTCTTATTTAAAAAAAAAATTACAGGCGAGTAAGTAAAAATATACTTTTTTCGCTTTCGTATCAGTCCTCTAAAATAAGAATAAAAATTTGTAAAAGGAAATTAATTTGATAAAATTATTTTTCCAATTTGCAAGCTCCTTCTTGAGAGGGTGCAAGTCCATCTAACTTTTCCATGGATAAAGTATGTCCAGTTTAACAAAAAAGCTGCGTAATGGTTAAACTGGCAACCATACGCATAGAACGTCTGTTAAAACGATTGGTAAGCGACTTGTTTGAGTTGAAATTTGATTAAAACGAACAAAGCAATTCAATTACTATTACCATTCGTAACATCCTATTTATACGTGATTCTCTGTATTAACTGCAATGAAATCTAAATATCGAGCCCTTTAAGAAGTAGAAGACTCAACTTAATGACAACTATATTTGAAAAATATGCTAATAACCCCCCTCTAAAAAAACCTCTTCCGGCACATTAAAAATAAATAATTTACAAATATATATATATATATATAGTGTAAAGAATCAATTGATTCTTCCAATTAAACAGTTACATGACACCTGGCTATCTGGACTTAGGCCTAACTGGCGCCTTCGTAAGCTTGCAAACGGAGACCTGTTCCCCCCTTGCGGAAGGGGTACAGAGGGAGCGTCGCCGACTGTCCAGCGAATGACCGTACTGCTATACGTCACGAAGGCTCTCAGCCAATTCGGACGAGGCGCCGACCCGAGAACTTGAACTTGGAAGAGAAAAAAGACGATTTGACTTTTGGACGTTGGACTGACGGTTGACCAGAGACGGAACAGCGGTTCCTGGTTTTTTGCGTACTTGTGGAGTCCTGAAAAGAGCGAGCGCTCACTCCAACATTTTCGTGAGGATATCTATCCTATTGAGAGGATTCAGGAACACCCAGTTCCAAACTGATTGAACTTTGGGAACATCCTGTTCCAAAACTGCCGCGTAATTCAGGAACACTCGGTTCCAAACTGGTTCAAATTCGGGAACATCCTGTTCCGAACGTCCGTCGTACTCCATCCGAATCCTGTCCCTGAACTCTAAACAATTTGTAAATAACTTTATTAATCTAGAATAAAGAAAACTATCTGTAAGAAATCTAGTGATTGATGCGCTACCCTGTTAGATTCAGTTCCTTACAGATAAAGTATAATAAAAAAATGGTGGCAGCCGGTGTTGGATTGCCAGAATAAGTTAAAAATTCTAGCGACCCAAAAACTAATAGACTTAGTGTGAACCATCGAGGATCGACACTGAAGTGGACACCCCGTCCAAAGATTGAACAAGCGGAACAGGACCAGTAGGACTGAGCTGACGCTGGACACCCCGTCCAGAGATTGAACTAGCGGACCTGCCGGACTGAGCTGACGTTGGACACCCCGTCCAGAGATTGAACTAGCGGACCAGAAGGACCGAGCTGAAGGTGGACGCCCCGTCCAGAAATTGAACTAGCGGACCAGAAGGACCGAGCTGAAGGTGGACGCCCCGTCCAGAAATCGAACAAGAAAGTGGACGCCCCGTCCAGAAATCGAACAAGAAAGTGGACGCCCCGTCCGGAAATCAAACGAGAAAGTGACACCCCGTCCCGAATTAAAGTGAGAGACAACTATTCCCAAGTGAACGGAAGCCTGTGGAAGCAGTTGATGGTAAAAGAGACTTGCAACAGACAAGGTAAGCCTGATTCTTCATTAGAGGCTAATTTAAATTGTTATGCAAAGTAAATATTAAATGAAAAAATACCAAGTTGTGAAATAATAAGTGAAGTAGAATATATATAAAGGAATGATGTGTATAATATTTTACTAGTAATAGAAAATTTAAGTATTGTGTTAAATTCCTGAGTTCAAAAAAATTACGTACTAGAATCAATTTCAGTGCTGTGTGGGAATGAAAAATTATATTAAATTGATGAATTGAATATACTGTGTTCTTAGAGGATATAGAAAAGAGTATTTTTGTGTATTGCATGTGTTAAAGTAACAATTTAAATCTTGGTAGAACTGTATGCATTGTGTTTAATTACTAAGCCTAAGATAAGTGAAGTGGATCATGAATGTGTATAATTGTGTTGTACTGTAGAAAAAAGTTGTTAAATCGGTTAGGGAATATACCATTTAGCTGTTGAAAGTATTCAGGGTTAGTGGTGAAAGAAAGAAAAATAACTTTTCCCCTTCCCCGAGAAAAACCATTCCCCTTCCCCGAGAAAAACCACGCAGGCGAACCAGTTTTGTGCGACCTTGTGTCCCAGAGGTCAAAGAAGTTAGCCGTTTGTTGATTCCTGTAGGGAAAAGTTAGGTATTGTAATCCGTGGTTTAAGCGTTCTAAGGAATTCTAAAACTTACTGGTTAAAATGGCGTTTCTGAACAAGCACAGAAAAATAGATCTTAAAAATCTCGCATATGAATTAAGGATTGAGGTCGATAATGATGATAGGATTTTCGATCTGATAAAGAAAATTCGAGAGAACGAAAATTTTGAAGAAACAGCCGTTAAAGAGGTTTTGCAAAGTTTAATAGAGGATAGGATGTTAGAGGACGCTGAGGATAAGGAAAGACTGTTAACCGAGGAAAAAAGGTTGGTCATGGAAAAAGACACCCAGGATAGGTTAGCGGAAGAAAGGAGATTGGAAAAAGAATTAGAGTTGCAAAGACTGCGAATTTTGCAGTCTGCGGAAACAAATAGTGTAGCATCGTCTAATTCCGAAAGCAGGAAATCAAATAAAAATATAAAATCCGTGATGCAGCAATACGAACCAGACAAAGTAGATATAGCAATATTTTTAACCCTTTTCGAGCGACAGGCTAAGAAAATTAATTTAGAGGAAGATGAGTGGGTTCATCAATTGTATAGTTTAATGCCCGGAGAAATAATTCAACTTATGGTTAGAGAACCTGAAGAACAAAGTAATGATTATAGGTATATGAAATCTATGCTTCTAAATAGATTCAAACTAGATCCAGAGGCCTTTAGAATCAAATTCCAAACATATCAACGTCAAAATGGGGCGTTATGGAAGGATTTGATTTTCGAATTAAGGAGTTATTTGGAGGGATGGATTGACGGGATAAAAGTGGAGGATTTTGAGACGTTAAAAGATCTAATGATAGCAGATCAGATTAAAAGACGCGTTCCCGCCGATATGAAAGACCATTTTATTGATCAATGGGGAAAATTAATCGACCCAAGTCAATTAGCGGAGAAATTAGATGCGTATGAAGCCACCCGTAGGCTTATAAAAAAACCACCTCTTTCCAGACCTCCCGAAAAGAAATTTGGTGATAGACAAAAACCAACCGGAAAACCGGAAATCGCACAGAAACCAGCAGATGATAGGAATGGGGCTAAGGACTGGCGGAAAACAAATAATGTAAATACGGATTGGAGGACGAAAGAATTCGAAAGGAGAAAGGTCCCCACTTGTTACAATTGTTTGAAACCAGGTCACATTCGTCCCCAATGTACTGAACCCAGGAGAAATGCAGAAACTGTAAACAATATCACTTCGGACTCGAAATTTTCTCCATCATTTAACCCTTATCTGAGTAGAGCTGAAATAAATCAGACAGAAGTATTAAGGGATAGTGGCAGCTGCATAGATTTATGTCCTATACATTTAGTGCAGTCCGAAGATTTTACCGGGGAGCAAGTATGGGTAAAACAACCCTTGGAGAATTCGTTCAGGTGTTTGCCACTGGCTCATATCGAAATTGAGAGTTCCGAGTTTGGTAGGGTCGAAACAAAAGCTGCGATAGTAGGGAAATCAGTCGAAATGGACCATTACCTATTAGGAAATTTCACCCAGGAATTGATCGAGCTGCAGAAAAAGAATCCCGCGATTATTAACGCAGTAGTGACGCGAAGTCACAGTAAATCAAAAGTTAACGGGATTCTCGATGACTCTAAGGGAAAATCGGAAACGGGAAAGCAAGACGAAATAGTCTGCCAAACCGTTGTACCGGATTTAGATGTGGTAGAGTATGCGGAAGAGGTAGAAATAATTTTACCTCCCGTAGATAAAAAATCCGAGTTAACGTTACTCGATGTTGATGCTAAAACGTTCGCGAGAGAACAAGAAAGCTGCCCTGAGCTTAAACCAATTTGGGAGAAGGTAAGGCAGAATAAGACATCCGAATTCAAAATAGATAATGATATACTCTTCCGGATCTCTAAAGATCACAGGGGCGAAGAACGAAATCAATTAGTGATCCCCACTAAGTATAGAAGTCGAATTTTGAGTCTTTGTCATGATGGTGTTGGTTCACATTTAGGAGTTACAAAAACAAAAGACAAGCTTTTTAGGTATTACTTTTGGCCAGGTTGCGTTAAGGAGAGTGACGAATTTGTCAAAACTTGTGATAGTTGTCAAAGAGTAGGAAAGCCATCCGAACAGAAAAAAGCGCCTCTCAAAATCGTGCCAGTAATCACCGAAGTATTCGCTGATATAAATATTGACACTGTTGGGCCTTTACCCGAATCTACGAAGGGAAATAGGTACCTTTTGACGGCTATCTGTCTAGCGTCCAAATACCCGGAGGCAATTCCCTTAGAAACTGTAAATTCGGAAAATGTGACTGATGCGTTGCTAACCATATTTAGTAGAATAGGATATCCAAAGCATGTGAGCTGTGACAATGGGTCTTATTTTACTAGCCACCTCACAACTACCTTCTTTGAAAAGTTTGGCATCAAAGTTAGGCATAGTTCAATCTATCACCCTCAGACGAACCCAGTGGAACGGTTTCATAGAACCATCAAACGTCTTTTAAAAGTAATGTGTGTAGAATCTGGGGAGGATTGGGAGAGATGCTTGCCTTCAGCACTGCTTGCCCTCAGAAATGTAACGCATGTATCAACGGGTTTCAGCCCAGCCGAATTAATCTACGGCAAAAATTTACGAGTACCAGAGACGCTCATTTATGAAAGATGGAGTAAAATTCCACCAGACGAAAATATTGTAACTGAACATGTGTTCAGTCTTATTAACCGATTAAGGCGGTGTCAACTTTTGGCCTCTGAGGTAGAAAAAGATTCGAAGGAAAAACGAAAGACGTATTATGACAGAGGATCTGTCAAACGTGAATTCAAAATAGGTGATAGGGTATTAGTGTTATCCGCTTGCCCTCCTAATAAGTTAGCCGTTCGCTGGATCGGTCCAGGAACGATAGAGAGGAAGCTATCAGAAACAAATTACGTTGTTAAAATGCCTGGGAGATTAGAGAAGGTACAGGTGTATCACATTAATTTACTGAAACCTTACCATCAACGCGTTGAGAGCGTAAATATAGTAATGAGCGAGACAGTCTCAAGGGAAACGATTGACTCAGATTTAGAGATTCCGTACCCTAACGCGAGTCCTAATATTTTTGATTTTAGTGAAATCGTGAAAGATAGTCGCCTTGAAGAACGGTGTACGCCCGAACAGCTCGGGGAATTAGAGACCTTATTAGTATCGCACCGGAAATTGTTCTCAAATGATCCGGGCCGGACACACCTGATAGAACATGACATTAACTTAATCAGTGATCAACCTGTAAGATCTAAACCCTATAGAACCTCCCCCAGACAGAACGAGATATTAAAAACCGAAATTAAGCGCATGTTGGACCTAAACATCATTGAAATCGGAGAGTCCGATTATACCTCTCCAATGATACTGGTCGAAAGCCCTGGACGCGACCCCCGTCCGTGTGTAGATTATAGACGGTTAAATTCGATCATTAGAATGGAATACTATCCATTGCCCAACATGGACGATAGAATTGAGAAGGTCTCCGCAGCCAAATACATCACAGTGATCGATCTGACCAAAGGATACTGGCAGATTCCTTTGAGTCCTAGAGCGCAAAGGATAGCTGCGTTTGTAACCACTTTCGGAACATACAGGCCCCTAGTTCTTCCTTTTGGTCTGGTAAATGCCCCTTTTTGTTTTTCGAAATTTATGGCACAACTACTACAAGGTTACGAAGAATTTTGCGTTCCTTACCTTGATGATGTAGCGATATTCTCCGAAACGTGGGAAGACCACTTTAAGCATCTCAATCTTGTGCTGCTAAAAATCGCATCAGCCCGTCTTACGATTAAACCCGCTAAATGTAGGTTTGCGCAGGATTGCGTGAAGTTCCTAGGGCATATGGTAGGAGGTGGGAAAAGGACACCGACTGAAGCAAAAATCAAAGCGGTGGTTGACTTTCAAACACCTAAAAACAAAACCCAAATCAGACAATTCTTGGGATTGAGTGGCTATTACGCCAAATATATAAAAAATTATGCAGTTATTGCCGAACCCTTGACCCGCGCGTTAAAAGGGAAAATTAAGAAGGAAGATGTGGATTGGTCAGCGGAGTGTGACGCGGCTTTTAATGAGTTGAAGAAACTTCTCACAGAGAAGCCTGTGTTATACGCCCCTGACTTCTCGAAAGAATTTATTTTGCAAACAGACGCATCTGATAAGGGAATAGGGATAATCATGGCTCAAAAAGGTTCGGATAATACCGACCATCCCATTTTATATCTAAGTCGGAAGTTTACCGGAGCTGAGTGTAAATTTGGAACTACAGAAAAAGAATGTTCTGGCATTATATATGCCATAAAAAAACTACGCCATTACCTGGATGGTCAGAATTTCACAATCGAAACAGATCATAATCCCCTTGTATTTCTTAAAACGAATGCTGGACGTAACCCAAGGCTCATGAGATGGGCGTTAGCATTGCAGCCCTTTAATTACAAAATCATTCACAGGGCTGGAAAAGACATTGGCCATGCAGACTGTCTGAGCAGAATGCTACCTGATAATTAAGAAAGCATTGTATTTGAATATTTGATTTTGATTTATTATTTTTGTATTTGTGTACTTTCATTTAGTAAAGTGTAGTATATTATATTTAAGTAGCATGTAGTAAGGTGTTGGAATTGTACACAAGAATTAGTGTTCTAAAGTTTTTCTTTTAAATAATTTTGTGCCTCTAATGTTGTTGTCAGGTGAACCAGGTCTAACAATTGCCTTGCAGATTTTGCCATTACGTCAAAATCTCCCTAAGGGGGGAGGGATTGTGAAGAATCAATTGATTCTTCCAATTAAACAGTTACATGACACCTGGCTATCTGGACTTAGGCCTAACTGGCGCCTTCGTAAGCTTGCAAACGGAGACCTGTTCCCCCCTTGCGGAAGGGGTACAGAGGGAGCGTCGCCGACTGTCCAGCGAATGACCGTACTGCTATACGTCACGAAGGCTCTCAGCCAATTCGGACGAGGCGCCGACCCGAGAACTTGAACTTGGAAGAGAAAAAAGACGATTTGACTTTTGGACGTTGGACTGACGGTTGACCAGAGACGGAACAGCGGTTCCTGGTTTTTTGTGTACTTGTGGAGTCCTGAAAAGAGCGAGCGCTCACTCCAACATTTTCGTGAGGATATCTATCCTATTGAGAGGATTCAGGAACACCCAGTTCCAAACTGATTGAACTTTGGGAACATCCTGTTCCAAAACTGCCGCGTAATTCAGGAACACTCGGTTCCAAACTGGTTCAAATTCGGGAACATCCTGTTCCGAACGTCCGTCGTACTCCATCCGAATCCTGTCCCTGAACTCTAAACAATTTGTAAATAACTTTATTAATCTAGAATAAAGAAAACTATCTGTAAGAAATCTAGTGATTGATGCGCTACCCTGTTAGATTCAGTTCCTTACAATAGTGAAACCTTCTTATTATTCTGTCAGTTACGTTTATTTTTTCATTTTTCGTAATGAAATATAGAGGGGGAGTCGCTAAGATTATATCTTTTCAAGAGGGGGGGGGGAGGCGTAGTTACATTAAGTTATAACAGCACTGATCTACTTAAAACAAAATATAAAGAAAACACTTCTATGAAGCACGTTTTAATTATGCCTTTAATAATTCATATCCAATTACAGGCTATTTCATTTTCAATATGTATTGCTAGTAAGCTTTAATAGAGATAGAATATTTAATGTTTGATTTAAATTATGATTCTTTTATAATGTACGGAGGAGATAAAAACATCTTGTGGCCACCTAACAAGAAATCCACCTTGTTCCACACGCTCAACGTAACAAGCAAAACATCAACACCTGCTAAACCCCGTTCTTTTCGTTATTGGACGTTCCGCATTGGATCAGTGACGTCATAGGACGAGGAATGTCGTAGGATCGCTGGACAGTACGGCGTAGTAATACTACACCCAAACACCACCTATGACGTCACTGGTCCAATGCTAACGGAAGGTGCCGAGCGGCTTCTCTTGCTATGTATTATAATTTAATATAGTGTCCAAACTTCATAGCAAAATTGTCTTCATCTTTTCGAAATGAATGCTGAAGCGATAAAACGAATTGGACACGTGATTTCTTTTAAGGTATCCGATTACCATCAAAGAGTCAATTTTGGATAAGTAACCAATTTTTGGGGGCAAGTGGAGCCAGGTTATACAAAAACGATGACACCTGTATGGGGCTAATAGAAAAAGCATGCCAAAAGAAATCCATAAAATAAACAAAAGTAGACACATTAACCCGTAGGGGTTAAAATAACGGTTGAGAGGTAAACAAGGAACTATACATCCAGAATCATGAAATTTTTTTAATTGAACAATCGTTCCTATGTCTGCTTCATTTATTCCACAGTCCGACATCACGCCAGATTAGTTTTCAATGCAGGTTTTAAAAATAACGGGAGAAATTTTCAACAACTATTTTAATTCCAATCTTGACGTTCTTGTAATTTTAGATCAAAACTACACTGCTTATATTTAGCTGCTTTTGCATAATATCACCTTGAAAAGCAACTTTTTACAGAAATTCTTATCTGAGGATAGAAGCTTACATTTATAAGTGTAGCTTCACCAAATGAGCAAAGGGTTGAACTTAATGTTGGAACTGTTATGCGAATAGGGATTTGCAGCAGTCATGTGGGCCGAGAAACACCGTCTAAACTTCCAAGTGAGCTGTGTATAAAAAGCACTGTAAAGGAGTGTTGAATTATGTGTATCGTGGTTTGACTGGAGTAAATGATTGAGTAGAAGTCCATATGCCTCGACAAACACGCGGAGTGCCATACAAATTCGAACGGAACCGCATGATCAGCCTTTGTGAGGGTGGACTTTCTGTAGTGAAATCGCATGCGTTGTAATACTCAAGAGACCAAACAGTCTGCTACTTTATCCGAAGTTTCAACCACTTGTTAACCCTCCAAGTGGTTTCGACGAGATGACTTGCCCATTAAGGTCTGAAAAATTAGATGAGATGAGACATTCCGTTATCAAGATATTGTATATGTTTTCATGATGACGAGATCAAGATTGGATCAGCGTTTTCTAACGACGAGCAACAGAGTCCATCAATATCTGGTAAATGTTTCTATGACATCTTGTCTAGACAACCACCAGGAGGGTTATCCACCAGCTTATACGCCACTCCCCAAACTTCCAAACCACACCAACATAAGGACATTTGAGGCCACGACAGATTTAACGTTCTGCAACGCTAAAGTTGATTACGGACATTCGTTGGATCCATTATTCGAACTCCCAACATTCCAGTTGATTTTCCGTTCCTCTTCCAACTGGGCAACAGCTGCCCAAAGTTTATTATTTGATTTAGGATGTTTTAATTTCGATTCAACATTTTCAAAGGAAACGAGACCCGGTTTGGGGTTGAAGAATGTTTTTATTATAGATCTTCAATACACATTCAATGTTATTCACACTTGATGGGTACACCCAAAAGGAAACAGCTGGACGTGTCGAGTACGTGCGGACATTTTGCCGGCTGAAACTCTACGAACTGCTCCCCTTGCGCCCGTAGGAATTTTGACATATATACAGAAAGGAGAGAGGGACGGACACAAGGGGGCAGCCGCAGAGCTCTTCTGGTCTTGGACGCCCTACGTTGTGCTCGATGGGTGGAAATGGTCCATTTCTTCGCTTCCCTGCAAGAGAATAGAAATGTGCATCAGTTACACCTTTTAGGCTAAAACAGTTTTGTTAATGGTTCGATCATTCGGTAGAGTTCATCGTTCTTTCAAAGTCCTTACTCAAATTACCATTCCAAAAACATCAAAATTTTGTTTAGACCTTAAATTTCAGCGATACATTATTGATTGCAATGTTTGCCTTGATTCTAAAACTTTTTGATTCAAACATTTTAAAAGTCTATTCTTCTTTAATAATACACTTGTTGCTAACTGATACGAAAATTTAGTTTGGTTTACATAATACTCTGTTAAATATTTTTTTTTATTCAATTTTTATTTACTAGGTTTAATGAGTCAATTTTTCATGCGTCGGAAAGAAATGATTGTTAACAAAACAAGATTACTTAAAATTCGGTTGAAGCCCTTGATTGTCGGTGGGTAGGCTTTGAGTTTCGTGGCGCAAGCGCCATATTTGTCCAAGCTGCGTCAAACACAAAAAACTATTCCTAAGTTATGGACAATCTTATCGAAAGCTACTCTTACGGACAAAGAAGAATATACCCAAGCAGGAATTGACTATGCGAGGAAGTTCTTGAAAAGCCTTTATTAAATACAAAATAGAGGGAACATTATCCTGACTCAGGCTTATGTAAAGTTTGCTAATGACGAGTAATCTTGACCTGAAGCTATTGTTGATTTTTGGATGATAAAGAGATCAAAATCTAGTCAGTATTTTATTTTCTAATGTCTACATATTTTTTAAAGTTTCTGTCCAATTTTGCTAATGACAAGAAACATTGTCGTTTCAACCACAAGGAGAGTAAAATATAAAATTGCTTTCATTTCGCAATAATATTCTTTCAATTCCGCCTTAACTTTGCTATACAGACTCAACAATACATCGTCGGCTAAGAGATATAACTCATTAACTGACCCAAATCGTTTTTTACTGAACGTAAGTTTAAAAATAAACTTTTGATTTTCATTACAAATAATAATAATTATAATCATTTTGTGTACAGATATCTCTTAAACATTTTATGTGACTGTATTTTTCATCATCATAAAAATGGGCACAATTCAGTAATGAGTTTCAGCTGACGATAGATTAAATTAACTCCTTGCTTACATCTTTAATCGAACTTCACTTTGTCCTTCATATCTTCATAGGAGGATATTATTAACTTTGTATTTGTGTTGTTGGAGGTCAACAATCTTCACTGTAGACTTTGGAATTGAATATTGATGTGGCTGTTCAACATATGTCTATTGACTGCTATGTCGGTAAAATATGATAGTTATTTGATGGGCTCCTTATTAAAGCTCCAACTGAAAAAAGAATTTGCATAAAATGAAGTGAAATAAGGATTTCTTAATTAGTATAGAAAATAGAATGTGAATGTCCCTTTTAATATACTAGAAATTGCATAGAATGCGAATACAGTTAATTCATTTGGCTGTAATTAACTATTTATAGATGTAACTTTAAAAGGTATTTGGGTAGATAGTGAATTTCAGTCGAACTGGTACCAGCAAGGAAGAGCGCATTGACGGAAGGTCCGAGATCAATACCGAAGGGAAAATTTCGAGTACATCCCCTCGTAATTTTGAATTACTGTTTGATGGCGATGTCGACATTGTATTTTGATTTTGCTTGAAAACCACTATAACTGTTTTGTTCACGCGTTTTAACTAACGATGCCTTTCCCTTCTAAAAAGCTACTCTAAGCGTATGTGAATAAAGATCAATCTTCAGATAAATCTACTTCAAATTTCAGATGTATTTGTAATTCCTACAAAACCCGACTTGAAATAATGGCACTAAGTAATTGAATTTATCTATATTGCATTCTTTCACGATACACTAATGCTAAATTGAAGGGTAATTAATCTAGCCGTTACCTCATCCTGAGCCACAAGGATCTCTTCACTTGTCGGGATTTCCGGCCCTTCTTCATCCTTGTCCTCATACGTTCTTCCGTATGCATCGAGGGCTGGAGGTCCACGTAGCCGTCCGATGGCATGGACGACTAGGCGGTGCATCCGGATACCTTTTGCAGTGCTGTGGCGGCTGCCACACAGCTCGCATTCCAGAGGCCATTCCTGCAAAAGATCACTTTAAGATACTGCTGTGTTCATGTAATATGTTCTGATTGGTGTATGTAAAGTGTGCATCCACTGCTCTGAATCTCTTAAGCTACGCAGTGGGCGATTTAAGGCAATGATGCTCGAATCGGGTTGTGAGCACTTCACTCTACGCTCTAGAGCAGGGATGGCGAACCTATGACCCGCGGGTCAGACACTGACCCACTAGGGTGGTCACAAAAAATCCATTTTCGAATATCTACCGTGGCACCCCCCTAAAAGTTGCCAATAGGCTAGAAAATGTGATTGGCAGAGTTTCAGCTCAATCTGATAATATTAACTCGTGCCTCATTGAGGCTAAAGTTAAGAAAAACAGCGATTTTTAGCAAAAAATCGTAGTTTTTGCTCCTTAAAATCGAAACTATTCGTCCTAGAAACCTGGTTCTTGTCTAATTTCATAGGAAATTTTACTGACTTGAAGTTTGATCTCATTTACTTCTTTTGCTAAAACTTATAGAATGGTATTTAGCATTTTTCATGTAAGGTCGTAATGGATATCGTCAAAAGTGTATTTTCATGCAAAGCCCTAAAAACATTACCCCCAATATTCAATTACATTTACTTTTCAAATTTTGCTTTTTGTATTTTTCATTTTGTACATTAAAAAGGTTTTTGTTAGAGGTATTTTCAGAACTAAATAGTAAGGCCAGCAAGTTCAAAGTAAGGTCAAATTTAAAATGAAGGAATTAGGGGTAAAGAAGAGGAAGCAAGGAGTAAAAATGACAGCAAATAGTGTTCAAATGTATTTTATTAATTATATTGTTGAATTATACATCATTACATTATTATTATTTAAATATACAAATTAGGTGACAGTTACAAATTAAGGTGGTAATGTCTTACATATTGTAGCTTTTGAAGTGTCTTGAAAAATGTGTAGAAGTGTCATACGACTCCGCAGACAGAAATTCCGACAGCAAACAACTGATCTGATCAAAAATAGATTTAGAAATTCCGATTTAGAGGGAGCTGTGGGGCCCTGGGATGGGAAATTGCTTCCAGATTTGTTGAATTAAGAAAAGGTGGTAATGGTAATGGTAGTTTTAGTTAACGTCGTACTAGAGCAACACAACGGGCTATTGACGACGGTCCGGGATCCGTCCCTTAAGGGAAAGATCCGAGACAACACCTCGTAATTTTGAACCATGGTCAGGTGACGTAAGAAAAGGTGGAGCGGATAGCGATTTTGATTACTTGTGGTGATGAAGAACAATTGATAGGTGTTCCAATCCTTGAAAATAGTACTGTGATAATTCAGTCAAAAGCTGTATTATCAGCAGTTGAGCACTGGGTGCAGTTGGGAAAATTCAGGCAATGTGTTTTGATACCACGGCAGTAAATATTGGTAGTCTTAGGGGAACCTGCGTTTTGCTAGAACAGTTATTAGAGAAAAACCTTCCAAATTTCAAGTTTTCTTTTTGAACAGTTAAAAAACCGACAGCCCAGGGATAATAATAAAAAGAATTCATCCAACCTTGCTAAATTCATTTGGGAGTCTAACTCAAAAAGACATTACTTTTAGAGTACCTTGTGCTATTCATCACGCCAGATGGATTGCAAAGGCCATTTATTCTCTCAAAATGTATATTTTCAGGGATCAATTTTCATTAACTGATTTAGAGAGAAATGGTATTGAAGACATTTGTTTATTTATAATCAATATTTTTGTAAAAGCATGGTTCAATGCCCACAAACCCACTTTGACCCCCCCCAACCTAGAACTACAATTATTAAAATCTTTAGTTCAGTACAGGAAAATTGATAAAGAGGTTGTAGACAATGGTAATGGTAATTTTAGTTAACGTCGTACTAGAGCAACACAACGGGCTATTGACGACGGTCCGGGATCAGTCCCTTAAGGGAAAGATCCTAGGACAACACCTCGTAATTTTGAACCATGGTCAGATGACGAAGCAACACCTGAGCTGGCACCCAACTCTCCAAACTTCCACGCTAACCCAACGTGATGGTTGTAGACAAGGCCCTATCTAAAATAATAAATCATTTGTGGCATCTCAACTCGGAGCAAGTTTCATTTTCATTTCTCGATGGTACTTTGGGAAAAAATGTCAAAACAAGCATGTTTGAAAAATTAAGGTCCGAAGTTGAAAATGATGAAGATGATTGTGATGATATGGATGTAAAACCAAAACTCAATCTCCAACAAGTTGTTCGTTTATTAGACAGATAATTGATTATTTTGTTTCTCCTAGGACTCTAAATTTTTTTAAGAGATTTGAAATCGATACAGAATTTTTAAATACTGATCCCGATGTATGGTGTGAAAATCAACATTATTTAAAAGCTAAAAAATAGTGAACGGTTTAAAGATTGTTAATGACACTGCTGAGAGAGGAGTAAAATTAATTAAAGCCTTTAATTCCTCTTTGACCAAAGACGAAGAACACCGGTAGTTTCTTTTACAAGTTGTATCTGAATATACGCACATTTTTCCGAACTCTTCAAAAGCTACAACATTCAAGACATTTATCACCTTAATTTGTAATTACCACTTAATTTGTATATTTAAATAATAATAATATAATGATGTATAGTTCAACTATATAATTAACTAGCAAAATACCCGACCTTACTCGGTTTGAATTCGTTTACTCTAGATTGAAGAGATAATCAAAATATATAATGACTTACGTTTTTTGTAGAGTAAAAATTTATTTTAACACCTTTCGCCATCTTTATATTTTCTACAACTTACTTTGGACACAAATCCTACACATGCATATCCATTCATGTAATACATTTCACATACATCGCACAATTGCTGTATGACAAAGCTCAAAAAGACGAAAGGTGATACTAAGGTTACTACTATAAAAGACGATTTATAGGAAGATTTGGAATTCCCTTTCTTAAGTTGTTTTCATGTGCAACTCAATTAATTAAAATTACGATTTACGGCGAGTGCTCTCGCACTCATAGTCAACAAAACAATATTTTTTGCTTGTGGCACTCTTGCCTCCGGTATGCGACATTGTGAAATTTTGCAATCTTCTCCTGTCATTACTACAACGAATTTTTTAATGTTGGAAAAAGTTCTAGTTTGGATTTTTAAACATTATTATTATTTCAATAACGACATTATTCTTTAAATAACGGCATTATTCTTTAAATAACGGCATAACTACACTTAAAATTTACTGAAAATTTATACTGACTTACCTAACATTTTCAAGTCTAATACTTTGTGGTGCTGTTGGGTGTGATGAGAAGGAAAACACATTTATTAAAATAATAAATATTTAAAACAGGAAACAGCGAAGTAAAACAAAATAAAAGATGTCGTAAAAAATTGTTCCAAAGATATTAATTTGTGATTCAATTTTATCTCTTGACTCGCACAGTTGCCACAACTTACAACTAAAAGTGTACAAAATTTAGAAATGTGAAATTAATTCAGAGCGAAAGAACCAGAAAAAATATCACTGCTCGCGCGATCGTGTTCATTCTCGTTTCATTGAAAAATATCGTCTGTCCCAAATTTTCGGAAATCGTTTTCATTGCGCAAAGAATAAAAATAAGACTCGAAATAAATGACGTATCAGAAATGAAATTCCATAAAAAAAATAATTTTTTGAAGAATAATTACTTTTTCAGCAGTATTGGTAAAGCAATCGAATTAATCGTAATATTCAATAGACATTCCAATTTTTCCAAAACTACCAAATTATGGTTGATTTAAGTATACTTACTCAGGTGTTTTAGCATGAAACTCTTCTAAATATAACAATAAAGAAATGTTTAATATTGCATTCACTAAATTATTAGATAATGTATAAAATAAAATACAATGCAATCAAATATCTGGAATACAATGCATGTGATGCCTACACAAACACAAAATCGAGCATAGAACAGAAAGACGGACAGACAGACTTTCGCAACCAATTCCACTCACTAAATCAAGATAAGTACTCTCTGTATGCAAATTTCCATGAAAATATCTTAAACCGCGTGGACGTGTATAGGGCACAACATACATACAGACAGACAGACAGACACCAATAGAGAAAAAGGCGGATTCGGCATCAGAAGGGTCCAAAACGGATAGAAAACTTGAAATGCGTCGAAAATATTGAATGTACAAACAAACACTCCATTCTTATTTATATAGATAAAATACATTTGAACACTATTTGTTGTCATTTTTACTCTTTGGTCCCTCTTCTTTACCCCTAATTCCTTCATTTTGAATTTGAATGTTGTTGGATTTATTTTTGAAAATACCTCTAACAAAAGCCTTTTTAGTCTACAGAATGAAAAATACAAAAGCAAAATCTGGAAAGCAGATGTAATTGAATATTGTAATGCTTTTAGGGCTTTGCAATGAAAATTCACTTTTGACGATATCCACTACGACCTTACCTGAAAAATGCTAAATACCATTCTATCAGTTTAAGTAAAAAAATTGGATGAGTTCAAACTTCAAGTCAATAAAATTTCCTATGAAATAAGACAAGAACTAGGTTTCTAGGACGATTTTTTGCTAATAATATCATCAGATTGAACTGAAATTCTGCCAATCACATTTTCTAGCCTATTGGCAACTTTTAGGGGGGGGGTGCCATGGAAGATTGGGTGAAATTTTTTTTTCCCCATATACCTTGTGACCACCCTACTGACCCACGCAGGCTTTTTAAATGACCCACGTGTTGATTTTCATAAACTTAGCATCATCATTTAATCATATACATAAAGAATTTTAATTATTTTTCGAACCCCTCTTTTAAAAAATATGAAGAAAATTCAAGTGTTAATAAAAAACTTAAAAATGAAAAAAAAAATGCATAAATGATTTTATCAAATGTTTTAGATTTTTTTGATTACATATAATACTGCTTTTTGATTTATATGGTAATATTTATGACGAAATTTATAGGATATTTATGACGAAACTTGACACCTTTACTAGAGGTTTGGAAATGAAAATCATTAAATATTTTTCTCAGTTACAAAAACATTTTCAAAACGCAATGACAATGGAAAATACGCTTGAAGTTCAAGAAAATACAATCAAAAATATATATAATGATTATATACAGGAAATAAAACAAGCCTTTGAGGAGAGATTTAATCAATTTAAAAGTATGGAAAATACATTTCACTTTATTT
Source organism: Metellina segmentata (assembly GCA_947359465.1). NCBI lineage: Eukaryota > Metazoa > Arthropoda > Arachnida > Araneae > Tetragnathidae > Metellina > Metellina segmentata. The sequence goes on along the minus strand of OX375877.1, from coordinate 5,814,513 downwards.
TATACCCATTTTATCTATATAAAACAAAATTCGAAACAATGGAGTTAAACGAATTTAAATGGCTAGATATCCATGATTTAGAAATGGAATTAGCTGAATATTTCAAAGCAGCATAGTTTGGAAAAATAAATTTGATAACTTGATTTCCGAAGTAGAAGGGAATATGTATGAAACTAGTGCAAATTATAATGATCCCCACACTAAAAATTGAAAATATTATATTAAACGCATGGATTCTTTACCAAATAATATTATATCAATGTAGAAACTTGCCGATGCTCTTTTAACGGTGTTTGGATCCACATATTCGTGTAAAAAATTGTTTTCTTCGATGAATTTTGTAAAGTCTACCAATAGAAATAAACTCGGAAATGAATTGACTGCAAAATGCGTTAAACTAATGAGTACTAAATATGAACCTAATATTGAGAAATTATTTGACAAAAAACAACAGATTTCTCCTTAAATATACTTAAGCTTTATTGTACATACACATACTTGTAACTATATTATCTATTAAAATATTATATCAATATTTTAATAGTAATACTATCAATATTTTAACAGTAATAAATCAATATTTTAATAGTACGATAATTAATATATGGGCCTGGCATGATTTATCCCCTATTATATCGATTTTTTGCTCTTCACTTGCAAAAGTAAAAGTTGTATAACCAAAAGGAATCGTTAACTTTTAATAGGATTAAGAATTTGAGAACCAAAAAAAGTAGTTTTTAACCATGCTCCTTTCCAAGTGACCCACGAGCTAGTGCTAAAAAATAATGAACAAAATTTGGTCCCCTTCTTAAAAACGTTCGCCGTCCCTGCTCTAGATTATGCATGAGTAGCCCATTTGGTAGAGTAGAGGACACGCAAACGGTGGGTAACTAGTTTAAACTCGATTTAACCAATGACCCACGTGGGATCTGGTTCAGGTTAGAACTGGCCTCAACTGTCATCACATTGGAAGTTTGGAGACTAGCTCAGGTGTCGACCTCGTCATCTAGTTGTGCTTCAATATGACGAGATACTGTATCTGCTGTTCCTCAGTCTATCTTATTCAACACTCAATGCTGGATCTTGAGGACATCAAGTCTCACAGGATCTCTCAGGTGTTGTGAAATTAATTTATTAGTAAGGTAACTAGGAATATTACAAATACAAATATTGACGACCAGCTACAGGCTCAAGCCCAACAAGACGTCCTTTGTTTATGAATTCCCCAATTCCCACTGACTATCCAATTGTATCTTAAATTCGTACACTCCCTTTGAATTAACTATATTTTCTGGCAACGCGTTCCAGCTGTGTATTACCCTATTAAAGTAGTAGTTTTTCCTTAAATCCCCATTAAAATGTGTCTTATTCAATTTATACCCATGGCCCCTTGTTCTGTTATCCCTATTGAAATTTAAGCCCTCTGTGTCCCCTTGTTTTACCAACTTGAAAAGCTGAATCAAATCCCCCCTCCTTCTTCTTTCCAGTGTATACATGTTTAGCTTACTTAAACGTTCATTATAGTCGAGATTTGCTATCCCCTTTATTATTTTTGTAGCTCTGTGCTGAACCCTTTCAATTAATTCTATGTCCTTTCTCGTATATGGAGCCCAGAATTGTACAGCATATTCTAGATGTGGTCTTACTAAACCCTTATATAACGGCAAGATTATATTCTTATCCCTTGAAGTTACAGTCTTTTTAATATACCCCAATAACCTATTAGCCTTTTTACCCGCAGCTGAACAGTGGTGACCCATTTTAAAATCCCTGTGAATTATCACCCCAAGATCGTATATCAGGGACGTAGTATGAGTAAAATTATACATGGGAAAGCCATAAATTCAACAACTCTTAGCTGCATTAGCCAGAATATTCTGCCAGGAATTTCAATATTTAAGATGGAAGTTGACCCGACCCTTTAGATTATCTTTTGGATTCACGCAGTTGGACCATAATTCGCGTGTATCACACTATGAATCAAATTTTACGACGAAATTGAACCATGACCAACTTGGTGCTAGTATGGAATTGAATCCCTGAATTTCTGTTTCCATTTTGGATTGTTCTTAATGCAATGTGCTGATAATTATTACCTGAAAAAATCTTGCTGAAAATTATTAATTGAAGAAGTCAATTTTGAAGTAGATGAAAAATCGACGATATTGACTGCTAGGTCAATTTTAGTGACAATTAACGCAACAACAACTTGAGCAGGAAAAGCGTTATACGAACAGTACAGTGACTTGTATGTGATCTTATATATAGCTGAATATCGAGTGCTCGAAATCTGTAATTTTGTACTTTTGACTTACTAAATTCTGAAAAATTGAACTTTGTGAAAACTGTTTGGCACATTTTAAGCCATGTTGGCACATTTTAAGCCATGTTGTGAGTCGCGGTAGCTCAGTCAGTAGAGCGTCGGGCTCGCATCAGAAGGGTTGTGGGTTCTGTCCTAGGCGGAGCTTACAATTCTGATGATTGCGAGATCGACGCTTCAACCTGGCTAAAGACCGTCGTGTTCACTAATGGTGACTGGGGCACGTTAAATAGGTCGTGGTCACAATGTCCCCCATGTTCCCATACCAAATCAATACCTCTGGGGGTACCTGATCAGGGGGTTATCGGCTTCTGATTGGGATCTAAATTACGATATGTGTGAGTGAATGGATGTATGAAAGGGACCTTCCTGTAAAACGGATGTGTCATGTATGTCGAGCAAAGTCGGACTTCCTCCCAATGGGGCTCAATAACATGGAAGGCGCACCCCCCTCGCCTCTTGCCGTCTTCGACGGGCCTGACACTCCTCTGGTCTGCCAGTGTAGGCATAAGAAACAACAACAAGCCATGTTGTAACAAAAGTATATTATTATATTTGTTAACTTTATTATTAACACATCACCTGTGTTCAACGCATAATTTGAACCAGAATAAATAAATTTAGTGTTTTAACTAGATTGCAGTAAGAGCAGTGAAACCTCAAAATTGAAATTTGGTGACATTTTCGTTTTTGTCCTCTGTGAATCAAAACGGCTCACCAAAATGGTACTTGTCCAATGGACAAGTATCATTTTGGAAGTTTTGCAGAAGTTTATACAGGTGCATAGTAACATTGTGATTGCACTGTGGTTTATTCACATAGCAGTATGGAGATTTAAACTCTGCATAGTGTATTTCTTTCAGATATCGTGTTGGAAAATCAAAGGTGATTGAGTGTAGCTTTTTCCTCGACCTGGCGCACAGAAATTTCGTATCCAATCGGCCCCTACTCCACATTTTCTGGGTTATACGGTCTACCTAGGCCATCTTTCGTAGACGGTCCCGGTACATGGCCTATTCCATGGGCATTCATTTCGTGCTCCTCGACTGTTAGATATATGATGCATCCGACAACAGCCTGAAAAATGATTTGCTATTAGATGCAGAAATGGGGTAAGTTGGCGCGCGCTTAGTTTGAATGAATGTAAATTAAGTGCTTTTAACCATAGCAACAGGAAAATTTGCGAGCCCGCCAACTTAAACTCCTGAACTTGATCATCAAGGCCTCAAGTCTCACAGGCTTTGTGAGATTCATTGATGTCAAGTGCAATAAGTAAAATTAAAATTATGTGAATTCAGGGTGTTGTATGTTTAAAATTCTAATTGAGCGTACTAAAAATTCAACACGATGCTGGATGAGCATTTAACATTCCGTCTGGGATTAAAATCTTGAAAATTGAAACTGGCCGAACTCCATGGATTAATTTGACGTTCGCGCAGGTCGCACTGAATTCGTCTCACATTCGGAAGCAAATTTTATAAAATTGATACCCAACCGAATTGTTGCTTGTTTTGAATTGAATCTTTAAGTTTCCCATTTTCTCTATTTCTAATGAAATGAATTGTGCTGAAAAATTTTACATACGGAGATTTTAATTTTTGAAGTTGGCCAAACATACGTGATGTTGTCATTAAGGTTTTAAGATTAGAGACGATTAATATAAAATATACTTAATCATTAAACGCGCTTTTTTAACAGTTTTTTTTAACTTGTGTATGATCTTAAATATGGTCAAAATCATTTCTTGAAAATCTTTTATTTAGTACCTGTGAGTAGTTAGATTTTCAACCTGGTTGAAAATTACTTACAAATTTATGTTTAGTTTTTGAGAAAACTGTTTTGCGTTTTTTAATATTACCTCATAACTTTTTTGCGTAAATAGGTAAATGCGAATACATCAATTTAGTGTTCTCGATTCTAATTTGGATAATGAACAGTAGTACCTAAAAGTTCATGTTTTCCTTGTTATTTTCTTTGCGAATAAAGATTTGGCTTACCAAAATGTTGCTGTTTGCTACACGAGATTGTATAGAGCGGAACTTATTTTTCTTCCAGATGTTTATAAAGTTGCGTTAAGAAAACTGAGAGAAAGTTTTCCCAAAATGTTCTGCGATTGACAGTGAATTGTCATCGAAAGTGAACCACATGATGGGAATGATCCATGTAATATAATTAAAACCCTGCATTGGATGTTTCTTATATGTATCTGAATAAAAATTCAAAGGTAATTGAATGTTGTTTTTACCTCGTTCTGGCGCTCTGAACTTTTAAATTTGACTACTTCTTTTGCAGTGTCATTTGGCGCGTCAAAGCTTTCTTTCAAAGACTTTGCTGGAATTCTTGCATTTCTTTTATCCTCCAGATAACGTTCTCGGATATCCTGGGCTGCTTCACGTCTGCTTATGTCCAAGTCACGCGCTATTAGGAACTGATAAATAAGATTTTAAATAAGATGCTGTAACGGGAAGACTTATATATACTTAACTGATTTGGTGGTGATGATTTTAATGAATCCAAATTTTAACGTTGCGCAATACTAAAGTTATTATATTTTATATTACTATTATTAACATAATCTGTAAATTTTACAACGTCAGGGCTTTGGGACGAAGTAAAAAGCAATGAAAATGTGCAATATCTGACAATGCTGTAAAAAACTGTAAGAAAAAAAGACTGTCTGGGAAGGATTTGAATACTAGATTTCTATTGCATATAGTGCGTTTAAATCGTGCTCTTTACGAAGGAAGTTTTTGCTTACCTTAATAAGCTTCTTTTTTGCTTTCTCTTCTCTACTGTTTTCTTTCCAGGTCAGAAAAGCGTTCCTGTAACGAAACTTTATTTACTACCGTTCTGTACAGCTACGAAACACAGATCATTACTTTCGTCATCTGACCGTGGTTCAAAATTACGAGGTGTTGTCCTCGGATCTTTCCCTCCTTTCCCGGACCGTCGTCAATAGCCCGTTGTGTTGCTCTAGTACGACGTTAACTAAAAATTACCAAATTACCACAGATCGTTACTACCTTTCGGTTTTCGAGATGGCTAAGACGATAAAAATAGACGCAAAACACTATTGGATAACATGCTACGTTGTAATTATTCCGTAGTCTTATCTTTGCCCAATATGATTTACTGATAGTGTAGTGACCAAACAAATTTTTTTCTTATGCCCTGCCAATGATTAACTTTTTTTCTTCACGACACTTGAGTGAGGATTTAAAAGCCACTTTGCGTTACTCTGCAACACCACTGATTAGGGTTCCTGTTACACCTCACCTATAAGCACAACCTGTTCATAGAGAGGTGCTCATTCATAAGCATCAATGAACCATAAGGTAAGCATGCGCAAAATTGAGCTCACCCCTCAGACCGCCTCTCCCACTAAGAAAGAACCTCAGAAATATTAATGAGGTTTGAAATCGAAACACTTGTGCCCCATCTGTAACCGAAATGGCAATGCACCCTACTGTTTGAGGAATGACGGTAATTACAAAAATCTTAACAGTAAATTGTAAGATGGTGCACCGCAACGGTTAGTGCGGTGGCCCACAATTCATCGCGAAGGGAATGATTCTAGAACTACACCTCATAAATTTCATTCACGGCCTGATGATACCACGTAACACATGTTTACTATTGAGGCAAATTTCGTTTTTTTGCTCTAGAATCGCTGTTTTCAACATAAGGTCGAGTTAATTATATCGAGACCTACTGCTGAAAGTACTGGTTAAAAAGGATTCAGGGTCTGAGGCTTAAGGATTTTCGCGAAAGTATGTATTTCATTTGGATTGTTTTCCTGCTTTGTACTGATGGCTACTTTTGTTTTTTAATAAGAACTTTTCTGCAAATATGATGGTTTTATATGAATGCAGTTCCGTGGAAAACGTTTTAATTTTAAGATTTTTTTGGTATCAAGGCATTTATTGGCATCAAGTACTAATTATTTTGAAAAGTTAACCATTTTATGATATCTCTGTTTGTCTCTTCATTAATACTTTTTGTCGGTAAAAAGAATACCGAGAAAAAGCAGTTCAAGAGAATGACAGAGTAAGAGAAAAAATACAGCACTATACAAATTAAAAAAATATTTTATGATATTCAAATTTTTGAAATCAACCTTTATGTTTACCATAACTGCGAAATTAAGCATACAATCAAAAATTCGTTATTTCTGTGAAAATATTAAAAAATTGAATTATTATTAAAACTTTCTCTTAAAGATTAGCACAGCATTCCATGGAATGCATACATTTTTCTAAATGAAGAATGATAGATGAAATTAAATTATAACCTTCGACTGAAGCCCTTGCAGAGTCCACAAACCATTTGTAAAACGCCAGAGCTCTAGGGTTAAGTAAACGCAATAAAAAATTTATTATTTTGCAGCAGTATGGTATGTATAAAATATGTTTTGGAAAAATGTTTAAAAACAGGATTGCTATTTTACAATTTTTTTTCCTTCTCCTTTCCTCACATTTTGGTTTTCGCTTACCTTTAAGAGCCTCTTTTCTTTATTATCTTCTTTTCTCTTGCTGTTCCAAGACAGAATCGCATTCCTGTAACGAAACTTTATTTATTACGTTTCGTACAAATTTGCTATGTTGTAAGACGATTAAAATAGATACAGAACAGTATTGTGTATATAACGTGCTTATTTAAAAATATTTCGTAGCCTTTGATTTACGCAACAGTATTTGCTACTTGTATGTGCCCTCCAATTTTTTCGTATGCCAGGCTATATAACGGAACTTTTCCTTCTCGGCACACCAAAGGAAGTATTTTTGAACAACTTAGCGCGCGCGTTACCCTATCAGATTCTAGGTGATACAAATTCTGATTATTATGACTTGTGCCCAAATGTCCCCCAAAAAGACAATTTGTCCTATTCTTTGATAAAGGACTTTAATTGTAAAAAGTTAAACACTACAGAGGGTAGTGTTTAGGCATTTGTATTGGTGTAACTTAAGAGCGACACAATGTGTTATGAGAGAAGATACGGGATCCATCTTCAAGGGATAAATCCGAGAACAATACGTCATATTTTTGAATCCCGTCGTATGATGAGACATACAGCCGTTAACATCACAAGAAGAAAATAATTGATCTGTCGCGTTAAGAGTTGCAATTTTCTACGCAAACCTCTATTTAATTAGACCGAGACCTACAGTTTGGAGTGCAGGTTACAAAGGATTTCTGTACTAGATTTTCACTAAAAGTGAATTAGCAACAAGAATGTTGCGAGTACAAAACTCGATCCAACTAATCCATTGTGTACTTCGAAGTGGTGCAATTTATATTTGTCGTGGACTTGTCATTTGACCTTGGTTCAAAATGATAGGTGTTGACATGGGGTGTTTTTCTTCTGGATGTATCCCGAACCTTCGCCAATAGCTCGCTGTGTTACTCCATGCGTCGTTAATTCAACTTACACTGGATTACTTTACAGCTTTATGTTTATGCTTTCTTTTCTGCTCATAGACTGCTTTTTGTGTGCTTACATGTGTAAAATTTCGTTTCATTTTGACGACTTTTTCTTGGTGCTCAAATTTTTATGGCAATGAGTGTATTAATTACTCTGATAATAGCAATAGACAAATAATACACAATAATACAACAAATTACTTTTACCAATCATCCGATTGAAAAATGTGACCTCTAAAAAATATGTATATATTGATATTCAACTTAATATCATACTATATGCTAAATCAACAACTCAAAACTTATACAAAAAGAAATAATTATATATAGATAAATCAGTTAAAAGAATTAACTTAGTATACCAAAAATATTAAATTTTCATCTCTAAAATGCTTAGCAAGAAAAATAAAAACCAATAATAAAAAAAGTTCAAAATTCAATGTTCAGTAACAGTTTATAAAGACACGGTTTTTTAATCTGGAACAGTCTATAGTGAAAATTGTCAAAATGAGGAACAGTTTATAAGGATACAGTTTTTTAATCAATAACAGTCTATAGTAGAATAGTTTAGGCGGGCATCAGTCTGGCCAAAGCTTCAGCGTTCGACAACTTTCACCCTGGGCAATGTGATATGGAGATGTCGTACTTTTGTAGAGCCAAGGACCATCTCTGAAGCTTTGACGACTGTGGAGTATTCTTTGTTAGGAATGTCAAAGGATTATGGTCAGTTATTAATTTGATCTTCGAACCAAAGATCCAAGTCTCGAACTTCTTTAAACTCTAAACATATAACTGCGAAGGCCTCTCTCTCAATTGTCGGCCAAGCCTGTTGTTGTTTTGTCAATTTTCGGCGTAGCTTATAGGAAAAAATAGTTCCGTTTTTCCTCTGAGATAAACATACACCGACTGAAGATGCATCACACTGTATCACAAATGGTTGTCCAGGAATTGGCGTGTGCAAACTTGGTGCGTTCGCCAAGGAATCTTTTAGCTTGGTGAAGGACTGACCATGGGCCTCTGTCCATGCTAATTCCTCAGGACATCGTTTCTTCGTAAGTTCCGTGAGAGGGTAAACTGTTTCTGCGTAGTGCGGTATGTAATCTCGGTAATAATTACATAAACCAAGAAGACTCTTTAGTTGTTTCTTAGTTTTGTGGTAGGCTCCAAACTTTGAATAGCTCTGACCTTATCTGGGTCAGTTTCATGCTTCCCTGATCCGATTATATGACATGGATACTTTATCTGTGGATTTACAAAAGAGCATTTCCTCAAGTGGATAGTGAAACACAGTTCTTTCAATTTCGATAGTATGATGTGTGTCCCAGTCATCTGAAAATACTGCTATGTCATCGATATAGGCACGAGAAAATTCTTTATGTTCTGACGATGCTTTGTTCATGACACGTTGAAATGTCGCTGCAGCATTTTTTAAACCAAAAGGCATCACCTTGAATCGGTATTGCGCTCGATGCGTCTTAAAAGATGTCAAATACTGACTTGATTTATCCATTGGTACAGCCCAGTAGCCTTTTAATAAATCTATGGTTGTTATGACGTTGGCTTTTCCTATGCAATACATGAGCTCAATGGCATTTTCCATTAGGAAATCGTCTGCTTTAGTAGCAGCGTTAAGGGATCTAAAATCAATGCATAATCGAAGGTTACCATCTTTATTCATAACGCAAACTACAGGGTAGGCTATCTCTGCATCACTCTCCTCGATAAGACCTTGACTTAGCAATTCTTCAACTTGCTTATCAACTTTTTTTTTTTGAAAAACCCAAAATGTACACAAAATAATGTTTTTTTTTTTTTTTTTTTTTTTAATTTTTTTTTTTGAAAAACCTATTGGTTCCAATCCAGTCAACCCTGGTAGCAATGCACATCCATGCTTTCGTGCTGTTTCCGCCAAACTCTAACTCACCCATCTGCATGGTGTAATTTAAAACGAGATTCATCGGACCACATTACGTTTTTCCAACTGTCCAATCTTTGTATGCCTGAGCTAATTCGAGACGTTTTATCTTGTTTGAAGCAGAGAGCAACAGTGTTCGCATGGGTCTTCGGCTTCCATAGCCCATACGATGCAAAGTAAGGCGAACTGTGCGCTCAGAGATACTTTGAGATGATCCTTGATTAAGATTTGCTGCACTATTACCGTCCTGTTCCACTACCTCCTAGATTATAAAGCCTTCTGACTGATACGCCAACCTTATATGACGTCACCATCAAAAGGTATACGATTCTTGTCTTGTTTGAATTGAATGCTGAAGCCATCCGAGCGAGCGTTTCATCAGTGGATTTGTTAAAATAGTTCGAATTATCGTTCGTACATTAGTTATTGTTATATTTCCGAATTATCGTTTGCACATTAATTCCTGTTACATTTTCGTATTATCGTCTGAACATTAGTTACTATGTAAATATTTCTATGTATGGAGTCAGATAGAATAAAGTGTGTTTTGTAGAGAACGATTGAAGAATATTATTCAAGGAGAATCCCGTAAAGGATTATTGTGATTAAATTTTACACTCGCAGTTGATAAGAAAATGAGAAAAAGGTATGTTGATTTCATTTTTAATATACTTTAAGTAATTAAAACCAATGAAATATTTGTTAGATTACGAAATTCTTTTCGAATCACCAAAGGCCCAAAATCTGTGATCATCCTGTTTTATTCTCTTTTGATTATGTGAATTATTCAGCAAGTTCAATAATATATCGCATTATAATGGTATCCAACAATTCACAAACATAACTTTATTGAACTAAGCCTAACGTGCTCTTTTGTTTGAATTAAAATCTATACACTACAAATATCTATCAAACAGCACTTTTCAGATTTTTTGGTTCATATTATTACTCGGTTATTGTTATCAAACTCTGGGAGTCGAAGTAATTACAATACGCGGATTCTACTGTAAAATATACTGATTTATAAAAGTGTTTATATGCGTTTATGAAGCCATATTGATTCCACATATTGAGGTCACAGATAATGACATGGATTCAATTTCTGATAACATTTCTTTAATCACATATTTAGCTGGTTATTGTTGTCATGCAGATGTAAAAAGGATTAAATGTGAAATTTGAATTTGCAATTTAGTTATTGAAAAACCACTAATTATTCATTCAGGCTTTCAGCATATCCATAATTGTGACAGAGGTGGATTAAAGTATCCAGCTGTGGATGCTGTAAATGTCATAATGCATACTTTTATTGTTTTGCAAAAATTAATTGAGAGTGAATTTTTTAAAGTATCAAACCAACGCCTGTTTGTTTTGCGTGCTACTCAGGAAGTACTGATATCCAAGGAAATAAGCATTACACCATGCGACCGGCATTCATCAACTAAAATTATGAAGTTGCTTTTGCGATTAGCTACAAATACACTTTTGAAAAACTATTGTAGGTCCAAAAATGACACGATGATCAAATTACCAAATAAAAGAAAACTCGAAACATTAACACAGTATAAAAAGTAAAATTGTGTTTAATCCAGGGTTGTACATTTTCAATTTTTTCTCCGGCTTTCCCTTTAAGGATGTCTAATGTAATTTCCCCGAGTCTCTTCCTGGTTTTTTAATTGCTAGTCAACTTCTTCACTAAGGCCTTTGGGCACATTCATTCCTATTATTTATGCATCTTCGGTTAGTTCGTCATTTCCCTTATATAATGTACCATAAAAATGTTTTAATAAAAGTAAGAATTTTTAGATTCCTTGTCTACAATAGCATTCATATTTAAACTAAGGCAGCAGTAAAAAAAAATGAAAGCATCTTAATTTTTCTTTCTAATGTGTACATATTTATATACGTTTTTGTATTTTCTTAACCAATAAATTGCTATTATACCTATTAAACAACTGTAATAGGCTTCAAGAGTCTAATTATAGAATTGCCTCGAATGTAAAGAATAAAAAATTTGCTGTATGCTTTGTATGTACATTTTGTGTATGTAAATTTGTGCTTTTTCTCTGTCCCCAAATACTGAGTTTGTACATTAATAAAAGTAATTTTCCATGGAAATGGATATTTATTGGAGTATTTTTCTTAGTTTTAATAACCTTTAACAAGTGCTGTTTTTGTTAGAAACCTTCAATTGTATACCCCGATACACACTGCTTTTTTTTTTATCAAACAATCTCATTTTCAAAAGTTTTCTGAATTTGCGATCGGAAGACTTTTGCCCTTCAGCTAGTGGCGTCATAAACTAGACAGAAGGCTTTATTATCTAGAAGGTAATGCCTGTTCTCTTTTACATTTCGGAATACTCTCCGTTCCGCGAGATCATTCACCACCATAGGCGCCGACTTCATAGGGTTTGGGGGGGGGGCCTCGAGCCCCCCCCCCCCCCAATGTTTTAAGAGGAGGGACTGAGCCCCCCCCCCCCTCCCCCAATAATTTTAAAGTACGTTTTCGTTTTCAGTATGGATTTTCTGAGTATCTGTATCTCAACGAATTCCATTTGCACCGATAGTGGATGGCACCAAACTTTATCTACAAAGTGTTACCGCTAACGGGTAGCCGTCGGCTGACCACATGTGGGGACTATGTATTGCAGCGAACCGGCTTCCGGAGTTCCATTTCAAAGGATGATTAGATATGTCACTCATCGGGACCTGCTTGGGATGACCCCCAAAGCGAAGAGTGAGGTTTCATTACTAGTGGGGTGGTCATTATCTCTGTTCTGAGAACATCAGAAAGTTGTCCGACGAAGTTTAAGGAAGGGACGGAGTTTTTTCTTATCAGAAATTGCAATATGGACGAATGGACATCCAGGAAAACCGAGATGGGGTACCTAAAGGGGGAAATTTGGTCAAGAAGTTTTAATCGTAGAGTCCAGCGACCGTTTAGGCTGCTGTTTTTGGCACAGTACCTGATTGTATTTGTTGCTCTGTGTCCTTTTTGCCCTCTTCTCTCCAGAAAGCTGCACTCTCGGAATATGTTTGGTCTTGTGAAAGAAAGGTAAGTTCTGTTTTATGAGTTTTATATTTTTTAATCAATATTAAAGATATACATAATTAATTCTTACGTATTTTTAAATGTAGCTTACGTTTTTTAATGCCGATATTCTGTAACTTCCATTTAAAAAATGGAAGTTACTCAAACGGTTTTGATTACCTGCTTCGTAAGTATTTGTCGGACTGATAAATTTCTAAATTCAAAGGATTTCTGGCATCGTGTTTTTAATTAGTAATTCTGATTATGTTTAGAATTCGAGATCTGATATTCGGTTCCGCGAATAGTCATTCGCGGAACAAGAATTTCAGATCAAAATATATCCGCGAATAGTCATTCGTGCATTCCAGAAATGAAATAGAGCTGTATGACTAAATTAAATAGAGATTGATAAACTAGTAAAAATAAAAAGATGAGTGCTTTCTGAGTCGAAATGGTAGGAAGACTGGATCCGCCACTGTCAACATTTAATTTTAAAATTCGAAGGGTATGAAGTAGAAATTATTTAAATTACAATGCATGAATTTTTCTGAATATTTTTATTTGAATGAAATATCTCTTCAGATTTGTAACATTTTCTTTCTAAAAAAAATTGTCGAAACTTCTGTTTTTGTGAAAAAGAACGAATATTTTATGATCATGGTTATCCGAAACAAAAATTTGAATGAAACATTTTAAGTGCTATTACTTTTAAAACTTTAAAAATTCTCTATAAAATACTTTTAAATTAGGAATATTTTTATTTCTTTGAAATAAAAAAAATAGTACAAGCCAAGTGTAGAATTTGGGTTTAATAAAGTTTAGCACTGTAATGCGTATTTTTAATAAAAAAAAAAAAAAACGCAATTTATGAATAAAATTAGTACTGAAATTAATACTAATGCAGTGTATTGGTGCGTGTGGATATTTACACACCATTACACTACTCCAAATACTGAATACTCTGTTTGAAATAGTGAAGGATACCTTCACACGTTTAGGTTTAAAGTTCGAAAAATTAAGAGGGAGTGCTACGATGGTGCCGCACAAATGCAAGGTAAATTTAAGGGGTTGCAAAATCTTTTAAAAGACCTTCAACCTCAAGCACTTTATATGCACTGTGCTGCACACAGTTTGAATTTAGCAGTTTTGGACTGTTTAAAGCATCTTCCTGCTATGAGGGATGCAATGAATCTGTCAAAAAATTTAATTCAGACGGTAAAAGAATGGAGATTTTGACAAGGATTTCCACCCAAAACCATTCCAAAACTGGATTACGGCCACTTTGCCCAACTAGGTGGACAATGAGAGAATCAAGCATCAATTCTATTATTAAAAACTACTCTAATTTAGCGGAATTTTTTGAAGTTTTCTCCGGAACGGATCGTTTCGATGTTGCTGCAAAATGCTCCGGATATCTAGAAAAGATGTCCGATTTCAAAACATTTTTTTCCTTTTCTTTATACAGCTATGTGATGAGCCCTGTGGAAGAAGTAAACCAACAGATACAGTCTTCTCAGATAGGGGTTCCGAGATTAACCAAAAAATTATTTGTTTGTCAGAAATAATTAATGAAAAACGGGATAATTTTGAGAGGTTTTGGGGAAAATGTATCACACACTGAAAAGGATAGTGTTGTGGATGAACCAAAACTCCCTCGGCATCATAGTGTATCAAAGCGTTTAGAAAACTTTAGTTCAACGCAGAATTTTAAATTTTAAAGTCCAAAGGATTTTTACGACAGCTATATCTGTAAGTTGCTGATACTGTACTAAATTGCCTCAATGAAATGTTTGAATCTTCAGCAATAAAAAATATAGTTACCATCGAAGAATAGTGTGTTCGAGCAGCGAAAAATGGAACTGGGGAATTTCCAAGTGCTAAAGAGTTTTTCAAAGATGATTTGGATTGTGACCGGCTGTTATTGCAACTAAATATGTTGCATGATATTTCCAAACAAAGAAATGTTTCGCTGGATTCAATTAAAAATTTGAAAGAGTTCATTTTAAGTGACAAAGCTTTTGGAGATCTCTTTCCAGAAGTAAAAAAATGTTTGAAACTGTTGCAAACCATTCCAGTGACAACTTGTACAGCTGAAAGATCTTTTAGCTCTCTTCGTCGTCTTAAAACCTATCCAAGATCAACAATGGGACAAGAGAGACTTAAATTATGTAGCAATACTAAATACGCATCAAACAGTTTTAGACGAACTGGATCTTAGACCTCTCGTGAATGAATTCATTAAACGAAATCGAATACAAAAGTCTACATTTGCTGCTTTTTAAATTAAAATTTTAATTAAGATAAAGATGATTTTCTTTGAAGATTTGAGTTTTAAATTGGGGTTTTCATTAAAATTATTTTTATTTAGTGTACCTAAGTTGGTATCTATTGTACCTAATTTTTTATTATTCTTATAATTTATATAAATTTTGTCATATTAAGTATGAAATTGTTAAAATTTCTCAAATAATACATGAGTATTTTTTATGGTATATCTGATTTAAAATCAGCATATAAAAATTTTGGTTTCCAAATCTTGATCTATTGTTTTCAAATTCAGTTTTATTGTTGTATTTTTATCTTTATATCCTAGTGTTGTGAAATATATTTTTATTGGTTCGCTGAACAAGCATTGTACAATTAATATTTACCTAATTTTGAGGAGAAAAATATTTAAAAATATTAAACGAAGTTTACCAATCACTCAGACATGAAATCCTAAATCCATTCTTTTAAAACTAAAAAACAATTTTCTAAAATAAATTTTTATTTCCCTGGAATGGGATTTAAGGATTTCAAAATTTTCTTAGGTTTTTTTTTTTTAAAGTATTAAAAGAATTAGAGGTTTAAAAATATGAAATTTTTTTACAAAATGTTACATGTGCCATGCAAGTTCAGCGACGGTCCCAAATTAGTATGACGCACCAATTTTTATTTCGTTTTTTATTATTGGTGGCCGGGTATTAGCTTCCCACCCAGAGACGTAGCCGAAAAAAAATTAGGAAGGGATGTTGTGTTGCCTTTTTGGTCAAAAGAGGATTTTTTTTTAGTTTCAGGGGGAGGGGGGGGGGGTACACCCCAAGCTACGGATACACCTTAGGCCCCCTCAATATTTTTCCGAAGTCGCCGCCCCTGTTCACCACTCTGTGACGACCACAATTTGCACGTTCAGACACAGTTTTTTGCCTGATATTCCGGTTTTGATACACTTTCACTACAGCTGCTCGTGAACATTTCACAAGTGCGGCTGTGTCGCTAATACTCGCTCCATGCCTCCGAGCTATTACTATCATCCCACGTTCAAAGTCCGTCAAATCACGTTTTTCCCCATATATTCACAAACAATTCTCCTATACTAATGTCTCAGGAACTCAGCTTTCTTCTTTTACACTATCCTAGTCTTTTAGAGGAAACATTGTGACTCAATAGGTTATTTGCTTAAAACTGTCAAGTGGTCATAATAAAGTGGCCGCTCAGTGTTTATCTTCGCAAATGTTGTATAAATATCATTGATCATCTAAATTTATATTCTATTGGTTAAACTTCTATAAATTGCAAGAAATTAGTGAAACTGAAGGTAGAAGTTTAGGTCGAGTGCCAATAACACAGCATTCTGCTATATGACTTGTAGTCGCCGCTTTGGAGTAATTCGTTTTTATGGCATTAGTTTGTAAAACAAGTCCCTGCTGGCAACTCATATTCAGTTGTACTGGACACTCAGAACTAACTTGTAAGTGGTACAGGGATGGGGCTGTATTAGTTACTCAAGTGTCTGGCTGCAACAGTGATTTCAAGCGGATAAGTTAACTCAATGTCGTGAACGGAAATATCCAAAGGTCGAGTAATATAGTTACTGACGTCTTATATACAGTGGTTGGACAAAATAATATGAACACTTGTGAAAAAATTGGCACGGTGTGGAAGTTTGGAGAGTGGGGTGCCAGCTCAGGTGCTGACCTCGCATATGACCGTGGCTAAAAATGACTTGGATTTGTCCTTGGATCTTTGCCTTCGGGGGTTTATCCCGGACTGCCGCCAATAGCCCATTGATTTGATCCAGTGCGATGTTAATTAAGATGCCTACCTCCACACCCCTGATCAACTGCCATATTCCGAAATACTGATTTTGCTCGTATGTGAAAGAATAACTATTCATTCGTGTCGTGTACAAAACACTTCGTTTTGAAAATCTTTTCATTAAGACGAAAAGCAATTTTAAATTCCCCTCTTTAACGATGAATTTTAAGAATTAACTTCATCCACAGGTACTGGTAGGTATTTGAATTAACATGCATCCACAATGGACAGTACGTTGAAACAAGGCCCGACGACTCAATGACATTGGTAATTAGCGTCGTACTATAGCAACACAACGGGCTATCAACGGCAATACGGTATCAATCCCTTAAGATAAAGATCCGAAGACAACACCACGGTCAGATGTTGAGGCAACACCTAAGCTAGCACCCCACTCTCCAAACTGCCATTCCAACCCAACGTGAGGACTTTCGGCCACGACAGATTTAAGGTGAACCAGCCGCCTCTATACCATGCGCTTACGATTATCCATGCACTGACACGGATTCGAACCAGGAACCTTCCGATCTAGAGGCTAACACCTTAACCACCTGACCAGTTGATCGAATAAATGACATTGGATTAAAAGCTATCGGTTCATTCCGGATCAATCACTCCACATCAATTGGTCTTGTTTTATAACCATTTCCCAGTTATTTATATCCTTCATGGATAATTGAACTCAAGTCTACGTTGAGTGAATATACAGGGTGATTCATAAGTACGTATACAGTTTTCTGATACTGTAAAACAGGAACAGTTTAAGACACGGTCCCCAAATGCAATCTGTTAGCTAGGTGTACTCATAAAGTTTGTGTCCCCCTCCCGAACGAAGTGACGTAAGCGATAGCGAGCGTGTCACGTGACTAATCAGTGGACAAGGCTGTGTCTGCAGTAGAGAAGCCGTTTTGTGTTCTTGAATTGAGCAAAACGGAATCTGTCACAGTTGTGCAACATCATTTTCGATCACGATTTTGAAAAGAACCTCCTACCAGAAAATACATTTGCGATTAGTTTAAAAAATTTGAAGCTACGGGCTGTTTGTGCGAAGTTCCAAAACCAGGACGACCGAGTGCATCGGCAGATGTCGTCAAAAACTTTATTCATCCAATTGGTGAATAAAGTTGAAACATTTATTCTCCAATTGGATGGTGCACCACCACATTGGTCAGCTGATATGCGAAATTACCTCTGTTAACATCTTCTTCATCGATGGATTGGACGAACCGCCGACTGCAATATGCCCAGGCCCTGATTTACCATTAGGCCCGTGAGGCACGGGCCTAGGGCCCCCATAATTTAGAGGGCCCCTAAGTTTCAAAAGTATCTAAAAATTATAAAAAGTTTTTAAGTAGTTACATAAATTATTGGGTATTTACGTAAATGAACGTCAACCGTTTCCCCCACTATCACATTCTTGTAATTACATTAATTATCTAACTATTATGTTTTTAATTTCCATCTGCTTTATTTTGTTTTGCCAAGTGTTAAAAGTAATGTCACGATTTTCTCAAACTTTTTGGTGACATCTGTGAAACGGTCAACAGTCAAATACGTAAGTACCAATTATTGTTTTAAAATTAGTTTTTGTGATGAACAAATAATACGAGGGAGGGGCCCCTTCCTGCGTGTTGTGCCTACTATACCAAATTTTCTAAATCGGGCCCTGAATATGCCACTAACCCAATGTAGAGGATAGTATGGACTACGGATCATAAGCGTAACTAGGGTTATTGAATGGGGGGGTTGTTGGTCATCCCAAAAAGTTTGGATTATACCCCAGTAAAAAGGGGAATATTAAATTAATTATATTAATATAATTAACACATATTAATTATTTATAATTAATTATATCACTATGGTTAATATTTATTAATTATTAAAAAATAATTAATTATTTATATTGATGCATATTTATTAATTAACACTTGATTTTTAAAAATCACAATTTTTTTATCGCTTTATATTTTAAAAAACGTTGCCACAGCCGCCGTCGCAGGGTTGAAAACTCGCTTTTTTTACTCGATTCTTAGACAGTTTGCCGAGAAAGTACGGATCAGAAAACTACGAAATTTACATGGTTTGATCAAAATTGTACAGGGAACACGAAAAAGAAGATTTTTTTTCCGATGCGGCTATTAGTTTATATTTATTAAGTGTCTGAGTGAAAAAGCGAAATTTCAAACGCGAGTGAGCAAAAGACGTACAAATTTTCAGTCTTCAGTCGTGATTTTTTACAGTGCTTCTAAACGTGAATTTTTGCAGCTCGTCGAGCTATTTTAGAAATTTCAATTTGGTTCCTGGTAATATTTCTTTGAAATTCGGGAAAAACCGGTACATTTTCGTTATATTTTTGGTAAACTGTCATATCTATAGCTTATTACTATTAGTTTTTAAATTTAAAAACAGCGCACAAAACCTTAGAATATATTCTTTCTTACGGTACAATTATTTTGAAATTGGTAAATAAATTAATTCGATGCGATCAAAAGTTGCTAATACAAATTTTGGAATATTGGGAAATTTTCATAAAGTTTTGTTAAAACAGTCATATCTATAGCTTGTACTATTATTTTTTAAATTTGAAAGCATCACTGAAAACCTTAGAATGTACTCTTTCGTATCGTACAATTATTTTGGAAATTGGTTAATAAATAAATTTTCGATGCGATTATATGTTGGTCATATAAAAATTTCTGGACTTTAAGATCGTAAGTTCCGATACACAAAACTAAAACTGTCATTATGTGTAGCTTAATACTATTAGTTTTAAAATTTTAAAATACCACGTGAAAGTTTAGAATACACTCCTTCTTACGGTAAAATTACTTTTAAAATTGGTTCATAAATAAATTGGATACAATCAAAAGTTAGTCATACAAATTTCGTAATTTTTAGACGCGGAGCGATAGCATTTATTCTCCTTCACGGAAATGAAGGTTACATTTTCTGACTAACTTGTATATTTGCCAGATATCAAATTTATCATTTTTCATTTATAGATCAGAAAATTAAGAGATTAACCTATTTCAAACTGTAGAGGAAACAAGATGGAGAAGGTTTTTACTGATGCGTTACTGATACATTAAGTGTTAAAATAAAGAAAAGTGAAATCACTTGCGAAAAGAATGTTGGTTTGCAAAGCAAACCAAAAAGGATTGCGCAGCAATTCCCGAGGTTCGCGAGCAGAGGGCGGAGCCCCTAGTTAATACAATATTTACCAGATATTTTTATGGGGAATTTAAAATTTACAATACATTTAAATTAGAAATGAAAACGTCGATTTTTTCGTAACTTCTTAGATTTAAACTTGATTTGCTTGAAGCACATCGGTAAAAATTCTCTCGATTCTGATTCTGTCGTCTATAAGTGCTAACAATTTTAATAAGTGTTTTAATTATATACTTGTGAATAACTACATGCAACTGTAATATTTATGATGAGATTAAGACATGAAATCATTCATCAGTATTGGAAGAAACATCACTGTTGTAATGGCACCAAGGGGAAAAATAACTTATACTTATCACATTAACGTTTCTATTGAATTTTTTTAGTAAAAAAGTCATCTCCCGAAAGTAATATTTAAATTCTAACATAATTACATCAAATATGTCTTACCTTAAAAATGCAATAATACTTTCGCACTGTTATTTTTTGTTATGTCTTGTAATAAAGGAAAAAGAGTGTACTTCCAAGTCCAACCAGATATTTAATAATTATAAAGGGACATCACAATAGACAGGGATAAGTACGAAACGAGCAGCGTAATGACTCGGAGGCAATTGGGTCAGTTACTGCGTAATATAAAAGATTACATCAGCCTGTTGTAACTGATTAGAATATATATTTACTAGAAACTGTAATGTTTAACACATGCCATCATAAATCTGAATGCCGAGAAGAGTAATGTATAAACATTTGTGATTAACAGCACATCCTTTAAGTGTAATAATATAAACACTTAAAGGAAGTATGCAACATTTTAAAGCAGAAGTACAGAAGATGTGGTTCGCCACAACATCTCTGTAAAGAGAATATGTCCTCTGACCCCTAAGGAATTTAAGACTTTTAATAACATGCAGAAACCATGATTATAAAGTGAAACTAGAAGAACTTAATGAGTGATATATAAATGGATGTCGTAAAGGAAATGAACCACCAAAAATCTCTATTCATTAACGAGTGTAGTATCGAGAATCCTTTGCGCGGACCCTTGTAGTACTCAGAAGCATAGGCGTGACTAGGGTTGATGACTGAGGGGGGAGGAGTTCAGTCCCGAGAAGTATGAACTGTACACCAATAAAAAGGTGAAGCATCTAGAGACCTTCTCAGGGAAATTTTCGTATTTTTATGTTAAAAATCACACGATATATTAATACCTTTTTTCGTAAAACTTTGATAAAATTATTAAAAAATTTGCGTCTAGCAAATGTTAGTCACTATATCAAATGTACTATAGCAAAAGTTTCAAATAAAGTCGTTTTAAGCAATGTTGTTTTATAGTATCATATATGAGAAAAACTGTTTGGTTAAACAACAAATTATTTAAAGATAATCTTGAATTACACTAAAATCTTGCTAATTCAAACCCCCCGTTCTCCGAGTTTGGTTAATCCGAACCATCTGTTTTTAAAATTTGTGAAACAAAATACAGTAAATCAGTGACAACATATATTACAATTATTGAAATAAATAACATCATTGGTAAGAATGCACATACATTCAAATTTTTAGATTATCATAAAATTAGAAAGAATAGAAGAAATTTTCCAAGTTGGTTCTTCAAAAAACATAGTCTAAGTTAAACATAAAAAAAAAATCAAGTGAATAAAAATTTCATTTTTGTCTTGCATTTCCGTACATTTCCGTGTATAAGCCGAGAATGTTTGGAACTTTTTCTAAAGCTAAAGTGTGTGTGTGTGGGGGGGGGGGGGGCTTATATACGGATCCGCTAATTTCGCAAAAAACTAAGGTACATTTCCGTTAGCCGGGCGCAAGCGATAAATCGCTAAGTGGCAGCAACTTCGAATTCTTTACGAGCGATTAACGATTTGTATAGCAACTCCAACGGGTGTTGGGAAAGCAACCCTTTTTTTTACTTCGTGCCATCTGAACTCGGATCCGAATCCAACAGCTGTTCCAATTTTTAAAGTATTTTAACTTACGTTTTGAATGCAGCCTTTAAGCAAAAAGAGAAAAATAAGTCATATAAATCCTTCAAATTCCGTGTCTGAATCCGACTTTCCAAATAGTTCGTAAAATTCGGCTTCACTTATTGGGATGTCCTGATGTGTATCATCATCATCAGTTCCAATGCCATTTCCGTACTAGAATTTATATGTTCTTCATACACATCACTTGCCAAGGGTCAATGAGCCCGCTTCCCCCTTTTGAAATTTTACGGAACGCACGTGTTTTAGGCTGCACGGTGAAGATAAGTGGCACTGATACAAAAAATTCCCAAGCCCCAGCCGCTCTCCTTGACCATTGTTGAACTGATCATCTGTCAATCACCCAGTCAGAGGTCCGGCATCAGGTGCGGGAAAATTTTGGAAGA
Organism: Metellina segmentata; assembly: GCA_947359465.1. Taxonomy (NCBI): domain Eukaryota; kingdom Metazoa; phylum Arthropoda; class Arachnida; order Araneae; family Tetragnathidae; genus Metellina; species Metellina segmentata. The sequence goes on along the minus strand of OX375877.1, from coordinate 5,792,187 downwards.
TCATTAGCGGTCACCTTTGGAAAGGGGGCGAATAGACAAACTCGCAGTGAAACCTGCGGCTTAAAGCTCAGAACGCTCGTCATTGCACATCTTTACTGCCAAGTTAAATCATGGCGAACAGTTGGAGAGTTCAATCTCATTTAGACCCTACCCGAGTTTCTTTTAAGAGCCATAATAGACGCCTGTATATAATATGTACATAATATAGACATAATAGAGCCATAATAATAGGTTACGCCTATGTAGAGGATAGTATGTAACCCTCCTCGTCCTGTTGATCTGAGTTGAAAGTTGTGTAAATCTCAAAATTTACTTTATGAAATACTGATAAAAATGATGTTTTGAAAGTTTTCAAATAGAACATGTGAACAATGGTAGATTATAAATCTTAGATACTTTTTCTATGAGTTACGAGTCAATGAAATAAAATATAGACAGAGCGTGGGTGTAGGTAAGGTTTATTTTTGAAAATATTGTAATAGAGAGTTAAATCGAAATGATCAATATTAAATTAATAAAGGTACTGTAATGAAGAATGAAATCCTTATATATATATATTTTTTTTTTATAGTGCAACGTCATATCGTTCATTTGCGTAAAGTCTGCAATGACGAATGCGATGCGACTCACACCACGTGACTGTCGCTTGTCAGGAATGTCCACCTTGTCTTCTGAACAAGCGACAAGTCACGCGGTGTGGTCTCCTCGAGGTCTACTCGCTGTCGACGCTGGAGAGTATGCTGTAGTCTCCTATAACATCCGATTCGAAGGATGTCGACCATTCGGACTCTTCGGAGCTTTCCACAGATGGCACTTTGTCCGACGCCCATAGGTGGGGGCGGATTGGAATGATCTCATTTGTTCGTAAGAGCCATTGCTCCACGGCGACCATATCTGGTTGAATCAGCCGCTTCTGTGACGAAAGAAAAAAAAAGGTTCAGATTAGTTCCCTATACATTATGCGTCATTTCACTATTACCTACTGAGATTGAAGTGAAGAGACTGGACTAGAACGGGGGATGGAAATGAAATCCACAAGTTCTCAAGATCCATTTGGGTTGATGTGCTAATGCAATGCCAGTTTTAAATTTTAACACAACAGCACGAGCTGTAGCGTGTATAGAACGGGTGGAATCCACACTGATTCGAGAGAATGCTTGCTAGCGTTTCAACGTGTGATGTAGTGTTTCACACACTGCTCAAAGGGGAAAGTGTTTTTTTAAAGGAAACCCCTGCACACGAGTAATAAAATATACCGGCACGGTGTTTTGTGATCTTGCTTAAAGTTTCTTTGTGTTCGTCTAAGACATCTAGTGTGTTCGCTCGTAAAGGTTCGAGGGGCCGCTGTAGTCAGCCTGGAAAAGTAGTGGATTACGAACCGAAGGGTTTCAGAGTTCGAAATTTGTTTCGACCCAAAATTTCGTCATTTACTTAGGGCTGCATTCCTACCTTAATTCAATGACCCGTCCATAGGTTCGAGGCTGTCAGTCTTGTGCTGGCGAATCTTTTTCGCGAGACACACACTAGAAAATTTGATTGTTTTAACCTTGACAGGGTGCGTATTTATAAGGAACACAAGTTTAAATATTTAACGAGAAAGCAAATGGTGTCTAATTATTTGTGTGAAACAGGGCATCCGAAACAACGACTCTGAATGTGGATATTTTGACCTCGGCTTTTCTATGCCGCGTAAGACATGAATGTAGTAACGAAATTCGTTTTATGTTCAGTTGAGAAGAATGCCGAGTTTTAAGAAATTATGTCTTACCACACGGAGGCAGGCTTCGTAGCTCTCGGGGGGAAAACATGCGTCCCCCCGCCATCCTTTCGTCTCATCCTGGACCTCCGTGGAACGGTCAGCAATCTCTGAAAACATTTCTATGTCGCTGACACGATGACATCGAAAAAAAGACCTGAAACAGAAATTCGTCATTTACTTTTATTCGGTACAAGCTCTCACACACTTAGTACCCTCGCATGGCACTCCGTGTCTTACAGTCTTCGTGTAATTGCCTGAATTTTAGTTAAGGTGGGACTCCTTATCCAACCGGATACTGCGCCATTGAACTATACGTAAACCAAACAGTATTCAGCAGTATCTCCAATTTTCGTTATTGTGGCTCGACTAGACGACAATATTTGGTATTTTAGATCCATGTCACTGAACAATTATATGATAAATAAACTATGATTAATATTTAGTAATTAATCGAGACGTTTATGAAAAACCGTACTACACATAAATTCAGGTGCATTTCGTACTTAAAATAAAATTCACAAACAATGAGCCTCTTAAAAGATCGGTCACTTCCATTTAACTAAACCAAAGATTAAAAATATTCGAAAATATAAAAATTGTGACTCGTTATACTTTTAATGGCAAAGGTACTGCAGTCTCAATATAGGGTGGGAAAAGTGCGAATTTTTTAAGTAACACATATCTAAATGTTATTTGCACGAATTAAATTCTAAGAGGTCACATTCTAAACAGACAATTGTTGTTTTTTACGGTAGAAAAGATTTGGAAGCAGTATTAATACAAACAACTTACAGTTTCTTACGAAACCACTTTACAATCTTCCGTGCGTTCATAGTCTCAATAAGCTGTGCTGAAAACACGAATAAATTCTAAAAGTTTTGTAAATTTTCTTCAAAAAAGTCGCAGCGAAAATATTTCAGGCTTACTCTTTGAAAAAATATCACAAATGTGCGAAAATTAGTTAATTCCACATCGTTGTTGAAGCCTCAATAATTATTTCATTCATGGTGATTTAATAATGAGAGCATTGTTGGAAAGAATCACCACTGTTAAGAAATGTATTGTTTCAAAAATAAAAAGGCTTGTACTATTGAAATACTATCTGTTTAGAATAACATAAGAAAAAAAACTTTGTACATTAATTTTTAAGTTTCATAAATTGGCCAATTTTTCCGGATTTTAAACACCAAATAATTTGTAACTTTGGTACCTAATTGTCCACTCATACGGAATAAAAAGTATTTAGTGGGAAAATGTACGATCTTTTTATTAACGTATCATATAACTCTAAATTTGAAAGTCATTCAATTTGACCTTTTGAATATACAATAACAAGAAAAAGTTTTTTAGAACATTTTTTTCTAAAAAATATATATATTAAAGGTACACAATCTTTGCATTCTGAAAGTTTCATAGTGTAGCATGTATGGGTTCATAATTTAAAAAAATATTCGAAATAAATAGAAGTAGTATTTAATCAGTACCTATAAGCACCCTGCATCTTTTCAAACTGTTGGTCCAATCAAGATGAAAGAGGGCATTTCACAGAAAAACGAATAACCCTTTTAGGATAAAGAGCAAATGAAATACTTTTTTGAAATTCAAGGTGACCTTTCTGATGATACTATGAGTAACATCAAAATCAGAAAGGTCACTTACAGTATCATGTAAAGTACTATCGGAAAGGTTATACTTTTAGGCTATAATTAAAACCTCCTTTCATCTGTGTTGGAGAAACAAGTCAAAGGATACAGGTGTTTATGCTACTATTTACTTCGAATATTTTGTAACTATGAAACTATGCGTGCCTCTCCACGAGACTTCCAGAAAGCAAAGCTAAATAGCGTATCTTTTATAAATATTTTTTGGGGGAAAAAAGTATATTTTGTAAGTGTAGTTAAAAGGTTAAACAGAGTGATCTTAAAATGAGAAAGAGCAATCATAGTTCCATGGCATATCTGAGGTTGTCAGAGCAAGAGTGGACTAACCCAAAATCCCGAACATTTTTTTACCTCTTATTAAGACTTTTAATTGATTTTTTGAAATGTGCACGTTCAAATCTCCTACAATTACCAAAAAATGTATTGTTGATCACTGAAAAACAGATTTTTAGAATCTCGAATCATACTGTGGATAAATAAAAATATATAAAAATGGTGCCAAGAAATTACAAAAGAATAATGTATGTGCATAGTGGATTATAAACCGGAGGTTTGCGAGTTACAGTCCAACCAACGACAGTCGTTTGCAGAGGGGCTGGTGAACATTAAATCTCACGTTGGCACGGTGTGGAAGTTTGGAGAGTGGGGTGCCAGCTCAGGTGCTACCCTCGTCATATGACTTGGTTTTGTGCTCAAAACTTTGCCTTCGGGGTTGAACCCAGACCGTCGTCAGAAAATATATTAACTTCCTTTAACTTTAGAAGTTTAGTCTTCAAATCTTTAATTAGTGCTTCATGGAAAGAGTGGACTACATATTTATCATGTTGCATGTAGTTAGATAGGATGGCATATGATTAAACAACTTTACATGGTAACCAAGCAACCGCAGTGTAAATAGTGACCTGCTCGTCTTTATTCCGATGGGGGCCGACCAACCGGTATAGTGGTTAAGGTGTTAGCCTCTAGATCGGAAGGTTCCTGGTTCGAATCCGGGTATGGTGTAGAGGCGGCTGGTGCACCTTAAATCTGTCGTGGCCGAAAGTCCTCACCTTTGGTTGGTGTGCCATCTCAGGTGTTGCTTCGTCATCTGACCGTGGTTCAAATGTACGAAGGGTACCCTTTAGGGAAAGTATTTGAATTTAGCCTTTAACTACCTATCTGTCGTTAGACTAATAACTAAAAAAGGTATTTTTCTTGGTCAAATTTCTACAACAGTATTTCAGATAAAAAATTATTTTTTATAAGCCGAATTCTTTTCTAGAAGTATATTCTCCGTAAAAGCCAATGGTAAGTATGAAGTCAAGTTTTATAAAGTGGGTTCCAAGAATTTTTGCTTAAATTCAGTTTAGTTTTGTTCAAAAGGTTGCATTGATAAATTGTTTTTATTGTAAAAATAAGGGGGAAAAAACAAGAGTTGAGAGGCATGTTAAATGTTGTATTGGAACATTTTGTTTGTTCTATTCAATCTAACTACCTACCCACGACCTAATGCCGTGTCCAAGTTAAACCTTTAAAAGTTTGATTTACAGTGAACAAATTTCAGCAAGAATTATAAGAAAATGTCAATGATTTTAAATTTGTTTACCAAACGAAACTATACTATGAAAATTAGAACTCAAGAAGTATTACACATTTGAAGGCTGTTTTCTAAAACTTTTAAGAAAATTATTAATATTAACAGACTAGAGAGAAAAGTGTGAACATTTCGAATGCATTTACATCAGAATGCTAATCATTTGTCACCGGTGAAATGACTGGAGGGTTTCGAGTTCGATTCCAACCATGTACAGCATTCTCTCGGGGTGTATTTTTCTTTTCTCGGTAAAAACTTTTATACATTAATGTCTATTTCTTGATAGTGTACGGCTTGTCGCAGCATGACCAAATATGATCCTTGCGCCATGAAACCAACCTCGTAGAAAGCAAGTTCAAACATTAAGAAAGTGGTGAAAGAGTTAGATTTAAACAGAACTGAAGAAATTCCTTGATACAATTATTGGTCCAATCCAGTAGAGTCTCAAAGTTTACTGGTGTCAGAACGAGGTCCAAGAAATTGAAGATCAGGATCCAAACAGAACGTACCAAAAGATACGGGGACTACACAATTTTTAACTTCCTCACTATGCCAACGTGAAAACAGTTTAGGCTGCATCAAGAGTCGGGAAAAACGAAATTTCTAATGCAAATTTTCGTTTTCAGCCGTGAATTTTTTTTAGAATACATGTCTAAATTCGAGTTTTTTTTTAATTCGCGACATTTTAGTTACTTGTTAAAAATCCTATCTCTCGATTATTAGTTTTAAAATACCACGTGAAAGCTTAAGAATGCATTCTTTCTTATGGTATAATTATTTGTAAAATTAGTTTATATACAAGTTTTGCGAAATTATAAATTGGCCATCACGGTGACGTTATGGCGTGGTGAAAACTGCAATCAATGTTGGTGGTCTGAAACTCGTAGTCATCCGCGGTTGCTAATTTGTTACTCTTCGAACGGAGACCCGCGCAGGTGAACGTTAAATGTTTCGTGGCCTCAAGTCAGCCGCTTTTACTAAATTGCGTCCTCGGATATTTCTTTTCGGGAAAATACGAGTTCCAGGATAGTTGAATAAATACATCAGTTCACTTCGATTTTCATCAGGAGCAGTCGCCCATTGTGGTGCACAAGTGCGTTATTAATTTAAAAGGTTGGTTGGGTAATAGTAGCATAAAAAGGTCGTCAACTCCTTTGTATTAAAACGCCACAGGTCATACGCAAGTGAGGCAATATCAAGCAAAAGGAATTCGAACTCATCATGTAGAACTCGAAAGGTGCTAGCGCAGTGTGCACCTCTACCTAATTAGTCACACTTGACCAACATATTAGGCTATTATTTAAGACGCACAGTCACTACCTACAACTGAACCTGGAACTCTTCCATTTTACTTTGCCGATACAGTGAATTTTCGATAAAGCTACACAACGGGCTATTGACGACGGTCCGGGAAAAACCCGAGAACACCCAACATAGACTTTCGGCCACGACAGACTAACGGCCATATTCACAAGTCTCGAGAATCAGTTGATCCGCGAGTAAGAGTTAACTCGAGGATTATCAAAAACGGTATTCTCAAACGGCGTGTTAAGTGATCCGGGGATTAAAATGAGACGCTCGCTGTGATTAGCTACACAGGCGCCTCAATCCTATGATAGGACTTTACGCAAGTCCAACTTGATTGGCTAATCGGATCACATGACCTAGATACGTAGTCATGAGAATTTTTCTGTTGGCGATTTATCTCTTCCTTTGTGCTTTCTTCTTTTCTTTTCAGATCCATGGCTATGGGTGGGTAGAGGTGGGAGCCGAAAATTGTATCCTTTTATAAAAAAGTTAATAATTATATAAGTTAGTGTTTTATGTATGCTTTTTGTTACATCAGAATGGTCCTAAGCCAGCGGTGGATACGACGCAATCATCCTAAAGCAAAGGGGACGGCAGAGGGGCGGAAAAATATCAGTTGGTAGTGAGTTCAGGAGTGGTTCTTAGATTATTTATGTAAAATCAACGGAAGCTTGGAAAAATATAAAAAGGGTATTAAAAATTGGGAAAAGTAAATTAGAATGAAAAGGAATTAAATTGGAATTTTTTTTAATAATTTGGAGGATCTAAAAAGTTTTCCGCTAGCTGGGTTCGAACTGGGGTAGACATCCTCCGCTGCCGACGCTAAATTGAATGTGGGTGACTTTAGCCGTTAGGCCATCGTTGCTTCACGAAAAGAAGCTCTTTAAAGTATAAGTACCCTTTAATATAAGTTTGCAAGAAATACTACTAACAACAACCATACAACATATATATGAAAATGAGGAGCAAATCAGAGTCAACTTGTCAGACGCTTACGCTGTACGCTGAGGCGCTAGTGTATGTATTGTATTTCTACGAAACAACGCGCATATTCAAAATCAAATGGTTACTGCAACAATCAGATTGGCGAGATATCCAAGTGAAGCCAAGCCCGTGAAACTAGCCAATCAAGTTGGACTTGCGTAAAGTACTATCATGGGATTGAGCCGCTTCTATTAGCTACCTCACAATCACGTGGTATTGTTTACATTGGTTACGACGCTCCAATACCCAGGTAGCACAACAACATTGGCCAACATTCTACCAATATTGGCCAATGTTTTGAATGTCTGTGAATGTCGGAATTACGATATCTGTCGACATTGGCAGATATCGTTTAGTTTTATAAAACGAGGAAGACTGTAAATAACGCTTTTAATAACATCATAATCATGTAGTAATAGTGTAAATAGTGACACCATGTTGTCTTACCCATATTTTTTATAATTTAAACATTACACAATTTTTCCCGATATTGTACCGATATTTGGCGACATTGTGAAAACAATATCCAAAAAATGATGTTAAGATGATGTTGGCCGATATTTAATTTTGAGCTGAAGCTATGCTTGGTCACGTGTTCGTTGTTTGGGTTGCCGACCGCCATCATATTTTCAAAAATTGACAAGCGAACACGCATGTTACTCTGCATAAAAGTTTTTCTAATTCTATTTCCATTTAGCAAAAAATAATGGCACGTAAAAAAAACCGGTTGAGATGCAGCCGCCGAGACCGCGGCGATTTTTCGCCGAATCTAGCAGTGATTAAGAGCAGTCATCCTTAAAAGTGCAAGTCCTATAAGGTAAGGATATTTCTGTACATTATTTTGTAATGTTAAAAATATTTAAATACGAATAATTAAACATATTCACTTGTTCCATTGATGAAGTTTTAGCCCGTGTTTGTAGTTTGTTACATTGTCAGTATACTATTTTTTAATGTGTAAATATTCATCGTTTACTGTATCAAATTCTCAAGTTACATTCGATTTTGTGCAATGCTATTTTCATCTTATATTGTTATAGATTATTTTGTTTTGGAAAGTAAGTTATTAGTATGTCAGCAGAGTTCTGTTTGCATTAATTATTAATATTAGTGGGACATTTTCAAAGTAGGTTTAAATATATTGTTCAAGCATAACATAACATTTAAAAATTTAACTGATTTTTGTTTTATATAAAGACTATACCAAATGTTTCTCACATAAAAAAAAAGTCAATAAATAAATTTGAGATGTGAAGCTTTAAAATTGTGACCATGGGTAAAACTGCTTGTTCTTTTCAAGTTTAGTGTGATTTGATTAATTTCATTTAAAAAAAAACTAACTTCAAAAGGTGAAGAATTGTGAATATTATTCATTCTAAAAAATTAGTTTACACCAAATTTTTCTTCTAAAAATTAATAAATCATAAAATTGAGTGCACCAAATATATACTTTTTGTCCTAACTTTTTATCATTTAAGATGTGTTACTTTACAAAAAATTTGCAACTTATATTCAGTGATAAAACAAAACTATACATTATTTTACTAGCTATTTCTTTCTTTTTAAAGAACATCAGTATGGCATCACTACGACTGGTTTTTGTCATTGTTCTCCATAGGGAAATGAAGATCTATGCACTAGATGTTAAGACTGTTATGAATGGTGAACTCGATGAAATCTTATTTAGGGTACAACCCATGGGCTACAACGACAACAATAGTCGTGTTTGCAAATTTTTAAAAAGTCTTTAAAAACTGAAACAGGCACAGTGACAGTGGTACACAGGGGTTGACGAGCAGGGGCGGAGCCCCCTAGTAGTGCTGTATGTTGATGACCTACTAATTGCTGGTTCCTATGAATCAGTGGTCATGGTGGTGATACAACTTCTAAGTGATGAGTTCGAAATGTCCAGGCTTAAGTTGTGAAAGATTTTCAGGGCATATGTATTAAGTTTTCTCAGCAACAACTTTGCTTAGAGGAAAAGGCCTATGTTGAGAAAATTTTATATAAATTCAAAATGACTCAGTGAAAACCAGCTGACACTCGTCTAGTGCCTAAAGCGACACCATTGTGTTTCGTGCAAGATGAAACTTTCCATGGACCCAATCAGGAATTTGTAGGTGCATTATTGTACCTATCCATGACAACACATCCAGATATTTTATATTCTGTGATAATTTATATTACTGTCTGAGCCAAATTCAAGAGCAGCCAATAGAAGCTGCCTGGAGGAAGAAATTTTGGCTTTGGCTAAAGCTATGCAGGATGTATTTGTGCTACACAACATTAATTAAGCACATATTTAAAGCAATAATCAATAAATTTTTTTTTTTTTTTTTTTTTTTGCAATTCAATCTGTCATTTTTCAATATTTTTGGTAAAATAAATGTTTACAATATTAAAATAGTATATGCAAAAGACCTAGGGAGAGATTTAAAAAAATTTATTTACGAGTTTTCATTAAATAAATTTTACTCGTTATGTGTTAAATTTCTATAAAAATGTCAAATTTTTTGTTTATTAATTTTTATGAATTTTTCTGAGCTATTCATACAAAAAGTTCTCCCTGTGTCTATCAAATAGTTATTCAAGACCTAAAAAATGTAAACAGGCAATTTATCAAAAAGCCTTAGTACTTTGAACTTTGGCAAAATTGCAAAAAACTGATTTTGAGATAATTGTATTGTAAGTACAAAATACAACAAAAGTTAACTTATTTTTTGCTAGTGCTATTTTATTTTAGTAATTTCTATTACATTAAGACATTTATCAAAACAAGAGTTTTTACAGTAAGCTGATATATATACAGGGTGGTCCCGAATTCATGGTACAAACTTTAATGGTAGGTACAGGACATTGTAACAATGATTTATTGTATAGGAATGTATAGTCGCAAGTGACGCGGTGAGGCGAAAACAGGGGAAATAACGGCCGAAAGGAAAAACAAAGATTTTATTGAAAGCGTTGTTGACAAGTGTCATGTTTACAGTAATTGTTCAAAATTGCGTCCACCAGTATCGATACATGCTTGACAGCGTCGGTGGAGCGATTGGCGTACACGTTCAAAGATGCCTGGTATTTCACGCACACCTGCAGCAGCTACAGATAAGCGAGCGACGAGATCCTCATCTGAGTCAACTGGAGTCTCATAAACAAGATGCTTTAGATGTCCCCATAAAAAGTAATCGAGGCTCGATAAATCGGGAGATCGGGGTGGCCAAGGGACTGGTCCACCACGCCCAATCCATCGAGTACCAAACGTGGCATTCAGGTAATTCCGTACATCAATGCTGAAGTGTGCTGGCGCCCCATCGTGCTGAAACCACATGCGGTTACGAATGGCGATCGGAACATCATGCAGCAGTTGTGGTAACACTTCTTTCAGAAAAATAAGATAGCTTCCGCCAGTGAGCCGCGTGGGTAGTAAGTATGGGCCAATCAAAAAGTCGTTCACAATACCAGCCCACACATTAATACTGAAACGTTGTTGAAACGCATGTCGACGCGTTGCATGTGGATTATCGGTTGCCCACACATGGGAATTGTGCGCATTAAAGACACCCTCGCGTGAAAATGTCGCTTCATCTGTAAATAGCACATAATCTACGAAATCCGGCTGCAACGCACATTGCTGCATCACCCACAGGCAGAAGTTCACGCGGCGAGGATAATCTGCCGGATTCAATGCTTGTACTTTCTGAAAATGGAAGGGGTGTAAGCGATTTTCGTTTAACACTCTGCATACAGTCTGATGACTCACACCTACGTCACGCGCAACAGTTCTTGTGCTTGACTCAGGTCTATCAGCCACAATGTTCAAGATGCTTTCTTCCAGCCTTGGAGTGCGTACAGCTCTTACTCGACCAGCGCCATGTCTGTTGACGTCGAACGCACCTGTTTCACAAAGTTGACGATGTAACCGTTGAAAAATTCTATGATCCGGCATTCGTCGATCAGGATACTCCTCGCGATACATTCGTAACGCAGCTCTGCCGTTACCATTTGCACGGCCGTACATGTAATGCATGTCTGCTTTTTCTGCATACGTAAAGTCACCCATCGTCTACGGCAGCACAATTGTGAATGGCGCTTTTCCCTACTGCGATGCATCATGTTCAACAGCGGCTAGACATCTACTGCCCTCTACCGGTAATGATACCAACCGATCACTCCATTTCTCTTTCCTTTTATTTCCCCTGTTTACGCCTCACCGCGTCACTTGCGACTATACATTCCTATACAATAAATCATTGTTACAATGTCCTGTACCTACCATTAAAGTTTGTACCATGAATTCGGGACCACCCTGTATTATTATTAGTAGTAAGGGGAACACCAAACACTTGAACACCAAAGTTTATATCTTTTGTAACTTAGCTTACTAATTGGTAGGGACATAAATTAACGTCTTACTGGAGCAGCAACACAACGGGCTATTGACGACGGTTCGGGATCAATCCTAATGGGAAAGTGCCACAAATATGACCAATAGAAATAAGAGTAATAGAATTTTCAGAGCAGTGATTCTCAACCTTTTCCTTCATATTTCTCCGCTAACCATGTTTTTACAACTCTAAACGGTATTTTATCTTATATTAATTGTAAGGGGTAGGTTTTTGAAAAATGCTCAAACCTTTTTAGAGTTCATGACATTTAGTTAAAATTAAGAATGAGTCTGAATTTGACTGTGCAATATAAATTATATACAGTAGTAATATAAAATTTGTAATTAATAACTCGTCATTGGTCAATATAAAATGAATTGCAGTTTTTAAAGTTGTGATCGAATGAACTTCTCCCTCAATCAGTAGAAATGTCGTGCGCTTTCATTTGAAATGTTTAGTTTAACATGCGCTTAAAGTCTTGCCCTTCACATGTCAACATTTCATTTGTGTTTTCAAGCTGGACAAAGATGATGCTATTTTGTTAGGATAAATCATTGCGGCATATTTAGTGATTAGGCAAGTAAATATATAAACGTAGGAAATCAAGGCGAGCGAGTTGGATGATAAGAGTATTTTAAAACTCGTAAAATCATAATAAAGTTAAAGGCTCATGTGTTGTTACTTCGCAAGGGAAATTTAATAAGCGTTATTTACAAGTTTTTAATTAATATTAGTAAATTTTAAATTACATTAAAAATAATTAATATGACGTTATTAATTTATTTATTAGGACGTTTAATTTTTTTCGTGTATTATGTAATCTTCTATAAATGCAAGAGTTTGTTTGTTATTCATGATAACACTAAAAAAAAAAACGAACATAACTTCGGTTTATCAATACACTACACATTGAAAGTTGAAACGCACAGCTGTGCGCTATGAAATACTGCTATTTCTGACTCATCTTGGGAATGCGCTTAGCGCATGCAAATACGCACGAGTGTGGAAATAGCTACTCATTAGAATACAATCACAATCCGCAGGTTGAGAACCACTTGTTTTAGAACATGCCATTTGGAATGCCCCATCCGGGAAGGACAGGACATTTCCTGGATGAAAGACAGAACACAACCGGGGAAGATCCCCGGCTTCGATGAAGCTTTATTACACTGATACTTTAAGAGAGTCTCATAGCAAGACATGTATTGATGAATCAGGACACTCAGTTTAACGGCCATATTCACAAGTCTCGAGTTAACTCGAGGATCAGTTGATCCGCGAGTAAGAGTTAACTCGAGGATTATCAAAAACGGTATTCTCAAACGGCGTGTTAAGTGATCCGGGGATTAAAATGAGACGCTCGCTATGATTGGCTCCTCACGATCACATGATATTTGTTTACATTGGTTAGGACGCCCGAATCTGCATTCATACTGATCAAGCCCGTACTTCGCCGTAGAATTGATTCCAAATTGTGAATAAATAGGACTCGCACAGCATTTTAATATGGGTTTGGGAAAAGAAATGCAAAGGTATTTAATCTCAAATTGGAATTTTATGGAAACCTAAATTTGGCAAGAAAGAATTGTACACAATGTCTTGACAGATGTATGTAATCTGATTATCTTTGTACTTGTCAGTATGGGTGTGTGTTGGTGTCGTGACAAGTAACTTGCATTATCAATTTTCTTTCATTCGTAGTAACTCAACAGAATAATTTTAATTCTACGACGAATTTGTATCTGCCATGGTCGTTTTCTACCGTTCGCTCTCTCCGGCTTAGAGGACAGAGGTGGCGCCATCTATCTTTTCGCTAAGCTGCTTGGTTAAGATTACGCAGCTATTTTTATTTTCATTTTTCTTTTGAATTTCAATAAAAATATGTTTAAATTTTTCCATTTAAGCAATTTTATTATGAGGAGATTAGCTGCTATGGAGTAGGTGCTCCGTAATGACAGATCCAGTTCAGTCGTCGCAAGAATTCTGTAATTGAGCATAGAATGAAATGTGTCCTCCATTTTCTTTTTCCAAAAAGATGGTACTGCGCATGCGTTAAATGTAACTCGCGAGTTAACTCGCCGATTTCGGAGGATCAAAATGTAACACCGAAACGGCAGTTTAAACCACGGATCAGGACTTGAGAATACGGTTTTCTCGATAACTCGCGGATTATCGTTGATCCTCGAGTTAACTCGGACTTGTGAATACGGCCGTTAGTGGCTCGATCGTAAATGGTTGTAGAAAACAGTTCTTTAGCGACAATTAACAGTCGATAGTGTTCAAGATCGATTAATAGTCTAGTCTGTTCAAGATATGGTCATGTCCAGAAAGAGGAAGAGAGGAGAGGGATGTCGGTCACTCTGGAAGGAATCGGTGTTCATCAGTGAAGTGGGGAGGATGCGGTACCGCACCGGTAACTTTATATTTTCCAGTTGATGGATCGGCATAACAATAAGTTCCCATCAATTCATAGTGGATACTGTTCGGAACAAGCGCAATTCAACGACGTTCTGAAAAATTGAATGGAAATTAGCAAAATAATTAAAAAAAGAACCTTAAAAACAGGTTTTGAGTTCAAAGAAATGCAAGTTTTATTATCGATTGAAATAGAATATGATTTTTTTTCCTTCCCATTCGTGAAAGTTGAATCCGTGTAATGAATTTTTCCGAGGTATAGTAAAAAAGAATTCAAAAATTCAAACATACATACTTTTTCTTGCTCAGTCACCACATAAGTCGGTTTATGCTATAACCTGATTAACCTATTTTCTAAAATTATTGCCTGTTGAACAACCATGCAAGAGCAGGATTCGAACCCTGATCTGTTGATTCGAGACTGAGTTACTTGGTTAACAGTCCCGTTATGTGATAACTGACAAAATTAATACGAGAACATTGCAACATCCTCTTCCTACAATTTCACCCAACCAGTTTACTTGAGCATCCCATATCGTATTATCACGTCCAAAACTATCTTTACATATCCAAATATAATTATATTCCATGAAATACCCAATCGTTGTAATTCCTTTTAGCAGGGAATGTGTGAAAGACAAGCCTAATTAATGGAAATCAAGGCGTTCAATCAAGCACTTTGCGCAAAATGAATATCTGGGAGAATTTCTGCAATACAGCGTTTGATTTCAGTTTCTTTCAATTTCTTGAAAATAAAGCAGTTGAGTTAATACCGTGTCTAGCAAAATCTGATATGAAACCGATAGAGGACTTATGGGAGTACCATGTAAAAGCAGTTGCACGGAGATCTCCTAGAGATATGAAAGCCCTGAAGACCAACCACATGGCTGGTAGAGTGGAACTTATTACCCAAACTGGTTAATAACTTTATTGCCACCATGAAATCACGTTGAATGTGTGTACATGTCAGGTGCGATCACATTCTATATTAAATTCTTTATATATAAAAAAAATTAAAAAAAAGAAAAACTCAAAAATTAAGGCTAAACTCTCCTTGTCACAAATTGCCATTTTTATTATTTCAAGCTTATTTTATATCACATGCAAATTTCTTATTTTTTTTCTTTGTATTTATGTGTTGTCTCATTCCACGCACAAATTCATAATTACAATTCAGTTTCTCAGAGAAATCAGTGATTCTATGCATGGAAAGATAATTTTTGACACCGGTTTATATTAGAGTTTGTTAAGATTAGTTCCGTCAGGGGTGGAACTTAAACGCTTGATTTTTATTATTTTCTTATGCATATTCCATACATACACTAGTGGTTCAAAATGAAGAGAATTTTCACTATTGTGCGATTATCTCCAAAACGCCTAGGCATTTATACTGGAAATAAAGCACAGTTTATGTCCCCACTCCAAACGATTCGACACTTCATTCCGTCATCCACCCGAATGTTGCAACAAAAAACCACTTGAAATTCGCCGAGGTGTGCGCGAGCGAGCGAAGTGCGAAACATCACGTGCGTTTAGAAAGCTTGTACTACAGTGTGGCAACAAAACCCTCGAAAAAAGTTCCCTGATTTCCACGATAGTGTGACAAACATTTCCCTGATTTTACAAATCCCTTAAGTAATGTCGGTGTCCGTAGCTGGTATGGTTATACAGTACCCACACGACAATATTTTTAAATATTTAGGGTCAGATGGGGTAAAAGGAACATTCTCCACAAATATTTTGTATTTTTTTCATCAGATATTTTAATTGTTATTGTAAGGGATGAAACCCTTAATAGAACTCTAACAATAGCAATTGAAAAAATATATATATAAATATTTTGATTATGAACTTTTTGCACCTGTCCCTACATTATCCAAATATACATCAAAATCAAATGCAAATATGTGTAAAAAAATTGGTACAGCTTCAGTCTACGTTTAATGCGGTGGCACCGATCTTGGCGCTTTTTTTTGGTGTGCTTCTTTTAGCGAGTTAGGACAGGTTAATGTAACCCATCTGCATTACGATTATTATGGTTTCCATGGCAATCTCGCCAAACGAAAAGTTAAACCTTTAGGCACGGTGCGCACATCCGGTTTTTCAACGTTTGGCGCCGCTGCTGCAAGGATGGTCTGAGATACATTAGATCCAATTAGTGATGGGGAAAATGACTCTTTTCAGGGATCGGATCGGAACCGCTCACTCACTAAAAAGAGCTAGCTCTTTTTGATGACTCACCGCTCCTTTGAGATATATAATAATGTATATAACACATCGAAATGTATACAATATGTTTGGGCCATCGAACATCCCTCGTTGTCACGTGAGCGCATGTGTCCAGACGAAGAGGCGCCAAGCATGCTTGAAACACCCACGCACACAACACTTGAAACACTCACTCATCCAGCAATTGCGCAGTTTACCTCTAAAATCAACTAAAGGAGGGAGACGGGGCACGAGGACGATAGGCATTGCAGCATAGGGCTGCTAAGCTGTAAAATATAATTGCTAAGGCATAAGATGGCCCAAAACCATGTCAATTCAAAAACTTTGAAATTGTCCATAAAGAATAAATTACTTTGAGGACACTTCTACTTTTGTAATTCCCGTCATGAACCCGTTAAAATATCCAAACACCTTAAAAATCTCATTTTTGACCAAGAATTCTAAAAAAGTTTTCAATTTTATTGGATAGAGTATTTATTTGACTTTCCAAAACATATTTAATTTTTTCTCTGTTAATTACTTGAAGAAGTATTAAGATTTTAATCAAGGCGGGAAAACAAGAAGTAAGAATGGAAAACACTGGAAATGGCCATAAAAAGGCCAAAAACATGGCAAAATCTAAATTTAAACCTGACTTTTTTTTTTGCAAATATAATTTTGGAAAGTTTTTTCAAATATTTAAATGGTTTCTCTTTTGGAAATGGAGTGAACTTTTTTAAAGAGAAGGAAGAACAAAATTGTTTACACAAAGAGCAAACGCAAGGGAGCAAGCGATGCACTTGAAACTACCTTTAACTCTAAATTAATATTTTTGCATTATTTCTTCACTTCAAATGTTATAATACAAAAACTTATAACTGGATTCTAGTAAACTTTTGAGAGTTTGTTATTTATAATGTTGTCAAGTGAATGAACTAGAATAATTATGCTGAGTTCAAAAGTTTCTAAATTATTACTATTTATTTAAGAAGTAGGACTGTAAAACTATAAAAAATCTTCTATTCATTTTTCAATCACTTGTAAAATTGTTGTTTATTTAAATATCCTTTTATTCTAGTTCATTCCCTAGAAATATGCATGTAGTTTATTTTGGTAGCATCATTTTTCAAATTGGTTGAATAGATTTTCATGTAGCACATTTGAAGTTTTTGACACATTTCTTTAAAATTTCATACATAATTATCATATTTTTACAAAATTATTAATATATACTTTTAATATTTATAGCCCATTGCTATTGTTTAAAACACAAAACATAAAAATATCATTAAAATGTTTCTATACCACATTTAAAAAAAGTGTCTTGGACGTGTTTGGATACATTAAGATTTCTTTCTAAAACCACTTAGTTACCAAATGAGACTTCCTAATAATTTAAATGATATTTTAAAATCATATAATAAAAATATTAATAATTTATTGAAGTACTTAAGATTTTTAACTATTTATTTTAAGATATAGGTATATAATACCCTCGAATACTCGTTGTCCCAAAGATTTTCAAAATCCAAGTCCCCTCCCTGTCTTTTAATAAAATATTTCCAAAATGCCTTGTTTTGTGAAGGCAATGCAATAAAAACGAGTTACGTTTAATTTAATTTTGTGTAGCTTTATTAAAATGATATCACTCCCGAGAAATCAAGGTTTTATTATAATTATTATATTATTGTTAAGTGAATAACATAATAACTGTTAGAATATGTTTTAATAACAACCTTAAGACTAGTTTTAATTAGTGCTAAAAGGCGTGATATGACTTAAGCCGTAAAAACACCCTTTCAATCTAAAATTGAATTAAATTTAAAAAAATAACATTTATGATAATACATAGATATTTAAAAATTTGAAACTTCAAAAAAGTAACAAAAAGCTAGGGAGCGCAAAAGAACGAATGCGGAATTGACTCTTCGAGAGCGATAGTTATCGAAAAGAGCCAAAGAGTTAAATCTCAAAAGAATCAACTCCCAAAAGAATCAGTGAGCGCAAACGATCGAATGCGGAAATGATTCTTCGAAAGAGCCAAAGCTCGTAAAGAATCAACTCCGAAAAGAATCAACTCTCAAAAGAATCAACTCCGAAAAGAATCAACTCTCAAAAGAATCAACTCCCAAAGAATCAACTCCCAAAAGAATCACTGAGCTGGTGATCGCATGCGGAAATGACTCTTCGAGAGTGGAAGCGCTGATTCGTTAAAAAAGAGTTACCGCTCTTTAGCCCTGATTGGTTAAAAAAGAGCTATAGCTCTTTTTTGACGAATCAGCGCTCGCTCACTCCGTCAAAAGAGTCGACTCTTTGAGTCAGCTCCTGAGCGGATCGCCCATCTCTAGATCCAATGGAGTAGTGCAAACATGCCTCCGGAGCCGGTGCGGCGATGTACGTCCACCTTGCGTGCAATTTGTACCACAGTTTGTTTACACTAAGTTAGCGAAATAAACACGTTTTCTTCGATAGAATATTTATCGCAAATGGATGTGTGCACCAGGCCTTAGACTACGGCCCTTATAATGCAGTTGTACCGTGATCGCGCCAAGGAAGAATTTAGACAACCGCCAGTACATCAGTTGTATCTTTAAAGTAATCGCGCCAAGAAATAATTTGGATTACGGCCGTTACAGCAGTTCTGCATTGAAAGTTATAAGAATCGCGCTTGTCTTATCGGTTAGTCAAAAGGTTAAATTTTCATTTTGAATCTCTAATATTATAAACTGAAGTGTTTGTCAGTCTGTTTCCTGCACGCAAAGTTCTGACGAATTGTGGCACTTACATCACAGGCAGTCCGAATACTTTGCAATTTTGGGGATCGAATTTAAAATTCGATGTAGAACATTTTGAAATGAATTTAATGAAATATAATTATTATTGAATGCAACAGCATAGAACAGCATCCGTTATCATTTTTTGCGGAGGAATAATTTTCCAGTAGACGATAAAAAACAACTTTATTTAGTTCTTTTCTATCTACTAGACCGTTAAGGAAAGAGTAAAAATTTCAACGGATTTGAAATTTGCGGAAATTTCCCATTAGATCAATAATTAAAAATATGGTTTTTAAATGAATAAAATTTTTTAAATGAATATCTTCAAAATTGTGACGTTTAGAGTGATTTTCAGCAAAAGAGAAAGAGGAAAATAAAAATAAAAAAACATTTTGACTGGCATTGTTTAGTTCTTTTTTGTAAAACAGGATCGTTAAAGATAGATTGAAAATTTCAACGGATTTGAAATTTGACACCAGATAGATACCGTATACGTTTGATTTTCTTTTAATAAATCATTTTTCAACTAAATATTTATATTTTCACAAGAGATTGCGACGTCACGGTAAATTCCCATTTGGTTTGCGAAGCAATTCAACAAACACCACGAGCAACTCCGTAATGGCTGTTATCCAATTTGCGAATCAAACTAGTTCACTATATTCATAATTTGGTTTGCTTCGCAAACCAAATGGCAATTTGCAGGGAATTCCTTCCAATAGGCTACGAATTCTCATTTGATTTTTTTTTCTCAAACCGTATTCGTAGCAATCACCGGGGGTTAGCGAGCAGTACTTAGTTAGTAAGCACCTGACCCCACGAAAAGAATTGTCACGGGCAACACAGTGGCTATTATTCTTTACAGTTCTATCAAAATTCGTGGAACTGTCGGTTGATTTCATTGGTTCATTTGAAATAATTCCTTCCTTGGCTAATTTAGAAATGCTCCAAAAAAGCGCCGAGGCCGTTACACCGCTATAAACGTAGACTGAAGTTTAACCAAAAAATTATACAAAAATGTCATTGCATGCAAAAAATTATTATTTAATGTACAAAAAAAAAACATCATTAGTTACACAAATTTTAGATTGTATGCCACAAGTTGTATCGCTGGCCTCACGGCCACGAGACGCTCCGGCAGCGAAAAACCACGGCGGCGGTTTTCGCTGGGTTCGAAAATTACGACGACAGTGTTCTGTATTCGAATTACAATTTCGGAGAAAACGATTTATTCGATTCTCAAAAGTGCTTGTTTTCGAGCATAGGTTACAAAGGACAATATTTACCGTTTTTATAAAAATTTTAAAAATTCCGATTTTTTGTGAAAATTGGAATTTTTCCCCGAGAGAATTCCCTGTTATTTCCAGAATTAAAAATTTCCCTGAGAATTCCCTTATTTCCCGGTTATGTTACCACCCTGTACCCATGCGCACGTATACACTTACATATTCGACACTAAAGATATGGGGGTAAAGAGGGTAAGTGCATTTTTTGGGTGCGTAGTAGATAATTAATTAGGGTAGTATATAAATTAGGGAATTTTGTAGAAACCTTTTAAATCAAAATTGGTAAATTTTGATATGCTCTTGCCCCAGTTTACCCTGTATCTTTGTTTGGAAGCATTAGTACTTTTCGAGAAAATTCGACAAAGTATGCAAATTTTTAAATTTGAACACCAGTGTCAACCAGTAACCAACAAAAATGTACTTCGTAAATATCTGCTCTTTTTAAACGTTTAAAATTAATATAATTTAGTTACCATTTTTGGATTACTCATTTCATCACAATATACCAAGCACTTCCGTTCACCAAATCCAAATGTCATTTTCCCTGCATTGAAGAACTTGTCTGAGTGCAGAGATCTTCCATCCATTCAAGGAACTCGTGTCAAAAATTGTAGCTTCAGTAAAAACAAGAACATTAGCATTAAAAACATAATATATGAAATCATATGTGCTTAATTTCAAAACTATTAACAAATCAGGTGAAATGTTAGTTTGTGAGTTTAGATTATTTTGTTATATAACCTTCTGCAACAGAAACGTCTGAAGAGCACACAAAAACGACACATACGCTAAGCACTGAAACATGAAGCAATGATACATGCGCAAAGAAACGATTCAACCACGAAGAACAGGCACAAAAGAAGAACAGGCACAAAAGAAGAACAGGCACACAAACACAAAAGACGGCACACAAACACAAAAGACGACACACAAACACAAAAGACGACACACAAACACAAAGGACGGCACACAAACACAAAGGACGGCACACAAACACAAAGGACGGCACACAAACACAAAAGACGGCACACAAACACAAAAGACGGCACACAAACACAAAAGACGGCACACAAACACAAAGGACGGCACAAACAAAAGACCACACAAAACATACGCCTTTTCTTTCTACTTGAGGTTTCCTAGTCCATCTCATGGAAAGACAAATTTATAAGTAGTTCGTGACGGGTCCAACTTAATTCGATCCTCAATTTAGAAAATTTTAAATGTTAAAACTATTTGAGATTTTTTTAAAATTTAGGGCAATTTATTTCTTTTACCCTCTGAGACAAGACTACACACAGGGATTTAACTACCTCATCTACTGGATGAAGGAAACCAAGGTAATATTCTATTGGTCAAGCTTTCAGCAAGACGCGTAAAAGTGCACCTTTGCTACCAAAGAGTAGTTCATGGTGGCATTAAGTTACTCTCCTGCATTGTATCCTGTATTGCAAGTTAGGTTTTGTTGTCACTAATTTCACAACAAGTTCAAAACCTGTCAAAACTTTTGGAGGGAAGAGTGCAGGCAGCAGAACGGATTTATGCGTGTGAACCTCTCAGAGGGTTAAGGGGACCAGTAAAACCCTACCTCTATCTTTGAAATATTGAAGTTTAAACAATAAATTTACCTCACTTCAGGTACGTACAGGCATTTTTTCAGAAAATTATTTAAAATACTTCTACTAAACATCATCTCCATAAATAATATATCATAAAACAGAACTGTATAAACATTTATTCAAAATAATCGAAATTTTGAAAGAATTTTTTCTTTTTGTGCACTCTCTGGTCCTCTAAGGGCATCAAAAACATAAGTATTCTTCTTTGTGGTTGTTTCGACGGGGCATCTCTCTCGTCATTAGTAAAATTGACCCGATCGTGTTGGACGAGATTATTCGTCATTAGAAGAATGTTCAACATATCTTGATTTTCTGATTGTAAAACAAATCGGCAACATCTCGATTACGAGGCATCTTGTCAATTGCTTTTAGACTACGGCAAGTACAGCAGTTGTACCTTGAAAGTTATAAAAGGGTGTCTACTAAATTTCTGTTGGTCCATTTAGAGACTTTTTTTGGGACCTTTTAGGGACTTTCTAAAATAAATGCATGATCTGATTTTACTTTATTATGTGGGTGAGTTAGATGCAATTATACTTTAAAATCACTTTTTTTATTGCTTACAGTCTGATCTCGAGAAAAGAGGACTCTAGTATCAAATTTCAGCTTTGATATAAGCTATTTTTTTTAATATAATTTTAAAAACCAAGATAAACCGTAAAACATGTCAAAATAGAACATTAAATAAATACTCTATATTATATTCATTATTTTTGTTTTCAGAACACTTGAAATTATATTAAAAATTGAAGAAATCAATAATTACTTTAAAAGCATTTTGTCACGTAAATTGTTTTTATTATTATGTTTTATGCATCAAATAAAGTTGGTAAAAAATTATATAATTATTTGTGTATTTCAAAAATAAACTGTCTCCAAATATGGTTGGTTTGTTGGAGTTATACCATTTTCATTTTCTTTTCAGTTTGCACAATTTCTTTGTCTTAATTGTTTAATTTTCATCATTCGCAGTTTGCATTTTATTTGCAATTTTTTTTTTCATTTGTTTAAGTTCTGCTACAGCCGCCTTTTCTTTAAGCCTTAAAAAATTTGATACATTTTCGGGACAAAATATGAATTAGTGACTTTTTCAGGACCAGTTTTCCGTTTTTGGCGCATTTTCGGGACCAGTAGACACTCTCTATAAGAATCGCGCCAAGAAAGTATCACTCCAGTTATATCTACAGGGTGTTTCAGTGAACCGTTTCAGAACTTCTAAGAGGGGTAGGGTACATCGTGACAACTCGAAATCATAAAGCAATGTGGGGTCGGAAATGCTTTCCTGAAGCGGTGTTGTACACAGAAGCACCGTAAAGAAAAGAGACCGTAAGTGAAAAATCGTTTTAATAATACACGAAAAGAAGCAAAAGGTACATAGATTAAAGTAAGTGTTCGAAGTTTCTTCCACGGGCTACAATTCTTGCAACCAGCTCCTCAACATTGTCAACAGGGGTGTCATAAACTAGCGATTTCAGATGACCCTAGAAATAAAAATCAAGACATGATAGGTCGGGTGACCGATCAGGCCAACGTACGGGACCACCACGTCCGATCTACTGCTGACCAAATGTGACATCCAGGTAGTTACGAACATCTCCGCTATAATGGGCAGGGGCTCCATCGTGTTGGAAACACATTGTCTGTTGCGTCGATGCAGAAATCTGTTCATCTCTCAAAAGTTGTGGCAATACTTGCTGCAGAAAGAGCAAGTAGTTAGGTCCGGTTAGACGAGACGGTAACAGGTAAGGTCCGATGAGGTGATCTCCCATAATACCGGCCCATACATTGACCGAAAATCGAATCTGTGCTGCACGATGTCGTATTGCATGCGTGTTCTCGACCGCCCAGATATGGTCGTTATGCGTGTTGAAAATTCCTTCCCTTGTGAAGGATGCCTCATCGGAAAACAACACTTCAGCAGGAAAAAGGGGATTTGTAGCACATTTTCCAAGGTACCACTGTGCGAAAGCAATACGAGGTGCATAATCATCCGGTTGCTGTGTCTGGACACGCTGCACGTGAAACGGATGCATGTCTTCTTCTCGGAGAATCCTCCAGACGCTGCAATGGGAAACCCCGACTGCGTTTGCTACACTTCGTGTACTTGTTCTTGGATTCCCCTGTACATGCTACAGCACATTCTGTTCGACGTCTGCAGTCCGTGCTGTTCTTACCCTGTCCCTGTCAGCTCTTTCTAATGAACCTGTCTCAGCTAACCTCTGGTGCAGTCTTGCAAAGAAATAATGACTGGGGATACGCCTCGTCGGATATCGTTCCGCGTACAAACGCTGTGCGGCTGGCCCACTACAATTTGCAGCCCCGTACGCCAAATGCATATCGGCTAACTCTGCGATCGTGTAATCATCCATCCTACTAACTTGGCGTTCTTGTGCGAAATGAAGATTCCCTACACGAAAGCTCGGGATTTTCGCACAACGCCATCTACCGCGTCAGGAAAGCATTTCTGACTGCCCATTGGTATATGATTTTGGTTCGTCAGGATGTACCCTACCCCTCTTAGAAGTTCTGAAACGGTTCACTGAAACACCCTGTATAGGTGTAGCGAAAAGGTTAACAACCACCTGTTAACATTGCCTCTACGAGGTGTCATTTGTAAAACTGACCCGATCTCGATGGACGAGATATCTTGTCATTGGAAGGAAACTACGTTGATCTTGATGTCGTGATTCTGAAAGATCACAGAAACATCTTGATGATGAGATATCTCGTAGTTGTTCAAATCTTAATGGATCAGATATCACGTCGAAAGCACTTGGAGTATAAATCTACTTTTTAGGTTCATCCTCTTCCTTCCTAGTCAAGATTTAGTTCCTGAAATCCCAGAAAATCTTTTACACACAGCAATACACATATTCTCGACAGCCAGTTCGTAAAACGGACGTGTCAAGCACGGAATGAGCCACCTTCCTCTATTATTGCCTTCAGTTCCTAGTCCTTTACTGTCAGCATCCAAACCACCCCATTCTGGTAAATATTTTGCTAACGTGAAAAAAAAGTGTCTGCAGGAATAAAGTATGGCCAATAAACCTACCGCCCAATTGCTGCTGGAAGGAAATGAAAGGTAGTTCACTTTGAACTGGAGCAACACAGCGGGTGATGGTCGGGGATCAATCCCGAAAGGAAGACTCTTCGTCATTTTTAAACACCATCAGATAACATGAGCTAGCACCCCTGGCTCCAAAATTCCACACCATGCTAATGTCAGGACATTTGAGCCTATGATAGATTTAAAGTAGCGCCCACGTAGACGAAGGTCTTTGGTTGGATCGAGTATCGATCTGCCACTCTACCAATTGGGCACATAGCACCTGCCTCCTGCGAGGACGTTAAGGGGTGGCTGATTCACAAGGGGGGGGGGAATCCCGAAATAAAACCGAACTGGGGGACGCAGCAAGGGATCAAACCCTCGAACTAGCGTGCACCGGTCCATCAGTTTGCACACAAGCGGTGCTCTACCCACTCGACCACTGCGATTCTTCTTTAAAAGCAGCTGATGAAGTAGGTTCGAAGGAAGAAGACAGTGAATGTGGATGGAACGTGGCAGCGTAGAGGGTATAGTACTTCTTTGAATGGCTGTGTTGCTGCTCTCAATCGACACCGGAAAGATGCTCGATTTAAAAGTCGTCGTCATACTGCAGAATTTGCACACAAAAAAAATAAACCGAGAGCACCCCGTCATTTGAATCACAGAAAGCTGACCATACATGCCAATGTAATTTTGAAGGTCATCAGGAAAAATGGAAACTGTTGGCGACGACAGAATATTCAAGAGGTCTGTAAGCACACGAAAGCTGAAGTATACCAAATACTACGGTGGTGGTGAAGATTCCAAGGGATATTTGTGTGTCCAGAACACTTATGGCGAAAAAAGTGTTTTGAAACTGGAATACATTGGGTTCATTCAAAAATGGGTAGGTACACGTTTGCGAAAATTGAAAACCAAAAGTCTGTCTGGTAAAGGCAAGTGATTTATCGACAAGATGTATTTATCGACAGACTTCAAAATTATTATGGTATTTCAATTCGCTCTAACGTGGGTAACTTATAGATGATGCAGCAAAATCCAATTGCAGATTTATTCCATTTTGCTTCATCACCAAATAAACCGGCCAGTGGCCTAGTGGTGAAGACAATTGTTGTTTTTACCGGCGTGCTGCAAGCAAAGGGAAAGAACCCGAAAAATAGAAGCATTCTGGTTTGACCAAAAAACATTTTAAATAGGGTCACACCAGTGCATTTAGAACTTTGCACCAGGAACTTTTGGAAAAGTGTCTGCATGGCAAAACTCAAAATGCCTATGAAAGTTTTAATGGTATTATATGGCAGAGTTCCCAAGGAGGTTATCGTCAGCCTCAAAACTTTGAAATCAGGGATTTATGAAGCAGTAATCCAGTAGAATGAGGGATTTGAGGGTTGTATCAATGTTTTAACCAAGAAAACATTTTAACTCTTGGTTACTTTACGTTAAAAGGCTACAACAGTTTGGATCACATTAGAACCCGTGTTTCAAAGCGACATGCAACACCAGTTTCAAAGAAGCGCAGGAAAGTTTTGAGGTCTATTAGAAAAAAAGTAGTTGATTTAAGTACTGTAGAACGTAATGTTTACAAATCAAGATAATTTAAGAGCTTAATTTTATGTTAAAGGTAAGGTTCATTTTTGAAATTTATTTTTAGCATTTCCTCTAAATCGACTATTTAATATGCTTTGCTTTTACGTAAATCATGAAAACTCAAAAAGTTATGCTTCTAATCTCTCTATATTAAAAAAAAGTTACCGCCGCCGCCGCCGCCGCCGAAGAATTGAAATTTTTGTTGTTTAGCTCCATTCTTAGACGGTTTCCCGAGAAAGTACTGATCGGAAAAATATGAAATTAACATGCTTTGTTCTTCATCGTATTCCCTGGATAATTATTAAGATTTTTTTCCGATGCGGCTATTAGTTTAGGTTTTATTAAGTGTTAAAGTTGAAGAAGTGAAATTTCTTCCGCGAGTGAGCAAAACACATTCAAAATTTCAGTCTTTAGTCGTGAGTTTTTTTTTAAGAGTACCTCTCAACGTAAATTTTTGCAGCTCGTCGAGTTTTTTTTGAAATTTAAATGTGGTTCTTGATAATATTTTTTTGAAATTCGGGAAAAATCGGGACATTTTTGTTACTTTTTTTTAAAACTGCTGTATCTATATCTAATTACTATTAGTTTTTAATTTTTAAAATATCGCAGTATACCTCAGAATATACTCTTTCTTACGGTACTATTATTTTTGAAATCGGTTAATAATTAAATTGGATGCGATCAAAAGTTCGTGATACAAAATTCGGAATCTTCGGATATTTTCGCTACGTTTTGTTAAAACCGTTATGTCTACGGCAAAAACCATTATTTTTTAAATTTGAGAACATCACTGAATACACTACATTACACTCTTTCTTATGGTACAATTATTTTTCAAATTGGTTAATAAACAAAATCGATGCAATTAAAAGTAGGTCATACAATTTTCGGAACTTTCAGATCGTAACTTCCGATACAAAACTAAAATGGTCATATCTATATAGTATTACTGTTAGTTTTTAATTTTAAAAATATTGCAGTATACCTCACAATGTACTCTTTCTTACGGTACAATTATTTTTAAAATTGGTTCATAAATAAATTCGATGCAATCAAAAGTTGGTGACACAAATTTCGTATTTTTCAGTTCGCATAGCTGGTTCCGCAAACAGTAGTGGGTTGCATTTTCGACTATCGGGTTTGCCAGATATCAAATTTATCGTAGCAACAATTGCCATAAAAACGATTTCTTTTTATTTGGCGAGGAAAAAGGCTCGCTTTTTTCCCTCTGTTCTCAAGACAGTTTACCGACAAAGTACAATGTATTGATATTAACACTGTTTACTTAAAATTGTACAGGGAACAAGATACAGAAGATTTTTTACTGATGCGGCTATTAGTTTAGGGTGCATTAAGTGTTAAAGCAAAAAAAAGTGAAATCAATTGCGAAAGAAGTATTGGTTTGAGAAAGCAAACCAAACGGGATTGCGTAGCAATCCCCGGGGTCGGCGAGCGTAAGCGAGCAGGGCGCGAAGGCCTCGCTGTGACGTCATGTACCGGAAAGTGAAATCAGCATAATACGAATTATTCAGATAGTTTCACTCTGTGAAAGGAATGTTGGTTTGCGAAGCAAACCAAATGACATCTGTGAAAGGAGTGTTGGTTTGCGAAGCAAACCAAATGGGATTGCGCAGCAATCCCCGGGGGTTGGCGAGCGTAAGCGAGCAGGGGGCGGAACCCCCTAGTGTTATAAAATTTTGTAGGAATACTTTGAATGAGTTGATAAAGGGAATGAATAACACATCTGTAATTGTGCATCAAATTAATAAATAATTTATTTAATTTTTTTAATATTTTGAGTTTTTAGCCAAATTTTATAACACAGGGTGTCCATAAAAGAATGTCCCAGTTTCAATGGTATATTATAACAGTTTAATTTAGAGTATTTACAACAAATCATAAATCAAATTGAAGGTAAACTAACCTAGTTTCTCTTACAAATTTTCAATAGGTGCACCTTGAGTTATACGGAACTCTTCCAATCTAAAGACCAATTCTTTCCACACTTTGGTTAACAAGTCCGGAGTAATAGAAGCAATAGCCTCTTCAATTCTGTGTCTCAACTCTGGCAAATCATTGGGTAGCAGCGGAACGTAGATACGATCTTTTATAAATCCACAAAGGAAAAAAAAATTGCACGGCGTTATTTCAGGTGAACGTGGAGGACAGCGAAAAAGAGCTGTCATCTCGACCCTTACGATCCATCCAACGGTCAGGGACTTCGACGTTCAACCACTCTCGTACAAAGAGATGGCTACAAGATGGAGCCTCTCCCCATTGCAAAAACAAGTTTACACGTTCACCCCCTACTAATTAGGGAGAGAGACATTCTTTCAACATATTCAGATAAGCCACCCCTGTTACGGCAAGAATTGAACTTTAGGTTGGATGTGTGCCGTAAAACTAAAGATGCACACATTAAACATTTGTTAGAAAAACTAGGTGAGTTTGATTTATGATTAGTTGTAAATATTTTTAAGAAAACTGTTATAATATACCATTGAAAGTGGGACATTCTTTTATGGACACCATGTATAAAGCAAAAAATTAAATTTCAAATGAATTTAAAAAATCCTGTCTGAAGGTAGTCGGATACATTACTTGTTATAAAAAACCGATTGTTTCACACCCGTGCAATTTGTCTTCATTCTTGTTTCATTTTCGTACTGGTTCATATCATAAGAATAAGACACAATCTATTTCACCGGCCCATCACCAAAGTAGCGACTCAAATTTGCGTCGTCAAACGGCTGTAGGCTTCTTCTGAATGGAAACAATCCCCTCCGTACCGAAAACCCACAGCGGATTAGCAGGGAAGGTGTCTAATGATAAAAAGAAAGAAGACCCGGGCATGTGGGAGGAGTGCTAGGTGCGCCAGGTTATCCGAGACGTGGTCCCCCAACAGCCCCCGCCCAAAGCAAAAGGTGTCCGTCATAGTTTTCATTCAACACGAGGCCACCGTGCTCACACGCTGGACTGCCATGTTAGCAAACTTACAATGGGTTACCCTTTCCGAAAATTGACAATTAGCGATAGAAAATTATAACAATTGGTGGTGATGGGACCGTGATCTTGCATCTAGTCCAATATTTTCTTGCTTTTGTTACCTGTTCTCTCAGTATAAGATTAGATAGAAGAAATTTCATCATTTCCGAAAAAAGTTAAGCTCCGAAATTCAGCTCGTGACTGTTAATTCAGAAATGAGTAAGAATGAAAACCGAACATGCTAAGGGGACGAAATTCTCTCGAAGTTTATGAATTTGAACCATGATTTAACGCGTTAAGTACAGAGAGGTAGGTTGGTATTTTAATTAACGTCCAACAGGAAACACAACAGGCTATTGACAAAGGTCCGAGAAGGGAACGATACGAGGACAACGCTACATAATTTTGAACTACGGTCAGATAAAGAGGCCGCGCCTGAACTGGCACCCTACTCTCCAAACATCCACACCGTACCAAGGTCAAGACATCTGAGGCATCGACAGATTTAACGTGTAGCAGCCTCCTCTGCACACGACGGTCTTTGGTTGGATTCGAACCGGTAACCCTCCGGTTGTAATACGTTGCTCTTTCATCCGGGCTATCGTGGCACTGAAGTTCACAGGGGAGTCAGTATGGATTGGTTTTAATTTCAAGCCGTAAGATTATAAATTAAATAACAGCATTAAGAGAAAGGCAAGAGTTGAGTCAGATCAGAAATTTAATTTACATTCTTGAAAATTTAATTGAGAAAAGGTGGGCAGTGTTTAATCCATATCTAATATTATAAAATTAAGTGTTCGTGCGTATGTGGACTGTCCTAACGAATCTATGGCATTAACAACAGTGGGATTTTGAACACATGCAGTCCAAATTTTTGCAAAAATTCTATCGCGCTCGAATTTTTAAATTTTATCTAGAACATTTCAAAAATAATTTAATGGCATTTAATTTAGACTTGCAACACCATAAAGAAATGAGATTCTTAATTTATTTTTTTCGCTTCAGTTTGATTCTCCAATGAACGATTTGTCAACAGACTAAAAAACAAAGTTTTTAACTGCATTCTTTTTTTTCTATCTCATAGATCGTTAAAGATAGATTAAAAATTGCAACGGATTTAAAAATTTGACACCAGATAGATATCTTGCATTCGATTTTCTTTAAATAAATAATTTTTCAATGAAATATTTATATTTTCGCAAGATTGTGACGTCACGCCGAGCCGATTGGATCTCTGCGCAATTGGAATTTGGGCGAATTTGACAAAGACGAGGCCATCACGGCCTTGCCCTTGGTTTGAGAAGCAAACCAAATTCATAATATTCATAATTAAGTTTGCGAAGCAAACCAAATTGGAATTCGCATGGAATTCATTCCAATAGGCTACGAATTTCTATTTGTCACCATCACAACGATAAGTCAACATCACAGGCGATGCCATGATGACTTATCGAATTTGGCCGTATTTGACAATGTTGACCGTTTGACTTGACGGTGTTGCCCGCGTTGTTGTTTTGTGAAGCAACCCATATTGGAACCCGCAGCGAGCAGTGGTCAAACCTGACCCCATGAAAATAACTGTCACGGGCAACGAACGCCGTGCTGGCCAAGCAGTGGTTAGTTAATATTAAGATCATTGAAAGATTGGAATGGGTACTTTCCACCATCAATTGCTAAAAATTTTTAATTGTACCTTTGAAACCTTCGAGACGATGTTAGAATATATTAGCGAATAGAATGTGATGTTAAGGAGGTTGAATATGATTGACCATAATGGGCCTAAGGAAACTTGAGGTAAATCAACGAGTCCAATTCGAAGGGCAGAACAGATTAATATCGGTCCTTCGGTAACGGAGGTCATGGTCGCTGGTATTATTGGTTTTATGGAATGCAACCTGTTGATGAATAACCCATTCCTACACACAAAAGTTGATAAATTATTTTGAGGACATTACGGAAACGGTAGCTACCTTTACAGCAAGCGGCAAGATCAATAGCTTTGATGATAGGACAAAGAAGAATAACGAAACCCTTGCTTTGGGAGGTACGCAAGACCGACTGTTGATAGTATAATGCCTCTATCGAAGTAAAACTCTCGAGCTGTCAGTGCAATCTTGGAGGATACCAGTAAAGATCTGTTCAGTGGCAGAACATCCTTTCAGCAGCAGGAAATATGAAGGCTGTAACTATAAGTAACTACAATTGCACAGCCTACCTAATTATGTCCTCTAGATTCATTTCTAAGCAGGTAATTGGGTATCGTACTAACAGCGGTGTAAAAGAAATATTTGTTGGAAAATACTTGAGACAGTGTCGGTGTTAGCCGACAGAGCGATTGGGTTGATGTAACTTATTCATGAAAATCTCATGCTGGGAGCCTCAAAATCTTGATCTGTTGTGGCGTGTCCTTAAGGTTTTAATCACTGATGATGAATTCGCAAGCTCGTGAAAAGTTCGTAAGCAACAGGGGAGAACATCGTAAAGTTATTTCAAACCAGGGGCAAGTTCCATGCTTCAATGAATGACATTGCTTGTTATCGTTAACAAGATATCTTAAGGACTAGACATACACATATACACTAGAAGATTTTTTTTTAATTTTGACTTTAAAAGTCTAGTTTTTTTAACCATAGGTAATTGGTGTTTTCTTCAAATCATTTCTGGGGGGAAAAAAGGAGATTGTTCAAAATTAATTATCTAATTAAGATATAATTATCAAATTACTGTGTTATTTCAAACGTGATATGTCAAATTATAATTTGTTCAGATAAACGATTCTTGTTGGAAATTATTTATAATATTATTCTTCATGTTTTGAACCTCCATCAAGTTACTAGAAGAAATAGTTTTTTTTTTTTACAATTTTTTAATCGAGGAAGCGTAAAAAAAATCATTAGGTTTTTATAGGAATTTCAACATTTAAAAATCTATTTCTTAAAAATAATCTGATTGAAATTCAAAACATTTACTGTTTTATATAAATCATAATAATGCAAAAATAAATATAATAGGCGCATATTTGCAAGATCTTGGCATCGTTTGAAAGCTAAGAAATTTGAAAATATTTTGAATTAATAACACGAATATTGATATTCTGGTCGATTTTTGGTATTTCTAGTGTATTTATACACTTAAAATATGCACATTTATGCTACTGTCTTCAATTCTCTAAAACAACGTGGCAAACAATACGGAATCATGAAAACCTACTCGGCTCTGTTACCACATAAAAATTCAGTGTTTGGAATGAGATGAACCGACATGTTGCCATAAAGAAGTAAAATGTTTATACACGCAAGCAACGAGAAAAGGGATTTAGGACACCTGATGATCTAAAACACAAACATAGCAAGTTATCCGCAAAGTTCAATCAGATGGAAAAGCGAGTCACGTGTAACTTGTTTCACATCTTTCGTTCTGTGGAATCAAATAAATGCTCACGATTTGTTAACGCAATTTTCTCAAATATAACTTAATACAATTAAATTAATTGGTCCCAATGTCCATTCCTCAGAAAGGCTTACACATCTGGCAAATGACAGTTCTACCGGGACACTTCAAGTTTTAAAAACTGTCATTAGAAATTTAGAAGGAATGCAGCACCTGAGATGAAAGGTGCTATTTAAAATCTCACAACATGAACGGTCTTAGAAACTCTGGATGACTCGCTACTGCGGCACATGTGAATGTTTGGAAAAGACAGTGTGTCATGAACAAATAATTGCTAAATTACTGTAAAACTGGAAAGAAATTTCACCATTAGATATATCTTTAAAAATATTTCGGAAGTCAACAGTGCATTTTTCTGATACCAAATGAATACACTCCTTATATTTAACATGCATTTCCTAAAGTACATTTTTTCATACATTAAAAACTTTGTGAAATCAAAATTAGATAAAAAAAAAAGACTTAAGATTTTATAAAAATAAAAACGCTCAGATAATAAAATAAAGGAATTTCAATAGTTAAAAAACTTTTTACTGAAGTTCCAGTATGAGTTTAAAAACTCCATTCAGATACATGAGGATAAGCAGAATACAAACCACTCGAATTTTCAGGTTCTACTAGAACCACTTGATAGTGGCGCTTCGTGTTACTTCACGAGTCTTCATGTCGATCAGTTTCTTCTAGGACGTGTTCAACATCCTCGTCTCTCCTGACAATAACTGAAAAGATTCAAAAGAAGTTTGCTCCATGGAGCAGTTATTGAGTGAAAGGCGTTTGCAGCCTAACAGAACAGCAGAAGCAAACTTTGGTGACTTGAAACAATAACGAAACGCATCCAATATCTCTCACGAGTTACCCAGGGTACCAACAATATATTTCGACATTCATTTCAGAATATTAAAAAAAATAACAGTTTCTACTATTCATTATTTAAAATCTAATTAATTACCGTAACTTGGGTTTACTCGAGTCCTGGGGGAGTTCTAGAACCCAAAACAAAAAAAAATTTTAAACTGTTCTGGTTCTTCAGTTTTTAAGTTACACACTTGGTTAACTTTTTATCTGCTAGGTAGCAGCCCTAGATGCTCAACTACTGCCTTGTTTTTTCGGCTTTTTTTCTAATAAAAGTTATGTTAGTGTGTGGTAAATAAACAAATTTTTGTGAGCTGCAAACTTCCATGTGTAGGATTTTGTGCATCAAAGTTATACACAAGGAAAGGGTAATTTTCCATGTCATTCATAGTCCTCAAGAAATTAACACTAATTTTAACTGAATATAGAACCTCTTAAGTTAGTGAAATTCGCAAATATTGAGTGGTGTGCTGATACCTCACAAATAGAGATTACTTTAACCCAGTCCAGAAATGGGTTTAAATAACCCCTATATTCTCAATATCGTCAACCTCAAACTCAGACCCAAAACCATCATTCTCAAGCCCAAAACCTCGACTTAAAAGCCAGACCTGCACCTCAAATGAAGAAACGTTAAAAGGTTCTATACAAGAAGAGAATTTTGTTCATGTGTCATGACATATCCAGGACTGGTAGTCAACGAAAATGGAGCCATTGTTGACTGCATGGCACCAACAAAGAAAGCTTGGAAGTGGCCCACAGAAAATAACATTTTATACTACGTGTGACATAAAACGGAAAATTAATACACCAATACTAAAAAAAAATTGTTTTAAGTTGATATGTAAAAAATAAAAAATATAAACATCCCCAACTCTTTAAATTTTACTACCAGATATATACTGTTAAAAAAGTGTCAGAAGTCATAGCATTTGACAATCAACTATAAACACATTTAACTGTATTTCACAATTGTATTCCAAATAAAATATGTAGCAAAAATATTTGTAAGTGTTTTGCTTTCCAGATCCACGGTCCTACTTGAGCCCATTGCCTCTTTAAATGACATTTCTCATTGAAAGTGTCGCATGGGTCCAAGTAACACACACCACCGGGGGCAACTTGAACCTAAATTTCAATAAATTGTAAAAATATAAAATTGAAAAATTTAGAAAAAAACCCGCTAAGTTTTAAAAAAATGACATATAAAACATAAGGTGTCAGCGCATTTTATGTTTATGCAGCTGTTTATTGGTATAAAAATGACAAAAATGTTGAATTTTTGGGTCCAAGTTTGCCGACGAAGGTGTTGATTGGTATTTTATTCCTCCCAAATCATGGTGGACTTTGGGAAGCAGTCATTTAAATTCCACTTAAAGCGTGTTGTTGCTAATAGTAATCTGACACTTGACGAAATTTTAACTGTATTATCTTAAATTGAAGGTGTTCTTAATTCACGACCCATTACTCCTTTAACATCGAATTGTGATGACTTTTAGAGCCTCTCACCGGGACATTTTCTTATCGGACAACCCATCAACTCATTAGTCGAATCACAACTTCTAGATTACAACTTTCTAAGTTGGAACTAGTCTCTAAGATGAGTCAACGAATTTGCACCTAGTGGAAGAGATTATTCAAATAATTTACAAGAACTAATGAATGGCAATTTCATAAAGATAACGTAATTGTGGGTACTCTCGCATCGAATAAGGAAGACAATCTACCAGGAACAAAGTTTCTGAGAGGTAGAATAACCGATGTGTTCAAAGGCTCAGATGGAAAGGTAAGAATAGTACATTAACGACCTACCAGACGGAAAAATCTTAAAAAGATCCGTGAGAAACTTGTGTCTTTTGCCCAGAGTGAATTCTATGCAATATTTTCTAAAATTCCTTTTTGTCATAAGTGTATCTATTACTTTATTTCATTATCTAATTCAATGTTTTAAGTGCGTAGAGGACATTGTATTTTTTTTCTCTGAAATTCTAAGTCAGTATGTTCTAAGTCAGTATGTGAATTCATCTCGTGTTGTGGTCTTATTCTTATCTTGTATCAATTCTAAGTGTTCATTGAAATTATCATTTCTATCGCGGTGGAGTGTTACGACCCCCGTTGACAGCGGGCGCTGAACACGCCTTGATGTAGTTACTTCACCTGTTGTAACTGTCCAGGAAATATGTTGCATCGAGCGGTACCGCGATCGCACTCCCCGTGGAGACAGTAAATTTGTTGTTGAGTTTACATGAAGATTCGTCAACTATACAGTCTACACATACTCACGTTTGAGTAACAACTATCGACCCCTACACTCTGAATTATGCTAAGAAGCTATACGAGTTAATGTTGAGAGTTAAGCTACAGGAGATCTAAGCATTCAAATGCTAGAAGGTCAGAACTGGTGTAAGAATTAAGGTTTGGTGCCACCTGCTCTCCAGATTGACAACACTAAAAACCATTCAATATCCATACATGAAGTACAGCCATCGAGCCGAAATCGCTTTACTGAAGCACTTTGATGACCCGGACTATTATTCCCTACCGTGTGGGATCTCTTCTTGCAACGTGTTTAAATGAGAAACTTTCTATTTCTTTTGGTCAGCTCTATCCAACCACTCAATCACAAGTATGTCATGTGTAGACCCCGTACCCAATCTCTCGGAGGTTTCTTCTCGCCTTTGAGGTGTGATTGCAGTTAAGGCTGACTTTTGTGAGTGACAGCTGAAACAGGAAACTGAGAAAATTCAGAACACCTGCATGGAAGGCATAGACTTCTCTCGAATAAGTAAATAAGCTTGAATGATTCGATAAGCTCATTAGCACAAAGATACACTAAGCAATACATATATTTTACTTTTGCACAAATAAAATTTAGATAAATACACGATACACATTATGCAAAACGATTTCGCATAAAAGGCATTTAAAATATACACACAACTAATTCACTATTTGAGGACAAAAAAAAAATCGAAAAAAGCCTTGAAACATCACTTATCTGTAGATTTCTGTAAAACTTACCACACTTTCTCCACTTTTAAATCTCATACGTCGCTATCAAAACCTAGATTCGAGTCATTTCGCATAAAGTCACCCAATTTTACAAATTTAAAAGAATAAATGAAAAAAGTAGCTATACAAAAATTATCACTATTCATGATTGAGGACATTAAAAGGTAGCACGTAGAATTTACGAGGGAGAATATGGAACGGCAAATGAAATGAAAGAGGGGATAGATCTCTAGGGAACCTCGGGGTTGTAAAACCAGTGTTTACTTGGAAAAAAGTAAACCCCCGAGAAAATCCATCCACAAAACCGTAATCGATAAAAAAATCTACTTTCAAATTGACTTCTACATTAAAAAAATATCCACAGAACTGTTACAATTTCTCTTTTCTCAGGGTTTACGCTCTTCGAGGAAAAAAAGATTCAAGACCTTTTTCACGGTTATTTTTCATTTTTAGAACTAGATTCCAGATTTCAATTGATTAACCGGTGAGTATGAACACCTAGAATGTTGTTAGGGTCCAAGGACTCAAATTTAAAGTTTCAATTTTTAGTAAACCTATAAAGAATGCTACAAAGTTTTAATGGCACTTGATTCGGACGAGAAGTTTTGATCTTAGTTTTTGAATCAAGGTGAAATAAAATAGGCAGTGTTCTTAAAATTGTTAGGGCCTTTCAAGGGTATTTAGGCCTATTAAAGATAAAACAAACTAAAAAGAAAACTTGGACCTCATTATGGCGAGTGGGAAACCTAAAACTACACCAAGGCAAGCTAACATTTTCGTTAGATTGAATAGCGCGATAAGTGCGTATGTCACATTGTTTCTACTCCTTTCTAGTTTATTTGTGAAACCCATGTCCATTTTTACAGCAAATCGAACTTCAAATTTGGTTTCGTTACAACTGTTTATTGATCATTAACCGTTTCTGTCACTTACCGGATCATCTGAATAGAAAATCTGCAGTAACAGAAAATGACTTTAATTAAATCTTCTTATGCTACATTAGTTGGTAAAACAAATAATCTAGGAAAGTTTAATTGAAAAATTGCTGTCCTAGCTGCCGCAGAATCAGCCACACGTCTGAAATCAAACTAGAAAGGGAGGCTTGAGGATCCCAAGACGAATTATATCAATCTTAAAGTGGAACTGCATTAGCAAGGCTGGAATCCTTTGCATTTTGAAATAAATTTGAATTTGTGAGCTATACGCAATTGTTCTAAAATCAGTTCAAACAGTTCTGCATTCTTCTCTACTATTGACTTAGCTTTAAACATCAATGTAAAACATCATGTGTGTATAAAACAATTAAATACATAATCATAAAGCAATGTTAATCGATGATGTGACACCAAGATGCATGAGCTAGCATATTTGTCTACAAGATAAAAATGCCTCTATAGTGTTCCTTAAAAGTATTCGTATATGCGTAGTGTACAAAAAAATCCTTATATCAGACTCATTCAAGCATCTGTATGCTCTTTAGGAAGTTTTACAACGTCCACAAATGATCTGCTACTGAGCATCGATGATCAACGTTAACAACCCTTTTCCTAACAGCATGTTTGCATTTAAATATTCAAATAGACATTTTAAAGTAGTACTTAAGTTTGATTTAACACGTAGCAATTATTAACTCGTTTATGAATCAAACAAGCGATGTAGTTTCTCCCAAGTAATATCCACTCACGGAATATGAATGAAGCGTTCTAATTTAGTAACTCAGATTTATGCGACACGAAACAATTTAACATTCCTGTTAACTTAACATTAACGTAGTACATAAAATGAAAATTTTTATCAGTTTTAAACACGAGGAACTTGCATGCAAAAGATTTCGAAGGAGGATTGGGTACTTGTTCCAAATATCCCCCACACTAACTATTTCTCTGTACCTCATCCTCCTGGGTTGGGAAATCAAGCTAGAAACTAAATGAATATCGCTAAGAACTATTCTTTGGTTTCCAGAGATCCGATACCTTCTTTACATATGTCAGTTTAAGTTAGTTAGTAAAACTTCAAAAAGGTTTCCAAGAGAATTTTCAAGAGTGGGACTCTAATATCGTCCCTACCCCTGTTCCTATTACCACCCACCAGGCGAAATGAGGCGCTACTATTAAAAACGAGTTGCTAGTAGAGCATACATGCGTACCTTTAGTATTGAATGTATTTTCAAATCTTTACGAAATGATGATTTAGAAACTCTAACATGGATATTCCCTGAATGGATTGGATACAAAAAATACGTTGATCCCTGCCTCAAATACTTTAGATGTAATAGTGTTGTTGATATAACCGATAAGAAATTTGCCAGTGGGGATACGTGTGG
The DNA here is from genome assembly GCA_947359465.1 of Metellina segmentata. Taxonomy (NCBI): domain Eukaryota; kingdom Metazoa; phylum Arthropoda; class Arachnida; order Araneae; family Tetragnathidae; genus Metellina; species Metellina segmentata. The sequence goes on along the minus strand of OX375877.1, from coordinate 5,752,957 downwards.
CAAAACCGTCAAGGTAAACTACATAAACTCATAAATGTCACGCATAGCAGCTTGCAAACACAAGGCTATTTTAAGTATAGGGGCGATATTTGGAACACCTGCCCTTTCCAAATCTGCACGATGGCTTTACTCCACATTTTGGTTAATTTGTAATTTTAAAAAGGCCACACAGTTCCAAAAGATTCACAAAGTGAAATTTGTATTTGTTCCCTCACCTTCAACGGACTGAAGGGTGAAATGGACTGAAAACTCGAGGAGTGAACATAAATGAATATCAAATGCTCAATTTCTACACTGGTGATATGTAAGAGCTAGCAGTCATGAAGTTATTAGATTGAAAACAGTTTTACGAGATTGAGAAAACGTTCAAAAGGAATTAGGTTTCTCAACACAAATGCACTGCAGTCAACATCAGTACCCATTGGAACAGTCACACTTTCTTCATAGGGTTACAACAATTTCTGCTCTAATTAACCAAAGTTTCCAACCGGTGTATTGGGATGAATTCGTTGCGCTATTGATTGTGTGGACCACCATTCCTTTTTGGAATTGGACAGGTGGGACCATTGTACCAATATATAATTCAAGCATGCTCACGAGATTGTGTTGAAGTAATTTTCAGCGCTTTGGCCGGATTGCGCGAGCTGCTGTAAAGATTGCCTTCACACATCGTAAGAATAAAAAAAAGAGAGAGCTGAAAGATGTCGCTATGGAAGGTTGTTGGCTGTATCGCTCTATGCTATTGTTATAGATTTAAATAAATGACTTAAAGACAGTTCTCCGTTTCAATACCTCTCCAAGTGCAGTGAAAGTAACATGGAAGCCGACAGGAAGTCAGAAGTGGCATGTTAAAACGCTGCCATAGAGAAGGAATATTGTGTGTGTGAAACACCGTCGTACAGAAGAAATATGCAAAAAAACGTGGTCGTTACAGAAGTAATATTAAGGTACGGGGGCTTTAGATTTATAAAATGAATAATCTTTGAAGTTGATTGAAGTACATAAAAGTTGAAGAGTTTTAAAATTGAAGATTGAAGTATATATTTAGAAGCTAAATAGTAGAAAAATTGTATGATTGAAACTAGTTTAATGCATAATTTTGAGCGAAGTGAAATTGATTATACTGTGTTAAAATTGCATTTTATGTTGAGTTTTGAATAGACAAACTGCATGATGTCGTTTCTGGGAAAGGTAGAAAAGAGGACTTGATCTGTGTTGCACAAGGCGAGCTTAAGCGAGCAGGGAGCAGAGCCCCTAGTGATAGAAAAGTAAATAATGGGAGGAGGAATGTTTTGGATTTCGAGCGAAGAAATAGAGTAGAAAAAAATATCCCCGTAAAACACAGTTCGGTTTCCACAAATGAGTCATCATCGCAGATGCAAAATCAAGTGTCAGATGTTGCGGCCAGAGAGGCGAAATTCAACCTTGAATCGTTCTACTGAAAGTGATCATTCATGCCATCTGAAAAGTGCAATGGTAAACAATAAGCGATCCGTATTGTGTGTTTGTGATACTGGATCGGGTATCACGTGTTTGAGAGAAAGCAAGGCGAATGAATTAGAAATGAGCATCGACAAAGAGGAAGTTTATTTATTTGGGTTTGGCAAATATGCTTATTGGAACAAAATCGTAGGGAAAAACGATAGCTGACGTTATGATCGATGATTGCATGATAAAGGGCTTGGAAATCTTTATCGTTAGTGACTTATCACAACCCTACGATATAATAGTGGGCAGGAGTTATTTGGATTCGGAGGCAATTTATTTTGCTAAGATAGGCAATGATTTGCATATTCGTTGTGCGAATGAGAACCCCTTTTCTGTAATGCTGCTAGAAAATGAGTCGCCTCCAATTGAGTTAAAAACTACAAGTGATATTTTGATAGAGGGGAAAACAATTAATTTTATTAGAGCTGAGACTAACGTGGTGAGTAATGGATTGGTTTTAAATGAAGGACATGAAAATAATTGAGATTCATTATTAAAAGTTGAAGAAGGCGAGACAACGGTGCCAGTTTTTAATATGGGAATGGAAACCATAAAGTTTAAGAAAATCCAGTGTGTAAAAGAGGTTTTGAGGAATGTTTTATTGGCTGTAATAAGACATCGTTAATGAGACCGATTGAGTTACATGAAATATGATTCGATAATTCAACCCCGTTAGAAAGAAAATCCGAAATCTTATATTTAATAAATGAATATCGAGACTGTTTGCACTTAATTTGAGTGAATTTGGGTTTACTACGTTGACTAAAAGGGAAACTAAGGAAGTAAACCTATTTGTTCAAGACCAAAAAGGCTAACGCTTCAGAAAGGAATGTTAGGGAAATAATAAATGAGTGGAAGGAAAAGGGGCTGGTGACAGAAACTCGATCGCCATATGTTAGTCCAGTTTTATTAGTTTAAAAGAAGACACGTGAACATCGCTTGGTATCGATGGTTGAACAATCAGACAGTAAAGGACAAGTTTCCTCTTCCAAAAGTAGATGATTTAGATGACGTTAGAATGCTTAGGAGACGGAGTTATTAGCTCATGGGTACTTGCAAATTCCGTTATCCGAGGAGGCGAAATTGAAAACGGCATTTATCACTCCTGATAAAACGGGACAATTCGAACGAATGATATTCGGCTTAGCCAATGCATCCGCAGAATTTCAGACTCATGCAAACTGTGTTGGGTCCATTATTGAACACTAAAGCTCTTTGCTATATTGAAATTTTAATACCAGCTAAAAATTGAGAAGAAATTATAGGAAGATTAAGAGATCTTTTGAACAATTCCTGAAACTTTTGAATCTTAACAGAATTTACGAATTTTAAGCGAAGTTAATTAAAAATGTGAACTCTAAATTCTAGTGAACAGTATTAACCCTCTAGCGGCCACACGGGTCTCAAGACGATGTCTTCAAAAACCCAGAACGGCCGAGAAACCATTAGGAAAATCGAATAATTTCTTCCCCCTTTACACATCATCTATGGTCATCTAGGTACTTTCTTAATGCACGGGACGTCCCGTGCTTTGTAAGGGGGTGTATATGAAGTGCTTGTTTCAACTTGTAAGTCGCATTGGGTATTGGACATTAGTTACTTATATGTATCTATCACGCATTTTATTAGTTGTGAAGAAAATATAGCAAAAAATAATTGACTACAATTTATATCTTATCACTTGTTAATTCTTTATACTTAAATATGGTTTTCCTAAATAATATATTCCTCAATCTTTGATTAGACTAACACATTTTTAAAGAACAAAAATTAATTAATATATTTTCTAATACTTGACTGCTACTTCATCATAACGTATATCTTAAAATTCTCTTGTATCTCCGACTGTCTAATACATAAGCAAGCATGCGATTAAAAGGCGTTTTCAAGTCTGTTAAGTCCTATGTATATTAAAAATGTTTTGCGGTAGAACATTTAGCGTTATAGTTATAATTTTGCTATTCGTATAAAAATCAAATTAATTTTATTAAAAATTCTCCTATCCAGTGTAGTCATATTAATTATTATATATTTGTGTGTAAAATTTTATTTGAAAGTACTCATCTCTACGATTATAAAAGTAAGCGTTTGTCTGCGTGCGTGAACTGTCCTGATGAATCTATGGCAGTTATTAGAATGAAATTTGGCACACAGGGAAGCCCGAATGTTTTGCGATTTTTGTACGAAGCCCGAATTTTAAAATTTAATCTAGAACATTTTCAAATTAATTTAATAGAATTGAATTATTGTTGTTTAGAATTGAATTATTGTTTTGAATTATTGTTGTTGATTTTTTTAATAAATATTTTTTCAATTAAATCTTAACATTTTTGCAAGAGATATGCGTCACCACGAAAAGAACTCACGGGCAACCTCGTGATGAACAAACCCCACTAAAAGAACTGTCATGTGCTTGCCATGCAGTGGCCGTAGTGTTGGTTTGCGAAGCAAACCAAATTGGAATTCGTAGTAAGAACTTTTCATAAGGGGCGAAAAATGATTATTTTATGTTTCACATAAATATACTCATTTTATAAGATATTCTCAGTTCATAAAGAGGAATTATTAATTTGACCGAGAAACCTATGCTAAAAGAATAGCATTGACATAATTATGTTCCTAAAATGCTTCATTTTTTAAGTAAAATTATTAACATGCTATACAAGAAAATTACATTTCCAAATTGTAGGTTTGAAAATAACTCTGTGATATTAATTACCGTGAAAATATGTGATTTCTCGCGTCCGTCAGGAAGAGTTTCAAATAGTGTAATGGTGAAGACCCAGGCGGCAAGTCATGAACAGGACTAGCATGCGAATTAAAGTTTGGAATGGATATATCATCGTTCCGTATATTGTTCGATTCCCATTCAAAAAATATCATCGTTTCTTTCAATTTCCGGGACTTCATCTACGTCACTGTCACTATCGGAGACACTATCCTCTTGGATTGAATTCTCCAAATCATATTTTGTTAGATCGTCTTCGTCGCTTGAATTTAAATCCCACTCATCCGTATCATTTAAAAGAATTCTTTCTATTTCTTCTTTTGACAATGTTTTCCTATAACGAGCCTGTTCGATTGTGAAGAAACCAAATTCTCTATTCAATAGCCACACAAAACTGTCCGGTCCGAAACCAAGCTTGGAAGAAGTATGTGAAAGGGCGCAGTTAAAAGCCGATCCCTAACTTGTTGTTTGTCATTAAGGGAAACTACCCTACTGCTTCAGGCGAAAGGAGGGAGCATTGTAGTGAGGGAATGACGGATTGCCCTTCTCTGGGTTAGGGGGATAGCCAGTAGCTTTAATGACTTAAGCCGGTTCGGGCGGGTGCTGGGCTTTTGCATGTGAAGCCGTTTCGGCCGTCTTGGGCGTTAGAGGGTTAAGATTGATTGGACTGATTTTATTTTATATTGTTTGAGCACACATTAATAATATTTCATTAGAGATTATAACAGGAATAATATATTTAAATTACTATATGATACGTTTATGTTCGCAAATTCAATTTCTAATCAAAATTGAATTCATATTACAATTTAGTATAAATATATAATACATATATGCTGTACTTCATATTTCTTTCATTATTTTAGTTTTAAGTAAATATAATTGATTGTGTCGACGACACCTTTTCCATTCAGAAGATAATTGTTCTTGTATGTGTGGTTCTACAAAATGTAGGAACGTTTGAATTTTTAATTCTGTAGTATCAATTTTGTTAATCGAGGACGATTATAGGTCAGAAAGGCCGATTGTTGAAGTAATTTTCAGCTCTTTGGCCAGATTGTGCACGCTACTGTTAAGATTGCCTTCACACAGTGAAAGAGAGAACTGAAGAATGACGCTAGGAAGGTTGTTGGCTGTATCGCTCTATGCTATTGTTTTTAATAAATGATTTAAAAAGACAGTTCTCCATTTCAATACCTCTCCAAGTGCACAGTGAAAGCAACATGGAAGCCAACAATTGACATCATCATTGCACATCTGTTACTTCATTATCTGGAATATTTTAAACATACTTTATGATACGTTCTTTCGAATTTTAAAAACCCATCAGCAGCTTCCTTTAAAATGTGTTTTAAAAAGTGTTAGCAATTTTAATTCAACGTTTTTAAAACAGAAGGATGGAGGTGGCTACATGCTAACGACATAAACTTTTTTTTTATGACGAATATTCACCGATTCAACGCGAATCAACTATCAAACCAAGTTAATTAGCTAATTAATAAGGTAAAGAAATTTTCGTATAACGACGACTTGGACAATATGTATCCGATTGCGTTGTTTTGTTTCTGTTCCTGAACTGCGTGTTCCAAAAATAGATTAGTTGTGTGAATGCAGTAAACTTCAAATCACATGCAGTAAAATTAAGAATTATAAATAAATTATAAAATAAGATAAACGAATTTTGTAATAAATAAAAAGAATAAAGCGAATTTCGTTTGCTCAAGATGTACAATGAGATGCTGATGTTTTGGTAATCAATTTGGATGAAACCACTGAACGAAATTGAACATTTTTTTGGTCATTACATATTCACATGGTAGGTAGATATTTTAATTAATATCGCACTGGAGCAACACAATTGATGACGGTAAAAGATCAATCCCGAAGGGAAAGAACTGAGGACACCACGTAATTTTGAACCACGGTCAGATGACGAGATCGTATCTGAGCTAGTACACCACATTCCAAACATAATTTCTGTCGATAGGATTTCAGACAACACATAGGATCAGTTGATCCTCTGAACATCACTCATGTTAATGTAAAGTTCCTCATAAATAATCTCGAATTTGAACTGTTTTGAGTACTGCTAATCTAAAGATACTTCTCTAAAATCATTGGATTGTTCTGCATAACTAAGTAGGTAAGATATAAACACTATTTAAAGAATAAAAATGAGACACACTCAGGATTCAGTAGTTATTTGAAATTTACTGATTGCTCAGAGGTTTACAGCTTTGCACTTTAAAACATTGTTAAGACTGAATATATTTTGTGTACTATTTTTTTTTCGTTTTCAAATAAAGCAACTGCGTTTTGCAAAACTATCTCAGGCAATTTTCATTTTCATTTTGGGAGGGAAATGCACAATTTATGACCTTTTTCTCTTTCAAGTGAATCCCCATTACACAAATACTTGCTCAAAAGTCTGAATCCTTAAAATTGTACCAACATATTGCTCTGCCATTTCCATCCACTTCCATTTTCCAGTTTTTCGTGCATTTTCACTTCTGTTTTCTTATAAGACAATAGACTGGAGATATGAATCAACAAACAAGCCTTGGAATCATCAGAACCAGAGCTTAACACACTTAAGAAAACCGAGGAAATTTTCGGGAAAATCATTCAATTGGAAGAAAGGAAAAAGACTAGATGTTCTTACTCTGGAGGCAGTTTACGCATTTTTAATATACGAGGGGTTTCTAGAAAGACTGCACTAAAAGCAAACTAGCAAGGCTCATAATTTTTATCCCAATATAATTCAAAGGGTGTCGATGGAAGCCGTCAGTGTTTATTTAATAGAACTTGGAGCCTCTTAATAGAATCATAAAAAAATATAGCAGTCTGTATACAGAAGCTCAAAGTTTGAAAGGAAATTCAAACCCGAGCGGTTTGGGGATATTCAACTACTTTTGGTTGGTTAAGGTTAAAATAAAAGTTTCAAGTAATAACGTGATTTTTAGACATTTAGGTCATTTTTTATTCAGAAATTTGATCATTATTGCAAAAAATGTTTATTAATACAAATTACTTAAATATAGTTACAAAATTTAATGGGATTCATTTAGCTAAAGGAATGCATAGCCAGATAAATTGCCTGCCATATTATGTATACTTGATCAAAAACGCACGAATAGACAAAGTTTTGCAACTAATTTTTTTCAATTCAAAAACTTCCTTCAATTCTTCAGGTTTTTTCCTTAAAGTGTGAGGAAAAGAATAAGAGTTCTCATATTTTTTAATAAATTCGACTGCACTTCTGTCAGGGCAGGTAGTTAATTAACGTCGCACTGCTACAACTCAACGGGCTATTGGCGACCCCTTCTGGCAATATCTTTTCAATTATACAAAGAAACAGAAATCAAGTTATAAACTCCCGACATTAGCTCTTACAGCACAAATTTATAAAGCTTTTATATTTTTTGTAACGTAACAGACAAACTAACACAACACATTTTTAAAGAGTAAATCAGTGTAGAAATAAATACGGAGAGTCCGCATGTAATAGATGCCTTTATTTAGTACAAACAGCTGGCTTCACCAAAGGTTTATAAACTAGGGAAATGTGATCCCAGGATAAGGAATGGTTCATATATGCTTTAAGTGCAATGTTAATCTGATTTGAAAACAATGAGAATATTGCAATATAGTTGTGCATAAATATATTTGACAGAAATTCAAGCATTCAAACTTAATGCATGTTGTTAAAAAAAATTGCTTTTAAACATTAATTTTCTTTTAAAAAATGAAACGGGGGATTTAAAATGTATAAACCCACTTTCACTTATGCCATCACCGTCATTTTAAATCACTTTAGTTTTACCTAAGCTTTTCCAAATCCCCAAACATTTTAATAGAATTCCTGGCTAAAAAAAATGTGGAGGAGGATATATTTTATCTTGCAGCGCGACTGATCTCAATCCAGTTTAAATAAAGATTTCATTTATAAATACTACTCTTGAACGACATAAATTATAATAATGCAACAGCATTGTCATTTATATATTTGATATAAAATTCAGTACAAGTTTGAAACGCTCAAAATCACCAATTACATCACATTTAGTACCGCCTAAATCCAATTTTATTAACTTTACCTGGTTGACGAGAAATTATTTCATCGCCTTAAAGCAGAACCCATCATTCGAGTTTTTAGAAATTTTCTTTTCATAAATTCAAACCATCATATAATTTTTTTAAAAGTTAGTATTTCGCTACAAAAAAAGGTTCAAGCTATTCCAAGACATTGTGTAATGTTCGTTGACAGAAGTGAATAAGAATCCGATGAAAAATCGAAGATACCAGGAACTATCAAGAATGATAAAAAGCAATGATACGGAAAAGCTTTGTAGGTGTCCACTTTCGGTGATTGGTTTTGGGTTTTATGGCGCAGGGGCCAAGCTGTGCCAAACACGAGACAACCAAGGTAGGATGGCAACTTCCACTCTCGCAACTAATTATCCCGTAACAATACTTTACAGACAAGACTCAACCCCATTCTATTCAAGCATCTAGCAAGCAGGACCATCCCTAGATCAAACAGTACCCAACGAAAAGCTTTTAGTATCATAACATTCCAACAAAAATACACATAATTTCATTTTTTCCTGCAAAATATTTCCAAAAGGTCAAATTATGCATATTTGAAAGTGTTTGGAGGGAGGGGGACTTGTGTATTTCTATTTGCTCTCTTCTGTGCTTACAACGTTTTTCAGAGGAAATTTTATTCATGGAAATAGAACTTATCTAGATTCAATTTTTAGTACGGTTAGTGTAACATACTTTAACAGGGAAATTTTGCATTTAGAATCAAAAAGTTTACGAGTGAAATTTTTAAGAATTTAGAGTGAGCTGACTGTAACTAATTTTAAGTCATATTATGGACTGAAATAATATATAATGTAAAATAAAAAAAGATAGCTTTACTCTGATCACTCCCAACCTTCAGTAACAGCTGCCAAGCTCAAGTGGCATTGTACACATACTTTGAGATAAATAATAAGTAAATTTTGATACACTATTCGTGGACGCCTTTAATTAGATCGTTAGCTGACACAACAGTAATATACGAGTATAAACTATTATACATACACAAGTATGTAGTTTGTGTAGAACAAAGTGAGAAGTCGAGAAATTGTTGAGGAAGGGGGCTTAAAGCACCAAGGGGCACTTTTCCTAATTGAAGCTGCTGAATCTAGATTAAAAGAGCAAGACCCCACAGCTCTCGTAAGTGTTCGTAAAATAACGAAATCAAAATGCAGAGTAATTTCACTGAGCGATATCACTCCACTTTATTTTTCTGGAAAATGGGTAGACAGAGCCAGCGATATCTTGGAGTAATTTATTTCACTGACTTTTTTTACTCCATCTATTCCTGCTCCAACGAGATTGTATTGGAGTCCGAGATTCTCGACACAAGTCTATTCCTTCAATCCGAGGACAAGTCAAACTTAAGTAACGTCGCTTTGAAAGTGTCATCTTTAGCAGTTTCCGACTACAGATTTATCGTTAGGTACCAGACGCAAAAGAGATGACGAGTTGAAACAAATCTATCACTACTAGGATAATGAAAAAACCGTCATAACGACGGGTGCATAACAAAATGTATTTATATTTTAGTCACATTTCACACATATGCTAGCCACTACTTGGCTAGCCCGGCGTTGCCCGTGATGTAAGGTATTAAGCTGGCGTTTAATTTTCCGCAGATTTCAAAAATCCGTTGAAGTTATATTCAATTAAAAAAAATTTTATTAAAAGAAAATCATATTTTTAGGTATCTATCTAATGTGAAATTTTTCGCAGATTTCAAATCCGTTGAAATTTTTACTCGATCTATAACAGTCTAGGAGATAGAAAAAAGAACTAAATAACTTCAGTTTTAAGTTTATTTGTTTTTAACCGTCTGCTGGAAAATCATTCTTCCCACGCAAAATGAAAACGGAAACGAAAAAATAAATAAATTTAGAATCTCTATGATCTTCTATGATGTTGCATTCAATAATTAAATTTCATAAAATTAGTTTTAAAGAAATGGTCTAGATTGAATTTTAAAATTCGTCGCGACCCAACAATTGCAAAGATTTTGGACTACCTGTGCCAAATCCCATTATACTGTAAGTGCCATAGATTCATCAGGACTTTGCGTGCAGAAAACAAAAACTTCCTTTTATAATATTAGAGAAGATAGAAACAAATAGAGAATTTTGAATGCGCCAGCAAGTTTTACAATTTTTCAACCGACTTCCACGAGATCATCCGTCTTCTAACCAGACCCACTATACAGAAATGGCTATTTAGCACGAGTTTCGTATTGGTTCAGTTTACAAGCAAGGGAGTAGCAATCCAAATATTATGATGGGGTCTCAAGTAGTATCATACCTAAACACGTTAAATTATGAATCACTAAACAAAAAAGGAATAAAACTTCATAAACACTTCCTTTTTCATTTGATTATCGAAGTAACTTCTAAATTAACAAGCCTGCTGATATTTAATGTGAGACAGAAAATAAACATATGGGGTGTGGACTAACCTGCGGGTGATTTGACTGCATGCAGGAAAAGCACAACAGTACATCGAATTTGCGGATACAAAAAATTCAAATTACATTTTAAAAATACATTTGGAGTCTGATTTGATTACCAATTTTTTAGATTCCCGTTATAATACTTTAAGATTTCATATTAGCCTTTAGGCCATCCTGTGATTCGGCATCGAGGAGAAAAAGTTGTAGGAGTCTGAATCTCCTTTTCACCTTTGTAAACTTTTCCAGACGCAAGCAATTCAATTCCATAATATGACAGACCAAACCTCAAAGCTCGTTTCTGGTCAATGTGTTTCCATGTCTGATTCTTGAATCCCACATCTCGTGCATTTATCACAACTGGAAGAAAAAATTTCCTTCTAGTGTAACATTTAATGAGCAAAATGTAATTAACAGACTAAGCCTCATTCGTGGAGGAAATACAGGTGCCAAAACTATTGGTGAGAAAAGGAAAAAAACTAAACCTTAAACTAAAAATACATCCATTATTTAACGATTTTGTACTGATAGAAAAGTACAAATCAGAGACCACTTTTAAATAACTGATTTCTAAAGAACATATGCATGCATTCACATGGGTATCATTGTGATAATGTATTTAGGTATACGCAGATATAGTGATGCAGAAAAGAAAAAAGGCTTCATTGAAAGGAGGAATATTTAAGAACTAAGTCTCAAACTTCAAGTACAGTAAGTATACGAATCTTTCCTCAAATCCTCTAAAAGTAAATTGCAAACCTTTTTGAACCAAGAATTACATGAAACGGTACACATGAAGCATTAAAGATAAAATCGAAACATATTCCAAATTCTTCTCAAATAAAGTCAGCAGTAAAAGTAGATTTTCCTCTGGAGAATAAAAACAAAACACAAATGAAGGTTCAAAGGATTGGCCCTTTTATTTTCTTACACCCGCCAACGTCAAGAAACTCCCTCTTATATACTAATAACCTCTAACAAAGAGTGCTCCCAGAATAAAAGGTAAAGACACGGGTTTAAGAATTCAAATTAGTACACTCGTTTATGCAAGAGCATTCACCACAAGTGTGAATATTTTTGTTTCAAGATCCAAAATAAAGTCAGCGTCCTTACAAATTTAGTGTCAAGTACTATTCTGAACTAAACAGTTACATATGAGATGACTTAACTGAATATGAATGGGGAATACATACATCATTACATCATAGAAATAGAAACAGCATTAGCATTTCAAAATGTAGCAATCAAAAATCTGATTTTTTAAAAACTTTAATTATTTATTTTAAACAGAACAGCAGACTTTTTCTTGAATACAGTAAAATTAAAAATAAAGCTCTTCACTCTTTATCTTTAAAATAATAGTGATTTTATTGGAAGTAGAAATAACTTTAACGTAATTTTTAAAATTTAAAATGAATTACAAACCTTAAAAAAACAAAAAAATGCAAGCTTTTAAATTATTTGGATTTTGAAAAAATATCGCAATATTTTTTATTTTGAAGTTTCTGAAAACTAAGCATTTGAGTTTAACAGCATATTCAGAAAATTTTAGTATTCTATTTCACTTATTTCAACGTAATTTTTTTTAATTAAAAAAGTTTATTTGGTAATAATCATAAAATATTATTACTTGAATGCCAACTTGAATTGAGGATGGCAAAGCAAGACACAGGCAACTTCATTTTTTTTTCTCAGATACAGCAAAAAATTTTGAATTATTTCATACAAATTTAATGATTATAGCAATTAAAAATTAGTGTGTAATTTTACATCTATAAATGCGAAGCAATTTCACGATATCGATGTTATAGTTTTCTGATGTAATGATCTTTCATGAGCTGTTTCATTTCCAGTATAATAAAGTTGTGTGGATCTTACACCAACATCCTCAATATTGGTCGTTTTATCCAGTCATTAGAATAATAAAATTGTGATGAAAATAAAAAAAGGTGAAAAGAGTGAAAAGCCAATAACAAAAATAGCATCTTTGAACTTATACTAATTATTCATGTGTAAATTCATGCATTTTTGTGGAAATATTTTTTAGATTTAAGCTATTACAGAGCTAAGTGAAGATTTATACATGCCACTTTACGTTCATGTACCAGTTTCATATTTATATTTAGCACAATATCAAAAATGGTTACAACTCTAAATTAATATTTATTTCCATTAAATAGCAATGCACTTTATTATACTCTAACAAAACAAAGGTTTCAAAATTTAGCTAGAAAATATGCTCAACTTATAATAGAGATGCTTAAAAATCAATTCAAAAGGCATAATTGGATTATTCTGTAAAATTCTCTTATCAGTTATCACCTTTTAACATATTTTCCAAAATCTTAGTCAATTCAATACATTGATATATCTTAGCAAAACAAGTTCCAAACAGTTGAGGAAGATTTTTCCGTTACATGCACATTTTCTCAACAGTAATTTAATTACGAACAATTTGTTTGAATTTATACGTGCTTTTAAATTTGTTCATAGCCTCAAGTTATCCAATGCTTCATATATTGCTATGGACAAGTAATATATTTCAACAAGAGTTGGATCGAAATCACATTTCAAAATGCAAACGTATCACACCACTGCCTCAAAGAGCTCTGGAAATACCACATGCACACCTGGATTCATATGGATGGTGTAATAGTTTTAGAGATGAGCTGCTATTCTGATAACAGTTTAAAAACAGTGCAATTACAATGTAACAGTTAGTAACTGTTGTCGAGAATATTAACAGCTATCGATAGATGTTGTGATAGCTGTGAAACCATAGGAAATGTAAATATAAAATACAAAGTAATAAAAACATCTTCATGTACTTCTAGAACACAAGTCACTATGCCAACACTAGTTTACTCACCAAGAAGCCTAATAATATTGTCTAAGCTCTCCATTTATTAGCTATTTAAAAGTGAACCACACATTGGCATACTAAAAAGTATTTTTTAGAAAATTTCATTTATTTCAAAATTTAATATTTAAATAGATAGGCTTCTTTGTATTCTATTTGTTGAATTAAAAAAAAAAAATTTTACATTCTATTATAAATTTATTATTCTTTCTATTAAAAATAATTTGATTTCAAACTTACCTTTTCGATAAATTTTGAATCAAACAAATTTAGTTATTTTTTAAATACTTTAATGTTTGTAAAAAGTTGAGCTTAAAAACTTTCGTACAAAACGACTCCTTGATAAAATATTTTTCAATATTAATTTTTTTTTTAAAGCAAGATTAATAGAATCATTATAGTATTTACTAATTTTTCCTCACTCAACTATTTACAAGATGCAACTATCTCAAATGATTCTAAATTAGTAAAATTACTTTTAATCTTCTCTTGAAGGCATTGTTGTGACTTGTGTTCACATATAGTATTTTTTTTCAAACTATATTTAATAACACATAAAATCATCCACATGATCTCGTGAAGAGATTGCAGAATTAATGATTACTAAAAGGTCAATAATTTGCATCACTACACTTTAGTTAAACATTACTAATAAAAATTTAAATTAAGCATACAACACATAAAATGCGTAAAAGTGAAAAAGCAAAGGCTTTCTTCTACCATTAAGTTAACCATATTCTTAGTTTTAACAAAATATAATTTGGAAGGAGTTTTTTACATTATATATACATTTGTTACATTCTGAGATTAAATATCCTTCACATAAACGAAGGTGCGATTGATATAATAGTGCATAGGATAAGGAATCTTATAATTTTTGTTTAACACATTTTAGGAACACAAAAAATAACATAAGAGCTTAAGCATTTTATGAAAAGTATTTTAGAGAGGTGTGTAAATATTTATGAATATTTAACTGTACAAAAATACAAATTTTAAATTAATAAGTATATTATTAAGAATTCAGTTACAAGTCATTTTTGAAAAAATACCGTTTTACTTTTTTTTAAACATATAAATATTTTAGTTTCAAAATAGGTTATTTAAGAGAGTCTTTGTCACAGTTCAAGAGATAGAAGCAGTACTCTGTTGCAGAGCTGCAGAAGCACTCTCACCAAGATCATAAGCAATACAGTGATGCATTGTAACGGTCCATAAATTGCGTTTAACAGAAACTCATACTTCAACAATGTTCTTGTGTAATGCAATCAGTCATGACAAAATAAACATCTTCATTCAATAGCAAGTGCCTACATACTGGATGTGTTTGGACTTGAGAGTTCACACTCTTTCTACAGCTGCTTCCAAGCGATGAGGCATTTGAGTGGTGTAAAAGGCCAATAACTTTAACACAGTTGTGCATTTATAACTTATTTTTTAATTTAAAATTACGTAACACGATACATATGTACACTGAAGAGCCAGAAAACCAGACAAACCAGCTTAATACTTGGTAGGGCACCCACTAGAATAAAGAATTCGAAGAAAACGATGGGGCATAGATTCCACCTGGTTCCAGAAGTTTTAAACACCACTCGATGGCATTGAAAGTAATAATTTCTGCAGAGCGGTCCCCGATTCTGGTGCATTCAGAGGTGTAGGATTGCGTTCCACGACACATTGCATGGCATGCATTCCACAGCACGTTGCATGCTACAAACGTTCGATAACATTGAGATCTGGCGACTTGGGTGGAAATGGTAACACATACTCAGTGTTCTTCAAATCATAATTTTAAGAGTGTCCAGACTTATGAGGTGGCATATTGTCCTTTGGAAGAAGCCAAACTCATTAGAAAGAACATAGGACCTGAAGGAGTGCAACTCATGGAAAAGGATGCCTACATATCGCTCACCACTTGGAGATATTTTCCCATATACCAGTGAATGACCTCTAAGTAAACGTCATACCATTATAAGGTCACAACAAGTCTGTGAACATGCAGGATCCAATGTCTAGTGTAGTTTTATCCACATCCTTCCATCCATCTACCGAATAGTTGGAAACGCAACGTCAGATCAGGCTATTCGTTTCCACTCATCAAGAGTCCAGTGGCTGTGTTCTCAAGCATAGGCAAGGCATATAGCAGTGTTTTGAGTTGGGTGTTTGCTCATAAAGTACACATCTTTGAGGAAACATCGCAGTCCTCATACTGATGCGTATTAAAGAACCAGTATTGAATTCCAGAGTCATTTGAAACAGGGTTGCAAACCTGGCATGGAAAAAATTCTTGACAGCCGATGCTCAGTCTTTTTTATGTCACACTGCTGTCATGAGTTCCAGGTTGCCAGAATAGATGCTTTCGATAATGTTGAGATCTGGCGATTTGGATGGGTGTTGACCAGAATTTTGGCGTATGTAGACTTACGAGACGGTATAGTGTCCACTTGGATGAGGTCAAACCCATCAGAATGACCGCAGAACCTGTTCGGGTGTACCTCATCAGAAATGATTCTAACAAATTCTTCATCTCTCAGGGATCTTCGTACCCTAATCAGAGGGTCCCATTGAATGGCATCTAAGGAAACCTCATACCATTATGAGGCCACAGCCAGCCGTTAGAATCACCTGTTGACATGCAGGCTTCCATGGCTTCAGATGGTTAGCTTCCTTTACGGATCCTTCCATCTGCTAGAAACTGTAGGAAACAACTCTCAAAACAGGCTAGTTGTTCCTGTTATCAGGGGTCTAGTGGCTGTGTTCCCAAGCATAGGCAAGGAGCATGGTTGGGTGTCTGCTCCTTCAGTCCATGTCTCTGAAGGAACATTGCAGTAATGTTGGTGTTAATTCAGGATCCAGAATTGAATTCAAGAGTTTTTTGTAAAGTGTTGATTCATCCCAGACTATGTTGGTTCACCCAGTCTTTCCATGGCCACACTGCTGTCCATTTCATGAGCTCCAACTATTAAACTGAATAGAAAATTGCTATTCTTCCACAGACGTCTATTGCTTTATATTTGCATTGGAAGACTCAACCAATGACATGCATAAGTAGTGTTTTCATTTATTTTGTAAAAGGCTCATCGTACCAGTTCTTCTGGCACTTCAGTGTACATATAATTTAACATTACTTCAAAATTTTTAGTCATTAAATCAGCTTTACAGTTTACTTTCTAAATGAAGGGCTATGTTAATATGGTTAACACTTAATCCTCTATTAAAAGATACAATATATGAAAAATGACTAACGATTTAAAAACATATACAAATTACCAAGTCTACTTTTAAATTCACATTTTACACAAACAAGATTCATTAAAGATCAAAATATTCACAAATATTTACAACGTTTTGATTGCTACATTTTAATTTCCAAAAGAAAACTAATCCTCTTTACCACATTTTGTTAATTTAATTTATTTCGACGTAGATTAAGATCACATTTATTGATTTGGATCTCATCAAATCAGCTTTTTCAGAAAGTATGTTTATTTTAAAATTCAATTTTATGGAAAAGTCCTCTTGTATAACCTTTTAAGAAAAATTCAACTCTTCCTTTAAAAAAAAGAAATACGAAAAATGTTTGCAATTTAAGACTTGTGTACCTCTTCTGCCACTTCTAGAAAAAGATTTCTGCAAAGATCATTCACAGATTAATTTATACGATTAAACTTTTTTTTTCAAAAGAAAATGAAATCACTAAAAGCTGTTTAAAAGCAGCTTTTAGTCATTTCAGATAGTAAGGTTTCCCCATTACATATACCTCATTAAATTCTCAAAATTCACTGTACTTTTTTAGCTAATTTAGAAAATTGAAACCTTTAATAAAAAAAAAACCTTTGATCAGAAAAAATTATAGTGCCCACTGAGCTTCTTGAATCTTGAAATAACAAATGTTGATCTGTCAACAGAGATGGCCAACTTTATCAGATGTCAATAGAAAAGCAGAAACAGAGTACAAATTTAAATTACAAAACATTAATGGTCAGCAGTTGTGGTTTTCAAAATTAACGAAAATTGTATGGTCAGAGTAATTACCCTGTCTACAAAGAATTCCCGTCTTGATGCTGATTTCACCACTGCACCATCATTGTTTTTATTTTCAACCAATTTCATCTTACTTTGAAAGGCTATGCGAGAAAAAAAATATATAGACTTCCATCAAATTTAATACTTTACAGATCAGTTTGTTTAAAATTATACAAGTGATAAAAAGCTGAAGGTTAACTGTCAAAGCTCATCAACTAGAGAAAGGAAACTTAATTTTATCAGAAAAATAAAACACAAGTAGAGCCTTTTTAAACATTACGCTTAAGAGGCAAATTCCCCAAATATTTAAGAATAATTTGGTTGTTACGCATAACTGTAGAGGAAAATCAGACACTTATTTGAGAATTAAAAAAAATTGAATCCGCTTCTTAATTAAGAGGAATGAAGTTAGTGATAAAAGGGTTTTGGTACAGTTGAACAGACAACTGACAACCTGCTCTGATAATGATGTGAAATGAAGCAGAAAAGAAACTATTTAAATATTGATTTCTTCCCACCAATTGTTCTCCAAGTTTTGGCACCTTTCCTCACCATTAAAAAAAGGCAACTTGGCAAAATATTAGATTTGGTTCCAATACAGGAATTTAACAGTCGTTCCAAAGAACATTCAATTATTAATTCATTTTCTTGGAAGAGTCACAATTTTTGGTATTTGGATACGAATGAATACTCGTGCCCCCTCTATAATTTTCAATTGATATGCAACATACTGGTATCTCTGATCCGCTCCTCAAATAAATTAATTTAGTTTATTGAGTGTTAATTCAGGGCACAAAATTTCCCACTCGCCATTGTCAATCGAAATTTTTTCTTTGGCAAATGAAAATTAAGTCACACATCTGTACAATTTTTTTCGCTTCTTGTCTCTAACGAATTGTAATTACCCCACTCTCAGAAATCGGACGCGACGGCCATCGCAAAAGAACAGAGTGATATACCACGTGGTCAAGTAAGCGCGTCCCCTACCCGCCGATAGCAATAACGAAACCGAAAAAATGCTCCACTGTGCACCTGCACTTTCTTTAAGGACCTGCCCCGATTGTCAACGGCCAATGATTCACAACAGGCTCCGATTATTGTGTTTACAATTTGGAGGCAGAACTCCAGTATACGCCGATACGAACTTCCGAATTCGCGATCACGTGACCTAAGTAAATTTTGACAGCTTGCCAAAATAGGGTTTGGGAGTTTGAAACTTCTTTTAAAGGAAAACAAGTGCACACTCGCTTTCTCACTATAGCTACTGGTCCCGCAGACCACCCAGATTTTTAATCTACTGGTCCGATCGTATTTTTAGTGATCTCTGACCACCCATGATTTCGAACGTTGTATATAGTTATATAAAAAGGATACATGCATGTGTATATTTTCTATACAAATCTTCACCGTTTGACCAATCCACATCAAATTTGGTACTCTTATACTTTAGAAAACTGCGGATAACATAAGGCAAAAACGTTCTTGTCTTCAGACGAATCTGTAGCACTTACGACAGTGAAAATTGGCACACAGATGGTCCTAAAAGTGCCCCCTAGAAACCATAATTTTAAAATTTAAAGTTTGTTTTCCTGCAATAAATGAATATTCACAAGGAAACGCGTTCTACAGGAAACTTAACAGGGAAATGTCGCGGTCATATTTGAGCATTACTAAATTTCTTAAATCATTATCTTCTTGTTCAATATTTTCCTAATTTATTTTTATTACTCTACTTCAGCTCAGGAAGTTGAAATTCAACACTTAGCACATCTTTCGTTTTTCAGAATTCTACATTTTTTCATCGAAATTTGGTTTGTATGTCTTAGTCTTTTGCATATATTGCAATACATTATTCAGGATCTAAATGTATATATTTGCATCCAAAGTAAATTGTAGAAGCTATGAACAAGTTAAAACGAAGTTTAAAATATTTTCTGTACAACTTAAATGATTTTATTTTTCTTTGTAAAAAATTGACATCATTATTGCTATTTATAATCAAAATGTGATTATTCTAATTCACTTTTCAATCAACATTGAACCATTTCAACCCAAGCAACTCTGGGTTATTCAGCTAGTGGATGATAAAACATCTAGATTGATTAATTTAAGAGGAATTCGTCGACTAGTCAAATTTAAGGAACTAATACTACAGGATTCTGTTTTATAAATCTTACACCTGCAATGAAAGTGTCCAATCTTCCAAAGTGATCGAGGCTATTTGCAGTGACATTGCATTCAGAGATATGAATAAAAGCAACTAGTGACGAGGTGAATTGGTTGCTGCTGAAATATTTCTACAACCTACATCTGAACTCTGATACACAAGTGAAGTCTTATGACTTTGTCACAACAGCTGTACTAGTTTGTCGAGTATAACTAGTTAAAAGATGTACTACTCCAAGTGCTCAGGGGCAACAGAGAGGTGCTATCAGAGAAGGTTAGGATGCAGTTGAAAAAACACATGCGCCTATACTTTTAGGGGTCTTTAAGTTGAATGGATTAAGTTTTAAGGCTCCAGGGGCCACATTTGGTGATGCTACACCAAAACAAACATCAGTATTGGATTTGCACACAAGAAACATTTACTAACACAGAAGAGAGAAATGCATCCAGAGAGGAATTGAACCTGTGCTGCCTACAACTTGAAGTTGTTAGTGCAGTGGGTTTACCTACTGAGCCATGACTGCTCCTATGGGTTGTTAGGGAAGGAGAACCGATGGCAAATGAGGTTACGTGAAGACTAGCTATTGATCATTATAGGCTACTCTGTTGGGCAAGAATGTAGACGTTTCATATCACTTATATAAATGTATACATATATACAGAAAATCATTAAACGTATTGTTTATTTGTAATATTACAGCCTTTTGGTGGGCATAAAAATGGAGAAATATTAGACCTTTAAGGAAAGTGATTTTCGGAACTTGTCTCTGACTTAGTGAAGTGTGGTCATGCACACAAATTCAGTTTCAAGGAATTTGTGGATGGAATGTTTAAGTGTTATAATTCCACTTTATACAAAAGAGGTTAAATGGTCAAGTCTAATCGGATGCAATTAAGAGTATATTTACATCAGTCTTAATTAATTTTAGTTAAATAACCACTGGATATTTTGCAAACAGTAGTTAATTTTATGATTGGCCCATTGAAGCATAGCAAAAATACCAACTGTCACATTAATGCTTTACAAGTTGCATTAAGTGTTATTAGAATTGCATTACTTAAAATAGTTCACATTTATAAAAAAAAAAGCTTCCTTTCCTAGAAAATTGCAACTTAGTCTATCGGGAGAAAAAAAAAACTAGATTTCTCACATTTACATCTGTTAGTATTCCTTACAAATGAGCTTAGCAATTAGGAATGGCACAAATGAGAAAATGGGCTCTTTCAATTCTATTAAAATAATTAAGTTTCATGGCTGGAATTTGTGAATTTGGAGAAGTTTCTCGAAGAGGATACTGTTTGATCTGGGATTAGCCCCGTTTAATATGTTACTCACCCATATACAATCATGTAGCATAGATATAACTCTTGGATTTTTTTTATCTAAAAGATGTGATGCAATAAAGATTTAGGCAGCAAGGTTAAAGCAGATACTTTACAACCCCAACACTACCGCCTACCAGAAACAGTAAAAACTTGCTTCATTGGATACAAGACTCACCTTAATTGTTTAGCTGAGTTGGGTTTAATGAAAGGGTTTAAAAGGAAGCCAAGTCTAGTATAAAACTAGATAAGTCATCATTAAAGCACTAAAGAACAATTCAAATGGCCAAAACAATATTGAACAGCATATTAAAACTATGTAGATAAACAAGAAAACAAAATAAAACACTCTTTAATCAAAAACTACTTAAAAACAGACGTTAAAGTTTGAAGCTAAAATGAAATATAGATAGATCCAATACACTGCATATTCACTGAAACAAACAGACGTAAAATAGGTTTGCTAATGTACAAAGGAGTCTCATATCACTGCTCATATATCTGCTCTTGCACAAAACTTTATAGAAAAGTGTGGGGACATCCAAGAAGATTCTATGTTACTGAAGAGAAATTTCAATGCACCAATTCCACTTGGATATACCTCCAACTGAGTAGCCTTTCACTACTTTATGAAGGAAGGCCAAAAGTAAGTGTTTGGCAAAAATGTGACAACCAGAAAACGGATTATGTAAAACTTTTATGATTTTTGGTAGGATAGTACGTAAATAGCAAATAGAAAACAGAACGATGAATATGAAATGTACCATTAAAATTTAAAAACAAAAAGCAGTAGATTAATAGTCCAGAATGACAGCTGCTTAACTTAGTGTTTTGTATGGGAATTTCAACCAGTCTATAGAAAATAATAAGCAAAACGAACTGAACATACGCTAATAAAAAAATCAATTGCCTATCACAAGATTTTGTTGTGTAAATCACCAAATACTCCAATGCAAGAAGGTGTAACTCAGGGTATAAAGTTCATTAAAAAAATTACAAACATAGCACAAGAGATTACAATAAAATTCAGAAAGATTAATGGTAACTTAAAACATATTTAACATGCAAGTAAAAAGTAATAAAAAATGGAATCTGATGGAGAATGATTAAATTGAAATTATTTTAGGATTTTAATATTTTTGACATTTTAACTACAAATTAACAGTTAATTGATGATTTTTAGTTTCAGTTTTTAAAAAATGGCCAGATTAAGTCTTGATCTAATTTTTTCTAATACAGGTTCATTGCTTTCCAAGTACCCTACACCATGGTTTTTGCTTGTTTTAGTGTTCAGTCATATTTTTCTGCACAACACTAATGGTTAGAATAGGATTTATGGCTACCATGAACACCCATGCTATACCAAGATTCAAACCCCTGAACCTATTGAAAGGAGGGCCACCACTAACCTTGGTTATCAGTATGTGTCCTATGCAAATTAATCATAAATACCCAAATATTTTCAACTGAATGAACAGAATCCAATAAACAGAAGGAATTCAAAGTAAAAATCACAAGTTTTTGGTACTGCTGTAAATATGAAACCCTGAAACACTTGAGCAGTTGAAAGCATTATAAGGTTAGGGCAAATCAATTCACATTCAGAAAAACTGCAAATGGCAATGAGATTTAGAATGGATCAAATACTGTCAAGGCCAAATCTACCAAATTGGTTGTTTAGTCACTGCTTTTTTTTTTGTTGCTACATTAAGGCCCTCATTTAGACTAGTCCGAGACATACTCCATTCAATTGGAATTTGCATCAAACATATCCAACTGTCTCATAGATGTTAATTCTCAATCATAGGTTGGTTTAGGTGTTATGAAGTTAAATGAGTGAGATATACAAGAGGTTTAGACTGGAAAATCAACGCACTTTCAAGATTTCATGTTTCTTAACGTTTCTATTTTTGGAAGTTTTCACCTATTGGAAATCCTAAATATATTTTAAAAGAAAACTAGTAAATACTATATTCAAGTCACAGTATATTGTTTAAATACAGATGTTTTGTTTAATTTTAAAAGTACTTGGATAAATGTATCTATTAAAAGCCATGTGACACATGAAGTTAAGAGAACAAAGAGGCCGAAAAATATATCAAGATTTCAGCTTCTTCAAGATTACCCGAGCCTTCTAATAGCTTGTATCCCTGCCTTACTGTAATGTATAATAATACTATAATAATACTATAATATTACTGTAATGTATAATATACTAACTGGCAATACTATAATAATTGTTTATGTATGCATCTGGCAATACCAAGTATATACTTCTGTATCTGGCAACTGTAACAAAATTGAATTGACATGTTTGATTCTTGAAGTGTGCAACTATAATGAACTCATGTTTAATCTTTGTTGATCCTGTATAATTTATTGTTTGGTTTAGATCAGACATTCCAAATATGGCGACGAGGTAGCAGGCTTAATGCCATGATTATTATTTTCTGAAAAAGTTCTGATAAATTGTAGTTGCGCAAATAGTTTTTTTTTGTTGTTGTTGTTCTGGTGTAACATGACAGAACCAACGAACGTGGCTGTTGTCACCACAGGAGTGGTGGCAAGCATAAATCAATTCAACATCCACGATGATTGGGACATTTTCATAGAACGGCTGGAACAGTATTTCCTCGCAAACAGAGTCGAAGAAGAACGAAAAGTGCCAGTACTGCTTACAACGGTAAGCGAGACTGTGTACAAAATTCTACGGAATTTGTGCAACCCGGCTACGCCATCCCAGAAAAGTTTTGACGAGTTAAAAACGCTGCTAACTCAACAGTTTAAACCGGCTACATCGGTTTACCAAAAAAGAATTGTGTTTGATGCGCTAAGGCAGACACAGGAATCGGTGAGAGAGTGGTATGTCAAAGTCAAGACCCTAGCTGCGGAGTGCGAGTTCGGTGCGAGCCTTGAGGAAAGAGTGAAAGACAAAATCGTCACTGGAATGCGATCCGGCCGATTCTTAGATCGTCTCTGTGAAGAGACGGTTGTGAATTTACCATTTGGTACTAAACCAGCATGTTCTATTTTCCAAAGAGTAATTGAGAAAACCTTACAAGGTGTTAAGGGTAAATCTGTTAGATGATATTTTAGTCACTGGGAGTAATGAACAGGAACATTAAAAAAATTTAGAGTCAGTTCTAAATAAATTACAAAGTGCAGGATTTCGTGTTAATCTAAAGAAATGTGAATTCTTCAAGGAGAGTGTTAAATATTTAGGGCATACTATTAGTAAAAATGGTTTGCAAAAAGATGGTGCTAAGGTTAAGGCAATGTCAGAGTTTCCATGCCCACGTAACGTTAATGAGGTTAGAATATTTGCGGGTATGATCAACTATTATTCAAAATTCATTCCGGATTTATCACCAAAAATGAAACCTTTGTATGATTTATTACAAAAAGGTATCGATTTCAAATGGACTACCAAATGTCAACAAGCTTTTGATTATGCTAGGAAATAAGTGGTATCAGACAGGGTTTTAGCCCACTTTGATAGATCTAAACCTTTAAGGTTATCATGTGATGCTAGTCAAAATGGAATAGGAGCTGTGTTATCACATGTTTTGGAAGATAAGTCTGAGAGACCAATCTGTTTTGTTTCTAGGGTCTACACCCCAGCAGAACAAAATTATTCAATGATACATAAAGAAGCTTTGGCCATTTATTGGGCTTGCCAAAAGTTATATCAGTATTTGATAGGAACCAAGTTTGAATTAGTGAGTGATCATAAGCCACTATTGGCTTTATTTGGAGAAAATCGCAGCTTACCACGCACTATGAAATTGTAAAATAATAGAAATTCAGTGTTAGTTGAATAGGGAATCGAAGGTCGGGAACGCCTATTGCGGTTATTTCGCTCTGCGCAGCATAGGATAGTTGCAAAAAATTCATCCCAGCGAGTATCCTTTAGGCACTTAGAACATTTTTAAATCTCTCATTTAGCATTCATAGAATGCAGAAATAAAACTCCCAGACTGTTTGGACGGTTTTAAAGTACAACCCGACTGCCCCGAACTTGTATTATAATGAACGCAAAAAATATTCTTTAGGCACTCTGAAATTTTTATAGCATGTTTATTAATTACTATTGAAAATATGTGCAAAAAGCCAGACGAATACGGCGGTTTTAAATAATAACCCGACGCAAATAAAGATTTTACATAAGTATCGGCAGCTGCCGGGGAACTGGCTACCCAAGAAGGCAG
The DNA here is from genome assembly GCA_947359465.1 of Metellina segmentata. Taxonomy (NCBI): domain Eukaryota; kingdom Metazoa; phylum Arthropoda; class Arachnida; order Araneae; family Tetragnathidae; genus Metellina; species Metellina segmentata. The sequence goes on along the minus strand of OX375877.1, from coordinate 5,727,629 downwards.
TGCCTTGGCTCGCCGGTCTGCGCTTGATTGCGGAGGAACCACGTGACTCTAGTTTGATGTGCAGCTCGAGCTACTTAGCCCGGTGCACACATCCGGTTTTTCAACGTGCGGCGCCGCTACCGCTACGCAAATGCGGTCTGAGATACATTAGATCCAATGAAGCAGTGCACACATGCCTCCAGCGCCGCTGGGGCGACGCACGTCCTACTTGCGTGAAATGTGTACCGCAGTTCCCCACGGCGCCGCACAGGAGTCTCCGTTCTGAATTAGCTTGTTTTTATAAACAAGTGGAATATAAATAATAATTTATAAATGGTTGTATCCAGTAACGTCTATTTTGTTACAAAATATACTTTTTTTACACCAAGTAAGCGAAATAAATACGTTTCCTACGATAGAATATTTATCGTAAATGGCGCGAAATGAATTCGTGCGTCATTTCACGGTTATGTGTGCATAGTTGGTCTACGTTACCGCAGTGGCACCGCACGTTCAAAAATCGGATGTGTGCACCGGGCCTTATAAAGCATTTTGGATGGGTTAATTTTTTTTCACGCAAATGTGACCACGCTGAAAATTATTTTGAGCTCATTTTAATTTTTTTAAAGGTTTTTTAAATACGGTTTTGCTATTAACACTTTAAGCATTAATATATGCACATGTGTATATAACTGTGTATATAGATAGTAGTCCGAGAGCTGATGACGAATTTGGGGAAGGTATTTTAGGCACTGTGAAGTTGTAAAATAGTAGCAAATCAATGTTAGTTGAATAGGGAATAGATAATCGGGAACGGCGTTTGTGGTTATTTCGCTACTGCGCAGCATATGACATTTGCAATAAATGAATCCCACCGAGTATCCTTTAGGCACTTAGAAATTTTTTTAATCTCTTATTTTGGCATTCATAGAATCCAGAAATAAAACTCCCAGACTGTTTGGACGGTTTAAAATAGATTGTAAAGATAGACGGTAAAGATAGATTGAAAATTTCAACGGATTTGAAATATGAGTAGTAAAAAAACTAGAAACAAGTTTCGTTCAAATATGAATGATGATACATTAGAAAAGTCTCAATTGCTAAAGTTTGTCTTCAAGGTTGTTACCATCAGCAAAAATTTAAAAAAAAAAGCAAATTTAAAAAAAAAAAGCAAAATCTGCTTCTAGAATAGAGAGTTTAGCAACATGTTCTTGGAATATATTAGTTTATATTAAAGTGGAAAACATAAGGGTATGTTACATTCATTTTTACTACATTGCATGAATATATTAATATGAAAATATTTGTTTCTAATAGATTATTTGTCTTAATTGTTAATTATGTGTATCATATTCATACTTTATTTGTTGTGTTGGTTTGGTGCTGATGAAAATGTACAAGTTTTTCTTTGTAAGTGGTTGAGGGGGGGGGGGGGGAGTGAAAGGTCGATAAAAGTTCTCCTGATTTCCTATGGAAATCTCCTAATTTTTGACTTCAGAAGGTTGGCAACTGGGAATATAATTAAATATAAGGAAAACCTGCTCTGTGTCCAAGAATTGATGGACAAAAAAGACAAACAGAATGGAGGTAGGAAATATTTATTGTTCTAAAATTAAAATGTTAAAATGATTGAATGGTATATGAAAGGCTGTTGTTTATAATGTAAATCTTGTGCTGGCTTTGATGTGAATGAAGGTTTTGAAATTATGGATGATTCCTATTGGAGGCTTGTGTGGTGAAAACGATGATGCGTGAAGTTCCTTCAGTCGAATCGAAAATGTAGCCATAGAGTAAAAGTCAAATATCGAGTGTCATGATCGTGAGTCTAAAGTCCGATGTCAAAAATAGGTGTCTTAATTCATGAGTCACATAGAGGTTAGTCAAAATCGGTAAATATGTCCGTAGTCAGTTTTTTCATTCACTTCTAGAGTGATCCCCACGACAAACTCCTAGTGATTGCGTCGAAGTCTTCGTCTGCAATAGGGGTGTTATTAGCAGGCACTAGAGTCTCATTGATGTTGTAATGTGCATGCACATGTGTAGCCTTCAGGCTCTCATCGATCCACTTATTGATGGCATTGATCTTAGTGCGTGTGTCCAATGAGACATTTGAGGCCTCCCTGTCTGGGCGGGGCAACTGGAGCTCAGGCTCCAAGTGCTCGATTCCATCATACATCTGGATCGAGTCTTCATCTTCGTAATCATCCAGCAATCCCTGGCGTTCTACGTCAACAGGTTTGCTCGGCTTGCAACTGAAAGAAAACCAAAAATTGTCAACGGAAGCATTAGTTTACGTACTTTACTGAATTTAGTTTTTGATTTTCCTCGTACTTGAGAGTACATTATTAAAATTCATAAAATTATCACAAATATGAATAACCTGAATCAAAATTAAAATACATCTGAAAATGATGTAATGTAATACTTAAAAACGTTTCTCAAATTTAAATGTCTACTTTTAAATTCTGTACGACGTAAGATATGTAATTAATTAATAAATATGCTGCTTAAGTTCTACTGGAGATGAATACCTAAGGTTATACAAAGATACTTACAATTTGGTCCTCAGCCAATTAGTCAGTGAAGCTATCTTCCTTTTAATGGGCTTCATGACGAAAATCTGAATGTCAAGAGAGAATCCTTTGGGGTCGCTCTTTTGACAATGTCAATAAAATATCCAAATAAATCTCAAAATCACTTTAAAATCGCAGAAAGCTTTCGAACATCAAAATACGCTTTCTCAAGAAAAAAAGTTTTTACTTTGTACCAATTAATGCACTGTATTAAGCTAAACAATATCATATAACAATGCGAAAATTATTTTGAGTTTCAACAACATACATAAGTGCCTATTGTTTTACACATATTCATTTGTTGTTGTTCACATGTACTTGTTTACCTGCTGAATATGTGTTAAAAAATTCTCATTCTTTAAATCAAGGGGCCTTTTATGACATATTTTAAGCCGCTTCCTTCCACACCCCCGCTTGAAAAGAAAAAAAAAATCCCTCGTTAATAAATAGATTTGTTCAGTTAAAATTGCGTATGAAGATAACGCACATTTGTATTAGATTCAATCAATACGTTTCTTTCAATCACTTTTTTATCCCCTTTTCAAAATGTGTGCCATATCCAGGACGAAATGATTGAATAATATAGGAATCTCAGTATTATCTAATCTAAGAATACAAGTATAATACGAGGGTCGTTCGGAAAGTTATACCCGTTATTAAATAAAATACAGACCAATTAAAAATTTTCAACCACACTTTTTATTTTCCATTTTGGTACCTTATACACTATCTCCCAATAACTATTTGGACACCCGGGGGTTGGCGAGCGTAAGCGAGCATGGGGCGGAGCCCCCTAGTATGTATTAAAAAAAAGTTACCGCCGCCGCAGGATTGAAAACTGTGTTGTTTAGCTCGATTCTTAGACGGTTTCCCAAGATAAGTCAGATCAGAAAAACATGAAATTAACATGGTTTGTTTGTCATCGTGTTCCCTGGACAATTGTAAATATCTTTTTCCGATGCGGTTATTAGTTAACGGCTTATTAAGTGTCAAAGTTGAAAAAGCCAAATTTCTTCCGCGAGTGAGCAAAACGCATACAAATTTTCAGTCTTAAGCCGTGAATTTTTTTTAAAGAGTACCTCTGAACGTAAATTTTTGCAGCTCCTCGAGTTTTTTTTTAAATTTCAATTTGGTTCTTGAAAATATTTTTTTTGAAATTCGGCAAAAAGCGGGACATTTTGTTACTTTTTTTAAAACTATCATATCTATCTTTTATTACTATTAGTTTTTACTTTTGAAAATACTGCAGTATACCTCAGAATGTACTCTTTCTTATGGTACAATTATTTTTAAAATTGGTTTATTAATAAATTCGATGCAATCAAAAGTTGGTCACACAAATTTCGTATTTTTTAGTTCGCCTAGCATGTTCCTCGCGCATATAAGAGTTGTATTTTTGACTATCGGGTTTGCTAGATATCAAATTTATCGCAGCAACAATTGCCATAAAAACGATTTCTTTTTATTTGGCGAGGGAAAAGGTTCGTTTTTTTCACTGTTCTCAGACGGTTTACCGAGAAAGTACGAAGTACAGATCGTAAAGTTAGATTCTAAATGGGACAATTTTCACATAGAGATACAAGTAGAAAAAATTGTTTCAAAATTCAACTTTAAATGGAATATTTAAGCTTTATATTTAACCTTTTTAAAACGAAAACGATTTCATTTTTGTGTTGATGTGCTTTACCTCAGATGAAAAATTACCCAATGCCACCCTTTCCTTGTGAAGAATAGCAATTGTCTTAAAAATCAATCGGGGCAGTTTTTCATGACTATCTAATCGTGGTAGTTAATTAACGTCGCACTGTAACAACACAACGGGCTATTGGAGACGGCCAAGGATGCATAACGCAGGACCACGGTAGCCCGTTTGGAAGAGAAGGAATGAGAGCTCGAAACGCGATCCAACCACAGATTGACTTGTTCTTGATGACTGTTACACGTTAAATACGAAGTGTCCTCATATGTCCTCGCTGTGGCGTGTTGTTTAGATAGAAGTACCAGCTTAGGTGTCGACCTTCTCATATCGCCTTGGTTCAGCATGACTAAGCGTTGTACTCGGATATTTCCCTTCCGGATGGATTCCGGACCGTTGCCAATAGTCCGTTGTGTCGCTCCAGTATTACTCAAATCCAACTACCTTCAAAATTCTAAATAAAAAAGAAGTTGGAATTTATGATGAGCGTGCCTATTTCTCATTAGACCAAACGAAAGATGCATCTGGACTTGTTCGTATCCCAAAGCAACGCGATACGTCGAGATGCATCGAACTTGAATCGATATACTTAACTTGCATCTAACTTCCATTACAATGTTTTAGTATGGTGGGTGAATACGTAACATGATACACTTCGGAATAATCGCGAAGGTGAAGTTCCGAGGTCAACACCTCGTCTTTTGGAATCACGATCAGTAGTGGAGAACCAAACCTGAGCTGGCACTCTACTCTACTCTACTGAGTACATTTGTGCTTTGAAATGCAGGTTTAAGGTATCGTAATTTTTGGGTACCTCACCTCCTCGAGAAATGTGTAAATATTTAAATTTTTTCTTATTTAAAAATGTGCGCATGATACAAAGAAGACTTCATAATCTAAATTTGATCCCTTTGTTTTAGGAGTGTCTATTGCACTACTATACCTTGTCGCCATTCGCTCTCGGAACTAGTGATGGGGAAAATGACTCTTTTCAGGGATAGGATCGAAACCGTTCACTCACTAAAAAGAGCTAGCTCTTTTTGATGACTCACCGCTCCTTTGAGATATATAATAATGTATATAACATATCGAAATGTATACAATATGTTTGGGCCATCGAACATCCCTCGTTGTCACGTGAGCGCATGTGTCCAGACGAAGAGGCGCCAAGCGTGCTTGAAACACCCACGCACACAACACTTGAAACACTCACTCATCCAGCAATTGCGCAGTTTACCTCTAAAATCAACAAAAGGAGGGAGACGGGGCCCGAGGACGATAGGCATTGCAGCATAGGGCTGCTAAGCTGTAAAATTTAATTGCTAAGGCATAAGATGGCCCAAAACCATGTCAATTCATATAACTTTGAAATTGTCCATAAAGAATAAATTACTTTGAGGACACTTCTACTTTTGTAATTCCCGTCATGAACCCATTGAGATTACAGAAATAGCAATTAAAATATCCAAACACGTTAAAAATCTCATTTTTGACCAAGAATTCTAAAAAAGTTTTCGATTTTATTGGATAGAGTATTTATTTGACTTTCCAAAACATATTTAATTTTTTCTCTGTAAATTACTTGAAGTATTAAGATTTTAATCAAGGCGGGAAAACAAGAAGTAAGAATGGAAAACACTGGAAATGGCCATTAAAAGGCCAAAAACATGGCAAAATCTAAATTTAAACCTTACTTTTTTTTGCAAATATAATTTTAGAAAGTTTTTTCAAATATTTAAATGGTTTCTCTTTTGGAAATTGAGTGAACTTTTTTAAAGAGAAGGAAGAACGAAATTGTTTACACAAAGAGCAAACGCAAGGGAGCAAGCGATGCACTTGAAGCTACCTTTAACTCTAAATTAATATTTTTGCATTATTTCCTCACTTCAAAAGTTATAATACAAAAACTTATAACTGGATTCTAGTAAACTTTTGAGAGTTTGTTATTTATAATGTTGTCAAGTGAATGAACTAGAATAATTATGCTGAGTTCAAAAGTTTCTAAATTATTACTATTTATTTAAGAAGTAGGACTGTAAAACTATAAAAAATCTTCTATTCATTTTTCAATCACTTGTAAAATTGTTGTTTATTTAAATATCCTTTTATTCTAGTTCATTCCCTAGAAATATGCAAGTAGTTTATTTTGGTAGCATCATTTTTCAAATTGGTTGAATAGATTTTCATGTAGCACATTTGAAGTTTTTGACACATTTCTTTAAAATTTCATACATAATTATCATATTTTTACAAAATTATTAATATATATTTTTTATATTTATAGCCCATTGCTATTGTTTAAAACACAAAACATAAAAATATCATTAAAATGTTTCGATACCACATTTAAAAAAAGTGTCTTGGACGTGTTTGGATACATTAAGATTTCTTTCTAAAACCACTTAGTTACCAAATGAGACTTCCTAATAATTTAAATGATATTTTAAAATCATATAATAAAAATATTAATAATTTATTTAAGTACTTAATATTTTTAACTATTTATTTTAAGATATAGGTATATAATACCCTCGAATACTCGTTGTCCCAAAGATTTTCAAAATCCAAGTCCCCTCCCTCTCTTTTAATAAAATATTTTCAAAATGCCTTGTTTTGTGAAGGCAATGCAATAAAAACGAGTTACGTTTAATTTAATTTTGTGTAGCTTTATTAAAATGATATCACTCCGGAGAAATCAAGGTTTTATTATAATTATTATATTAATGTTAAGTGAATAACATAATAACTGTTAGAATATGTTTTAATAACAACCTTAAGACTAGTTTTAATTAGTGCTAAAAGGCGTGATATAACTTAAGCCGTAAAAACACCCTTTCAATCTAAAATTGAATTAAATTTAAAAAAATAACATTTATGATAATACATAGATATTTAAAAATTTGAAACTTCAAAAAAGTAACAAAAAGCTAGGGAGCGCAAAAGAACGAATGCGGAATTGACTCTTCGAGAGCGATAGTTATCGAAAAGAGCCAAAGAGTTAACTTCTCAAAAGAATCAACTCCCAAAAGAATCAGTGAGCGCAAACGATCAAATGCGGAAATGATTCTTCGAAAGAGCCAGAGCTCGAAAAGAATCAACTCCCAAAAAGAATCACTGAGTTGGTGATCGCATGCGGAAATGACTCTTCGAGAGTGGAAGCGCTAATTGGTTAAAAAAGAGTTACCGCTCTTCAGCCCTGATTGGTTAAAAAAGAGCTATAGCTCTTTTTTTGACGAATCAGCGCTCGCTCACTCCGTCAAGAGAGTTAACTCTTTGAGTCAACTCCTGAGCGGATCGCCCATCTCTACTCGGAACATCAGAAAGGACGATCTACATCATTCCCAGTGTCGCTCGATCGCCAGGAACGGAGCGGTGTAGATGCAACTCTGCCAATAAGGGCCAGGTGTGTGAGAAGTTTCTTTTCAATGGCGAGCGATAAAGATAAGCGTAGACTCACCACATTGCTGTGGCGGATGGATAATTTCAGCTACTGGGACAGATAATGTCACGGTGAGAAATAATGGCCCACGTCTTGCGAACACCACCGTGAGCTACATCTCTTTCCTAAGGGTAAGGAGAGAGGAGATGAACACCTACGTGTAGAGTTTCATCCCTTGTCCAATATTATCATGGACTGTGAATTGTCTTTCTTAGATGATAGTAGGTCAGTTTTTACAACCGGGATTATACGAAATTATAGAATAGAAAAGGACATGCCACTTGACCTGCCTGATTTTCCTAGGCAGGAAGAGGTGTTCCAGAACAAGGGTCGTTATTCTTGCCACAAGAAACCCTTGACTGTGCGATTCCGCCCATGGAGATGCATATGGAATCCAACCAATCATCGACACATTTCCGTTTGCCCTTGAATCGATGTCCAGGAGGCATCTATCCTACTCCCTCAGGGAGTTTTAAGAACTCTACAGTGAAAACGGGTACCTACTGGGTTAGATAGGCTTCATACTTTTGAAGTATCATTTAACTGGAAGGCATCTACTCCGAAGATTTTGAAATGTGTTTACTCTATGATGGGTTCATCGCTATAAAACGCGGTAGGGAATTTTCAAATCTCTCCAAGAACCAACAATGAGCCACTTAACGTGCAAACTGTTAATATTAAACACTGAACGGAAAACGATTGGATCCATAAAACACAAACACAAATTCTATCGATAGGCTCATCCCCAAACTTGTACTATCCGCACTTCCTGACAAGGAAAGAGCTACTGGAGAACAATGATATCGACAGTATTGCTATCAAGATCATCACTAGTGGGAATAACACATATGACATGGTCGAGAGTAATTTCAAGGGGTATGAAGGAATAGAATACGATTTTCGAACAAACGACGTAACCACGCAGTGGATTGGTGACAAATCTGACTCTTTCAAACCGTGAAACGATTCGGGGATCGTCTTAAGAGAAGACCTCTTGTTCATCTACAATAACCAAACCCTGTTCGATTTCGAACTTCGTTCAGGCGACGTCTCCTTTCCCGTCCACAAGAGCGTCCTCAGTGCCCGATCCCCTGTCTTCAGAGCCTTGTTCTGTGGCAACATGCGTGAGGCTGACTCCACCTTCTTGGACATCCCGGACGTGGACGGAAAATCCCTCGACCGGATGCTGATCTTGGGCACTGGGAGGATGCAACCAGGCTGTACTACGCGGCAAACAAGTACCAGGTACTATCTCTGAAACAGGAGTTCTCGTCCAGCCTGCGATCCAGCATCAGTGTGGTGAACCTTTGCGCCATCCTGGCCCTTGCGGACAGGCACCAGGACTCTGAACTGATATCCTTCGTGGAGGACTTCATTTTGGAACCACTGATGAAGTTGTACTCTCCGAGGATTGTGACAAGTTTCTGGACAATAATCCTCATTTTGCAGTGATAGCCATGAAGGAGATATACAAGAAAAAGGTGCAATTGGAAAGCTAACAGGCATGCAGTATATTCGGACGTCATATTTAACTGCATCTTCGTTATGATTATGTTGTGAAAGTAACAAGGAAAAACAAATGCTTATCAATTTAAGATGAGTGTGTCCAACTAGAACATGAAATGGTATTCCCTGAGATAAATGTGATTTAAGAGTTATTTTTACTAATTCATCAGTATTCCTATAAATAAGTGCGTTCCTAGAATTTGCTTTGAAGTTTCAGTGCAAAATTTGAGTGTGATATAAATATATTTTCTGCGAGTTGCATTCCACACAACACAATTTTTTTATTAAATTCATAACCTTTTCCACATTTTCAGAAATCAAATGTGCTATGTTTTAAAAATCGTTTGATCACTTTATATACATAAAAATTTACCTTGATTGTATATTCGATATATTACTGTTAGCATTTTATATATCTGCGAACAATCATTCACCATGCATCTATAACATCTTTAATAAAAATATATTATTTTTGAAAATAAAATTCTGATATTTTGTGGTTTTATTTATAATTTTGTGTCAGTTGTGTACTAATAAATTTCATGACGATTTTTTTATTTACCTGTGTATATCATATTAAATGTAAAAAATGTAGGAAAGTATTTGTGGTTTTCTAGTTTTATTAAGACGTTTTACAGTAAATTTCACAAATGACGTTTTCCCAGTTGGATTTAATCATTTGATTTTATCAGTAGCTACTTATTTAGTTCTCTTAAAATATACAAATTGGCTTTTCCCACACCTGTTCCTTTTAATTTAAATATCCAAAATTTGTATTAACATTCTTTACTGGAGTATGTTATCAAACTTAAACGATATAGCTTTACGTTTAAACGCGATGGGGGGAAAAATCATGATTTTAAATTATAATATTGGGGGATCCGGAAAGTTCTGCACGTTTTCAGATTGAAGCTAGTTTTTTTATTATTTTGCTACCGCTGATAAGGAATGACCTGGATTGAAGCAGATGTTTAAAATTCGGTCTTTTCTGCTTACACTGCAAAATTATAGCATGTGTTGTGGCATATTTTTTGTTTCAATGCAGTGCTAGGAATGGAGAACCAGAAAGTTCATTTTCGTCACATTATGTGAGGTGTCTTTTATTTTAAGAAAGGAAAATATGCTAGTCAGACTGCTCGTAAAATGTGTGCTGTATATGGACATAGTGCTGTTTCTGAGGCTAAAGTTCGAAGGTGGTTTGATAAATTTAATGTGTAAATTTCAGCCTTGAAGACGGTGCCCGCTCTGGACGATCATCCTTTTTTAACGGCTTTCTGTATGGTGGGACTAAAAAGGAAATATTTACTATGAATTGTTGCCACAAAATCAAACAGTAAATTCGGAAAAAAACAGTTCTCAAATGGCAATATTAAAAGCAAAAATCGAAGCAAAGCAACCAGAACTGACCAATCGTCGAGGCGTTTTCTTCCAGTATGACAATGAGCGGCTCCACATTTCACTGAATGTCAGACGAAGACTTCATGTATTGTGTCACCCCCCATACTCACCAGATCTTGCCTCTCAGAGTTTCACCTCTTTGGATCACTTCAAAATTCTTTGAACAGCCTGGAATTCCAATTCTTTGGAGACTGTTAAATAGTTTCTCGACAACTTCTTCTCTACTATTATAAAAGGAAGGGTTTGTTTGTTTGTTCCGCGACCTCAAAATCCTGACGATCAATGGCACTTACAGCAATAAGATTTGGCGCACAGATAGTCCGAATTTTTTGCAATTTTTGGGTCACGGCGAATTTTAAAATTCAATCTAGAACATTTAAAAATGAATTTAATAATTTTATTCTCCGTCGGGTTCTTTAACGCGTTTCTACCAGAGAGAGAGAGAGAGAGAAGAAACACCGGAAACTGGACTTTTCTACCCACGTGACCTTGCCGTCACAGGCTTTGGAATCATGCCAAGCTTTTTTCATCGCGGTAGATTCTTAATTTATTTTTTCCTTTTCCGCGTTCATTTTGCGCAGTGTTGACTGGGATTGTTAATTCTTTTTCGTAAAATCAGAATGGCTAAAGATAGATTAAAAATTTCATTGAATTTGAAATCTGCGGAATATTTTACACTAGATAAAAAGTTACACCACGGGCACTGGCAACACCGGGCTAGCCACGCAGTGGCTAGTTACAAATAAGCCTAGTGATTAAAAAAAAAAGGATTTTCCAGTTGCAGGAAATATGGCAAAGAGTCGAGAACAAAATTGCGCTTGCGTGATTCAATAAAGTACAGATATAAGGTGCACCAGCCGTCCGCACACCATACGGTTACAAATATCCATCCACTAACCCGGATTCGAACCAAGAACCTTCCGATCTAGAGGCTAACTCCTTAACTAATTACTAATTGGATATCGAGAAGCAGTTAGAGTAGTCTCTCTATACCATTTTAATTTAAGTTCAAAATCAATATACAAGAAGTTTTAAGAATAAAAACAGGGTAAATTTTCGAAAGATAAAAACAATTACAGGGTTTATAACAGGTTTTAAGGTGTAAAAAGGTGACTAATCGAACGAAAAAGTGACAAATAACAAAAATGCCAAATATATTCAAGTATAAAGATAGAAAAGAAACAGATACTCCCCAGTCACTCCTACTTTTTGTTTTCTTTCTTTGGAAGGATATTTATTTTTTTCATTTAAAAAGAATATTATTTTGAAATGATAGTAACGAAAAAAATTATAATTTGTAATTATATTTTTAAAATATGTTGTTCATTTTTATATTTTTTTGATATAGCTTGAAGAATTTCTTCCCTTTATTTGAAAGTGTAGCTGATTTTTTTGAAGAAAAAGTCAGAAATTAATTTTGTCTTTTTCATTTCAAGAGATGAAAGTGCATTTTTTAAAGCCTGTCTTTGCGGACCAGCATCGTCCGGGACTTTTGCCACCCCTTCAATCATTGTCTGAGCAAGTACTGCTTCCTCAAAATCTTTATTTTTTATCGCCTTCTTTAGCCTATCATGGGCTAACTTTAACAATTTTGAAGCACTGTCCAACACCCCATCCTCTTCCTTACGCATAATTTTAAGTTTTCGTTCTTCTTCTATTACCTTTCTTTTCTTTGCCAGCTGCTTAAATTATTCCAGTCTTTCTTTTTTAAGCCTGACCTTCTCTAATTGTTGTCGTGCCTTCTGTTTTATTTCTTCTAAATAGCATTGTAGGCTTTACATGCAACCCTTCCCATATCCATTAGCTTTGACGTGATCAACACCAAATAAGGTTGATTGTCAAAATTTGCCAAACTTCTTTTGACCGTCATCAATTCTCTTGATGGGGAAGGATCAGGTGTCTCTTATTTCCAATACACAACCATTCACCTCTTTGTCACCACAAGAGGTGAACTGATAGTTACTTGTAAAGGTGCACCCAGTTCCCTGCTACTCTTAACAGAAACAATCACAAACATTCATGTACTTTACAAACAGTGATTGAAACCCGGGCCTTACTGGTGATAGACAAATGATTTTACCAGTATGGGCTATCATAGAGTGAGGTACATGTTCACATGTATGGAGACAACCCACGTAAGTTATATAGGTCCAGTTTTCGTATAAGACCCAAGTCTTTAATCACTTTAAAGTCTTAACATAAACAATCATACTACACTATTCATTTAAACACGAGATAGCCTAATTTGGCTTTCTTAGAGTTAGAAGTTCAGCATTTTCATCCACTTTTGGGATTTAGTTCACACAAGTCAGTCGTCGGTATAAAGGCAATGCCAGGGATATATTTTAGTTTTAAAACATGGTCATTTATATAAATTTTAAACACAATAGAGCACAGCTCAAAACTGCAATTTGTGGTAGAGAAGTCTCTAAAAAACTAAAACTTTGAGGACCAACTATTATATCTGACTATTTAAGCACTGGCTTCTAAAACCTCCAATCCAATTAAACATGTGTGATTTTACACCAGTTGAGATGAGTTTTAACAAATTCCCTCTGTACTACATCGTAAACTGACGTCAAATCAACAGTGACCTGCCGTTATATGCTTGTTTTCCAGGGTAGTTTTAATAGTTTGCCAAATAGCGCTATATTGTGGTCTGTTTATCTGAAATTTCAATACAAGCAAGTGTGACAAAGTAGTAACAACAGCTACCAAACACCAATAAAGAATGTTATAAAACATCAATTCCATCTTTTACACTAATGCATACATCAATAATCTCCGGTGGAAGTTATTGATAAAAAAAAGTCAATTACCAAACAATTTCACATATTATTAGTCAATTTAGTGGCTGTTATGATAGCAGCCTAATACAAGTTTAGCAGTCTTTTCTGCATCTCCAAAAGTGCTTAATGACTTCTGAACTTTTGTTTTCATCTCCTGGTGGTGTAACAGTAACCAGTTGGTATGGCGAAATTCATTTTGCAAATTACAGCATTAGAAAGAATTCACCAGACAAAGGTACCTTCAAAATAAAATTTATCTTTTAACAGAAGAAAAAAATTCAGATATCTCAGGCTCAACATCAAAATAAAAAGAATTTTGAAACTTTGAACTGCAAACTTATATTTTCTTCATAAAGAACTTTTTAGAATGCAAAAAAATACTGATTCAGTTTTGCAAGGCAGAAATTCCCGCATCCAAACATATTGACTAATACTGTGTTAAATGTTTGAAGGTAAGTAGCTAAAACTATTGTTTTCTTGTTAACTGAATTCACATTTTGAGTTACCATGTGTTTAAAAAGGTAGAAGTAAATTTGTACTTATGTCAGATAGATTTGTGTAAAATAAGATTTTGGTGAAAACTACGTACTTTACGCTGTTTGTCTCCACGGATGCCAACCAGAGGGAACCCCGACACACATCATTAATTATTATTACTGTAATTATTGATTAAATATAAAAACAAACGTACTTAATATAATTTCAAAGTGCAGTTAAAAATTTCGTTTATTAAAACGGTAATTTATCTTCACACACAACTTTAAAAATAGCTAGTCGCAGGAATTTTGGCCAAGTTAGTTACTAAAAAAAATGTGTGTCTATTCAAAATTAAAAAAAGATTTCAGTGTATAGTAACTTAAAGTAATTATGTAATCGGTATACATCTGAATTATTCTGTTCAAATATTGTTCACTGTTCCTATTATGCCAAGCTAATTTCTAAATTAAAATTTCTAGCTACTGTCAATGGTGACAAGTTATTTACAAACTCAGTTTTTTATGACTAAAATTATGCGTTTGTATTGTAGAATCTGAGAACTTAAAACCCAAAATTGGAAAGTTGCATTTTCGGAAGAGTTACGTGCAAGCCAATGAATGGCTCTGGGAGCTCAAAAACTCCACCCAGAAGTACAGTTTTCTGAAATTTAAAATATTTATTCACATAAAATACTCTAGATGCATGCGTAAAGGCCTTTCTTTTATTCGCCTTCAATAAAAGTAATGGTTCATAAATCGATAATATTTATGAACTATTATTCATTACATGATATAATAATCTATATATATAATCCGCTTATGCGTGGCGCAAAAATGGCCTGTATTTCTCTCCCGGTTGTGGCAACGGGTTTGGCCTTTACGAATGTAAATAAATATTGATATCCCTCATTACACCAACGGGAAGCGCATCGCGTTGATGCTTGATCAATCATCCCGATAATTGTGAGAGGTTTTTGATAGAAAAATTAGCTCTTTGCGTCAAATTCAATATAATTTGCGAAGAAGAGAGCAGCGAACTAGGGAATCTTTTGACGTACGAATTCAGAGAATTACCGCTAGAAATACTGCGGGCAGAGCACGCGATGGAGCAACATTTAAGTAATAGAACCGATTCCCAAGTGGTAATAAGTGTTTCTGAACACGACTGTGGATTCATGACAGAAATATGCTAATTTTGTGGAGCTTTTTATTGGCCTGATGAATTGAACTCTTCAAAAAAAAAACACAATGCTGCCAAACAACTGTTCAATGATATAGATTTTGAAACAGTGACGCCTGAAGAGTTCACAAATCGTGCTATTCTCACTGTAACAAATGATTCACACAATGCAAATCAATAATCATGTACTGCAGTGTATGCCAGGAAATGAAGCATTTATGAGAGTATTGTTACTATAGTCAGTGAAGATCCACGATATCAAGTTACATATTCAGAGGAATTTTTAGCATTACACCAACTGGAATGCCACCTCATAAACTTAAATCAAAAACAGGTGTTATTATAATGTTACTCAGAAATTTAGCACCTTCAAAAGGTTTGTGCAATGGAACTACACTTATCGTGGTAAATTTGCAGAAAAATACTATTGAAGCAAAAAAAAATAAGTAACGAAAACAATGAATCTTACCTGATACCTCGAATACCTCTTTTCCATCTGATAGTAATATGCCTTTTAAATTCAAGCGTAAACAATTTCCTATTAGGTTAGCATTTTCAATGACCATTAATAAAGCTCAGGGCCAAACTTTTGACAAAATATGTTTAGATTTGAGCAAACCAGTTTTTACTCATGGCTAATTGTACGTAGGTCTTTCTAGAGGTATCTTTCGAATCTGTTGTATCTGCGAGTTCACAAATACACAACTGTGTGTGCAGGGAGGTTTTATGTGAATGAATGTACCCCAGAATATGTAATCATAGTAAATTCATTCATTCATATATCCCAAAAATCTATTTGTCAGTGTAAATAATCACCCGCACTGTTCCTAAAAGTTCCATGAGATCCCCTTTCTCGATGCTCTCTCAGAACCTCAGCTGTATCATTCAGCAATACGTAAAAAGGGTCTTCGGATAAACTGTTTTCCACAGTGTAATTACTCAAATATCATATACCCCAGAATTTGTTATTATTGTATATACATTCTAATATCATATCCCAGAAATCTATTTGTCAGTGTAAATACTCACCCACGCTGTTCTTAAAAGTGAATTTAGTACATAGTAGTCCCAAGAGTTCCCCTTTCTCGCTGCTCCCTCAGGACATTAGCTGTATGGTTCAGCAATACATAAAAAGGGTCTTCGGATAAACTGTTTTGCACCGTGTAAATACTCAAATATCATATACCCCAGAATTTGTTGTTATTGTAAATACATTCAGTTATATATTGTCCCAAAAATCTATTTATCAGTGTAAATACTCACCCACGCTGTTCTTAAAAGTGAATTTAGTACATAGTAGTCCCAAGAGTTCCCCTTTCTTGCTGCTCCCTCTGAACATTAGCTGTATGGTTCAGCAATACGTAAAAAGGGTCTTCGGATAAACTGTTTTGCACCGTGTAAATACTCAAATATCATATACCCCAGAATTTGTTATTATTGTAAATACATTGTCATATCATATCCCAGAAATCTATTTGTCAGTGTAAATACTCACCCACGCTGTTCTTAAAAGTGAATTTAGTACATAGTAGTCCCAAGAGTTCCCCTTTCTCGCTGCTCCCTCAGGACATTAGCTGTATGGTTCAGCAATACATAAAAAGGGTCTTCGGATAAACTGTTTTGCACCGTGTAAATACTCAAATATCATATACCCCAGAATTTGTTGTTATTGTAAATACATTCAGTTATATATTGTCCCAAAAATCTATTTATCAGTGTAAATACTCACCCACGCTGTTCTTAAAAGTGAATTTAGTACATAGTAGTCCCAAGAGTTCCCCTTTCTTGCTGCTCCCTCTGAACATTAGCTGTATGGTTCAGCAATACGTAAAAAGGGTCTTCGGATAAACTGTTTTGCACCGTGTAAATACTCAAATATCATATACCCCAGAATTTGTTATTATTGTAAATACATTGTCATATCATATCCCAGAAATCTATTTGTCAGTGTAAATACTCACCCACGCTGTTCTTAAAAGTGAATTTAGTACATAGTAGTCCCAAGAGTTCCCCTTTCTCGCTGCTCCCTCAGGACATTAGCTGTATGGTTCAGCAATACATAAAAAGGGTCTTCGGATAAACTGTTTTGCACCGTGTAAATACTCAAATATCATATACCCTAGAATTTGTTGTTATTGTAAATACATTCAGTTATATATTGTCCCAAAAATCTATTTATCAGTGTAAATACTCACCCATACTGTTCCTCAAAGTGAATTTAGAACATAATAGTCCCAAGAGTTCCCCTTTCTCGCTGCTCCCTCAGAACATTAGCTGTATGGTTCAGCAATACGTAAAAAGGGTCTTCGGATAAACTGTTTAGCACCGTGTAAATACTCAAATATCATATACCCAAGAATTTGTTATTATTGTAAATACATTGTAATATCATATCCCAGAAATCTATTTATCAGTGTAAATTCTCACCCATACTGTTCCTCAAAGATAATTTAGAACATAGTAGTCCCAAGAGTTCCCCTTTCTCGCTGCTCCCTCAGAACATTAGCTGTATGGTTCAGCAATACGTAAAAAGGGTGTTTGTATAAACTGTTTTGCACCGTGTAAATACTCAAATATCATATACCCCAGAATTTGTTATTATTGTAAATACATTGTCATATCATATCCCAGAAATCTATTTGTCAGTGTAAATACTCACCCACGCTGTTCTTAAAAGTGAATTTAGTACATAGTAGTCCCAAGAGTTCCCCTTTCTCGCTGCTCCCTCAGGACATTAGCTGTATGGTTCAGCAATACATAAAAAGGGTCTTCGGATAAACTGTTTTGCACCGTGTAAATACTCAAATATCATATACCCCAGAATTTGTTGTTATTGTAAATACATTCAGTTATATATTGTCCCAAAAATCTATTTATCAGTGTAAATACTCACCCATACTGTTCCTCAAAGTGAATTTAGTACATAGTAGTCCCCAGAGATCCTCTTTCTTGCTGCTCTCTCAGAACTGTAGCTGTATCGTTCAGCAATACATAATCAGATCAATTTTCAGGTCTATGTAGACCAAAAAGGCCCCTTTTAGGCTAGACCAGGGGTCGGCAACCTGCGGCTCGCGAGCCGCATGCGTCTCTTTTGATGTAAAGTTGCGGCTCTCCAGTTCCACACGAAAAAATTAATAATTTATCATCAAAACCCTTAAAAAATAAGAGAAAATATTTTTAAGTTCCTAATTTCTCAATAGACTCTATTTTCATAATCGTTAATTACAAATCTCTTCGCGTAACATGACCGTAAACGAGATAAATTTGAACTATTGTTTTGTTCTTAGAGATGAGACTCCGTGACCATGTTTATCTTTCAGCCAATTGCATTCCATTTCCGTCTCACCCAAACAGCCACCGTCTAGAGTCTAGACAACACGTCTAGATGATCAGATGGTGAGATCTCAGATGGTGAGTACGTCAAAGATTGTTTTATACGTGCATCTGAAGAACTGTTTCGTGATTTTGAAAACAAAGCAGAAATCATGAAAAAAATCAAAGATTTGATATTATCTGCTAAAACAGTACAAGATAGAACTGCTAAAATGTCCTCAAATGTAACACATATGCAAGTGGCTTCTGCCTTATCACTTGCTATAGATGAGTCTTGCGACATAAAAGACACGGCACAAAATACCCTTTTCGTCAGGTATATGTCGTCCCAAGGTCCAAAAGAAGAATTGCTAGGATTGCTACCGCTCTCAGGGAAAACTCGTGGAGACGAAATTCTAACGTTTCACTGCATAATTCATCAAGAAGCGCTTTGTTCCCAAACATTTCCGGCCAAAATAGTTGAGGTCATGAACTTGGTAATTAAGATTATTAACAGCATCTTGGCAAAGCACTCTACCATCGCCAGTTTAAAGATTTCCTTGAAGAAATAGATAGCCAGTTTTCTGACCTACTTCTGCACAATAAAGTGCGATGGCTTTCCAGAGGTAACATTTTGCAACCTTTTGTTTTGTGCTTGAGTTGAAATAAAAACATTCTTCAGTGAACAAAGCATTGACCATCCCGAACTGGAAAAAGACAAATGGCTGCAAATATTCAACTTCATGGTAGATACCACAATGAAACTAAATCTAAAACTGCAAGGAAAGGGCAACTCAGCCTACGCCTTGATTGAAGAAGTAGTTTGTTTTGATAAAAAAATTACTTCTTTTTGTTGAAGACATGGAGAGCGGTAAATTACTTCATTTTAAAAATCTGAAGCAATATCGCGATGAGACCAATGCAACTATTGACACCAATTACTTCATCATAGCTTTAAGAAACATGAAGGATGGATTCGCTGAGAGGTTCGAGCAATTCAAAACAAACAAAAGTACTCTCGCGTTCATAGTAAATCCTCTCAACACAAATACAAATGACATCAACATTGAGCCATTTGGAATTGATGCTGGATCGCTTCAAATGCAATTGCTAGATTTGAAAACCAAAGACTTGTGGAGTGGCAAGTTCACAGAACTTAAGAGCAAGTTGGAAGAGTTGGAGGTCCAGAAATGAATGCATGCACATCGCGCAGCACAAGTGGACAGCTCTAAAAGAAATTCCGCGAGTTGAGGCCCTCAGATTCGGCGCATGGAATAGTCTTCCAGAATGCTAAAGTGAGGTAAAGAAGTTGGCATATGGAGTGCTGACGATCTTCGGGTCGACATATTCGTGCGAGCAAGCGTTCTCTTGCATCAATATATTAAAAAGTAAAGTTAGACGTCAACTAACAAATAAAAATCTAAGGTCGTGCTTGAAACTTAAAACAACAAGTTATAAGTCAGATTTAATCAAACTTTCAAAAGGCATGCAAAGCCAATGCTCCCATTGATGTAACTATCCATATTTGTATTTCTAAATGAATAAATATTATTCCGTATTTAAAGCCGTTCAAAATTTTTAGTGGCTCTTTAAAAACTGGGAAGTTTTGTAAATTGTAACTTTTGGCTCTTCCGTTTCAATAGGTTGCCGACCCCTGAGCTAGACTAAAGAATTGTAGTGTCCTATGGGCGAGCGAAACGAGCTCGGATCGCGAAGCGATCCGGAGGGAACTGCTTGCAGTTCCGGGGGATGGCGAGCGCCAGCGAGCAGGGGGCGTTAGCCCTCTAGTTTAATGAATTAGTTTTATCATGAATTATGAAAGTTATGATTTTGAACATTCGTTTTCTTCTCTCCTCTCTCAACCATCTTTCGACATATGCACTTAAAGTACTACTTCCCAGCAATGACACAAAGTAAAAGTGAATATCCAGAAACAAGTGGATTTTGAGTACTTGCTTATCTTACCAAGTAGTTACGATAAGATATCTCGTCTAACAAGATTTGGCCAATTTTTTGGAAGAACCAACTCGTCAAGGTCTTTTGTTAACCCTTAAATGGACAATGTTGTTTTTAAACAACATACTAAACATCACAGATAAAATTGACCTTCTTTTAATTTTTTGTTAATTTTGACAACTAGTTCTTATTTCTGAATGAATTTTGTACTTTTTTTAATGTTGGCACTATCCAATATTTTTATGCATTGAAAATAAGTTAATGTCAAATGTCACTTTGAAGAAAACTTTTCTAGTGGCGCGAAACTTAGTTTTGTAGCTGTGTTCGAACTTTGATAAAATATAATGTAAGTATATAACATATTTTTATTTGCTTGATTATATCTTCAATTATATGTTCATGTTGTAAAACATTGAAAATCACTTGATGCTACTGTCGAATTTGGCGAAATCTCGTATGTTGTAGGAAAACTACAATGCGCATTGGCTGCTAAATAAATGCATGTTTGGTGAAGGATTTTTATTTTGCTTTTCAGCATGCCGCGATTATATACTAGAAAGCGAAATTACAAAGTATTTAGAAACTCTTGAAGATTCAGAAGATGACTTAGACGGGTCTGACTCCGAAGTAGAGGATGAAGGTCACTATTATCAAACAGCTCGAGATGTTCTTCGAGACCTTGAAAATAGTGATGAAGGTGAGAATGCCCAGTCTGTTGAAGTGGATGCTGATCCTCCTCTCGTAATCGACAACGATGAAAATATGCCAAGCCCTCCTATTTTGGAAGCCGAAGAAGCAGCACCCCAGAATAGATCACAAGGGATTTCTAAACGACCTCTGGTTTGGCGAAAACGGAATCTTGTTACTGCTGGTCGACCTAGTGGGAGCACAATACAAAGAGAACTTGTAATGAAGAAGTTCCGAGGACCAGCTCAAGCAATTCCTTTGAAAGACGTCAGATTGGATCAGACATGTCATTGGGCAGTTTGGCTGGATAAGCAGCAGAGGTGCAAATTCCCAAAATGTTCAGGCTTTACATTCAAAATGTGCCAAAAATGTCGTGTATCTTTATGTGATACGAAAAAAAGCAATTGTTTTTATAAATATCATAATGAAGAATAAATAAATACATTTCAAAAACAATATCCACTCTTATTTTACCCATACTTGCAAAATCTCAATGAATGCGCAATGTAGTTTATAAACAACACTCACATTATTGCTAAAAAAGGTATAGTAAATTCATGTCTAGATTGTTTTACTCACCCTAGTTAATTATCTTTTCCCTAGACAGTAATACATGTCTATTACACAAATATATTTTTTTAAAACGTGAAACAAAAATCGTCCATTTAAGGGTTAAGAACGAGCCGTTAGAGCAGATCGCGTTCCGATTATTTCCAGACGCTTTCATTCCCTTTCGGAAGCACAGGTGGGTCGCGAGAGTTAATGGTTTTTTTTTGTAGTCTAGAGTTAATTGTAGGCTTTTAGAGTTGTTAAACGAGGTTTCTGAATGATAGGTCGTTATCATTCAATTGAGTCGGCAGAAGATTGATGTTTAGGTTCGAATAGTTTTAAGACTAGTTTTTCCGTGTCCTCATAGTTCGAAGAATTTTCTTTTGCATGCGGTTCCTTCACACTAATGTTGTTCCTATCTATAAATAAGGCACACAAAGAATTATGCATCTCTGATTTTCAAAGCGATCTTCTATTCACAATTCGTATTAGTAGCTTACTTTTATGTTCTACCCACCTAAAAGACCTGTTTAAGCTCCAGAATCCATGTTGGTGATATTTAAAAAATATTTATTAAAAAGTGGTTTTTATTTTTTTGAAACATTTGTCCTAATGTAAAATATATTCCTGTAACATTCGTATAAGGCCAATGTTTACTTTTGCATTTCATCTTTAGAATATGATTGAAAGACGGTTTTCGTTTTCATCTGTCCCCTGCAATCCAATTGCTATTCAGAAAAGAGAAGAGAAAGAACTTCTATTGTCTTCTTAAAAATGTGCGGTGAACCCACAACAAGTTAGACACGCTTTCCGACCAATAATTCAATTTACAAAATTCAGCCATTTGGTATTCTTTATGCAGTCAATAATTAATTAAAAAAATATTATCATTGAGACCATTCATTAACAAAACTAAAATGGTTCGAATAAGTATATTTTATACTAATTATTTTAAATTTTAATGCGTAAATGTTGTTTTGGACAGAGCCTTAGCATTAAGCTTATTTGTGCCAGGCCCCTATAAATTTGCTGCTTCTGGGAGTTCTCTCAAATATTTGAAAACAATAAGGATTTTATAATTGTATTTAGATCCCGGTCTAATTAATTTTCGTGTAGTGAATGTGGTCTAATGAAAATCAACAAACGCCATTGTAATTCACGCATAAAATAGTGCCCAATGGTTTAAGAGCAACTTTCCCAATGAATTGTAATTGCTCAGTTGATAATGTGTTGGAATAGCAGCGAATAATCGATTGCTGCTAACCAGCATAAGAGTTGGGGTCCTTTCGAAAGCCAGAGACGGAACCACCAAAGATGGTGACAACAAAAGTTTAAACTTAATAAAAAATATAGTATTGATTTTTTACAGCATTTTGTATAAAACCGTTAGTCTGAGTAGAAGTTGTTCTATTTGTGAATTATGTATTGTACTATCTATGTGTACATGATATATATCCTTAGTTATTCCTTAAAAATCAATCCAATATACTAATAAAATGCAACGAGCAACTAAAATTTCACCTTTAAGGATTCTCCTTCAATGTGTAATAAAAATAATAATTCATTTTTTTAAGTTGAATTAAAATGCTTTTTTAATAAAAATAATATAAAAGTAAAAGGAAATGTTTTTAACGTTCTTTCAAAAGATGTTCTATAACGTGTGAAGGTTACGTTCTTTTTGCGTCTATTTTGTTCTATAAGATCTAGTTTTACATGTGCATTTTAAATTAAATGAATCACTTTAAGATACACAGCCGTTTGAGAGTCTTTCCCTACCCTTTTTCATTTAATTATTAAACTAATTATTTTATAAATTTTACATTTCTTTAAACACCTGATATGATCTCAGTGCCTAAAATTCAGAAATGAGAAATTCCGTCATGATATTATCTCGGAAGTTAAAAACACAAATTTTAGTTAAACTAAACACAACTCACTTTATACTGTTTCTAATTATCACATTTTCGCATAATTCGTCGTGAATATATCTTAGCTCTGATGAAGCAATCACGTGCTTCTAGTCCAATGACATTTATTCCTCTGATTCCAATTTTTCGCATCGTTCAACCTCCTGTATTACAAGGGTAGCAAAGAAACTGAAAAAATCTGTGTAGCTGAGGACACGACTCGAGTCTTTGTTTGAAATGCTTGCTAAAATATAGGTGAGCTACTACATTAGTCTTGCCAATATTTCAGTTCGGTGAAATGATTGCATCGAAATTTATGTTTAGAATTTTTAAAATATGTTTTTGCTTTAATCAATCCCTCTTAGCACTCTGAATTCTCCTTAGTCTCAATTTGTGAATATGGTGACGTTCGTCACTGATAATTGTAGGCAGAATACTCTCGGGGTGATGGAAGTATTTATTTTCCTTAATTAACTGGTTGAATAACATCTTTTAGTTTGTCACTTAAGGAACAAGAATGTATGTTATCGCTTTAAAAACATTCGAATCCTCTTTGCAGGAACGATGACGCTTTACCACATACCACATTGGTGCGTAAGCTTCTAAAATGAATACTGAAGCAGTTTTTAAGTTGAATTAAGGATTCAAGAACGAAATGTAATATCTTAAGATGCGATTTGCTGTTGTTAACCATCAAACTTATGATAATTTTGAGTTTCACAATTAATTAAATTTGAAAAATATTATTCACTAAATATTATACACTAGGCGGCCACTTTATTATGACCAACCCGTCAATATGTCGTTGGGCCACATTTTGCTTTAATACAGTGTTGATTCTTCTTGGAATGGACTCTGCGAGATGTTGATAGGTCATTTGTGAAATCTGAGACTATGCTTGGAAGGATGTCACTTTCCAATAGTGTGAGATCGGATGGTTGTGGATCTAAATGTCTGAGTCCTTAAACTTAATCTCACAAATGCTCAATAGGATTGAGTTCTGGGGATTGGAGGGCCACCTGAACAAAGTGACCTATCCTTCATGTTCCTCAAACCAATCCTGTAGAATACCAGCCCTATGGCAGGACGCATTATACAGTTAAAAGTACCCATCGCCATTGCGATAAATCATTAACATTACAGGATACACTTGATAAGCAATGGTGTTTAGGTATAATGTCTGATTCAGACTTTCATGCACACGAAATAAAGAGCCCAAAGCTTGCCTCGAAAACCTTCCCCTGACCATCACATTGCCAAACTCTAACTCACCCATCTGCATGGTGTAACTTAAAACGAGTTTCAGCGGACCACGTTGCGTTTTTCCAGCTGTCCACTGTCCAATCTTTGTATGCCGGAGCGAATTCGAGACGTTTTATCTTGTTTGTTGCAGAGAGCAACAGTGTTCGCATAAGTCTCTTCGGCTTCCATAGCCCATACAATGCAAGGTAAGGCGAACTGTTCGCTCAGAGATACTTTGAGACGATCCTTGATTTAGATCTGCTGCAATTTGCTGCACTGTTACCGTCCTGTTCTCTTTTACAATTCGGAAGACTCTCCGTTCCGCCCGATCATTCACCATCGGTGACGACCACAATTTGCACGTTCAGACACAGTTTTCGCCTGATATTCCAGTTTTGATCCATTTTCACTACAACTGCTCGTGAACATTTCACAAATGCGGCGGTGTCGCTAATACTCGTTCCATGCCTCTGAACTCCTGTTATCATCCCACGTTCAAAGTTCGTCAAATCACGTTTTTTCCCCATACATTCACAAACGAGTGTACATCTTCGCAAATGTTGTATAAATATCATTGATCATCTAAACTTATATTATATTGGTTAAACTCCTATAAATTGCAAGAAATTAGTGGAACTGAAGGTAGAAGTTTAGGTCGAATGCCAATAAACACAGCATTCTGCTTGATGCCTTGTAGTCGCCGCTTTGGAGTAATTCGTTTTTGTAGCATTCGTTTGTAAAACAAGTCCCTGCTGGCAACTCATATTCAGTTGTATTGGGCACTCAGAACGAACTTGTAAATGGTACAGGGGTGGGGCTGTATTAGTTACCCGAGTGTCTAGCTGCAACAGTGATTTCAAGTGGATAAGTTAAACTCAATGCCGCGAACGGAAATATCCGAAGGTCGAGTAATATAGTTTCTGTTCAGCTTTATATGCAGCTCTAATTAGGAATTCGTCTTTAAAGTGTCACTAACGCTGCTTTTCCTTTCCGACTGAGAAAATAGTGCATATCGTCATAATGGGGAAGTGGTTTCACTCAAAATAACACCACCGAAGAATGCTGCAAGTTTCAGTCTGTCTAGCGTGTCTAGTGTTACTATTCCTATTTCATCCGATAGCCGTATAGTTAGCTCTGAGTTCGAAGTTGGCTCTTTAAGAGGTGTGTTATAAGTGTGAACTTCATTCTGAAGCCCTTAAGTGTAACCTCATTTTGGTACTTAAGTCTTTTCATTAACATCGCAACGGGAGCAACACACAAACCTTCAAAGGGAATGATCCGAGGACAATATCACGTCATTTTGAACCATATAGTCAGATGAGATAAAATATGAACTGGAAATTTTCACAGTGCATACCTCGAAAAAATGAAACCTCATTTCGCCGAGGTAGTCCGGTTGGAAAAGTAACGGATTAGCAAACGGACGGTTTCGAATTAGAATCCAACGAAAGACCGTGATGTACTGAGGTAATTTTGTAACTATGAACCTATTGATGTCTCACCATGAAACTTTCAGAAAGCAAAGCTAAATAACGAATATATTTCTTGGGAAAAAATATTTTGTAAGTGTAGGTAAAAGGTCAAATCGAGCGACTTTATAATGAGAAAGATCAATTATAGTTGCATGACATATATGAGGCTGTCAGAGCAAAAGTGGACTAACCCACAAAATTCCGAACATTTTATAACCTCTTATTAAGACCTTTTATAGATTTTTTTAAATGCGTGCGTTCAAGTCTCCTACAATTACCAAATAATTTACTGTTGATCGCTGAAAAAAAAAATTTGAATCTCGAGTCGCATTGTAGATAAATAAAAATGTATAAAAAATGGTACCAAAAAATACATACGAATATAAATACATGAATGTAGATGCACAGTGGATTATAAACTGGAGGTTTGCGAGTTAAAATCCAACCGCAGACCGTCGTGTGCAGAGGGGCTGGTGAACATTAAATTTGTCGTGGCCTCAAATGTCCTTTCGTTGGCATGGTGTGGAAGTTTGGAAAGTGGGGTGCCTGCTCAGGTATTGACCTCGTCATATGACCGTGGTTAAAAATGACTTGGTTTTGACCTCGAATCTTTGCCTTCGGAGGTTGATCCCGGACCGCCGCCAATAGCCCATTGAGTAGCTCCAGTGCGATGTAAATTAAGATACCTTCCTCCACACCCAATATCAATTGCCATATTCCGAAATACTGATTTTGTTCGTATGTGAAAGAATAACTATTCATTTTTGTCGTGTACAGAACATTTCGTTTTCACAATCTTTTCATTAAGACAAAAAGCAATTTTAAATTCCCCTCTTTAACGATGAATTTCACGAGATGAATTTTATGAATTCACTTCATCCACAGGTACCGGTAAATATTAGAATTAACATGCATCCACAATAGACAGGACGTTGAAACAAGGCCTAACGACTCAATGACATTGGTAATTGGTTATTTTTAATTAACATCGTACTATAGCAACACAACGGGCTATCAACGGCAATACGGGATCGATCCCCTAAGATAAAGATCCGAGGACAACACCACGGTCAGATGACGAGGCAACATCTAAGCTGGCACCCCACTCTCCAAACTTCCACACCAACCCAACTTGAGGACTTTCGGCCACGACAGATTTAAGGTGAACCAGCCGCCTCTATACCGTACGCTTACAAATATCCATGCACTGACACGGATTCGAACCAGGAACCTTCCTATCTAGAGGTTAACACCTTAACCACCAGACCAATTGGTCGAATAAATGACATTGGAATAAAAGCTGTCGGCTCATTCCGGAGCAATCACTCCACAGCAATTGGTCGTGTTTTGTAAACATTTCCCAGTTATTTATATCACTTACTAGCCACGGCGTCGCTACCCGGCGTTACCAGTGCCCGTGGTGTTGGTTTGGGAATCAAACCAACACCACGGGCAACGCTGTTATGTAAGGTATTAATCTGTTATAAAATTTTCCGCAGATTTTAAATCCGTTGAAGATATATTCAATTTAAAAATTATTTATTTAAAGAAAATCATATTTTTAGGCATGGATCTGAAGTGAAATTTTCCGCAGATTTCAAATCCGTTGAAATTTTTACTCTATCTTTAACGGTCTAGGACAGGGGTCGGCAACCTATTGAAACGGAAGAGCCAAAAGTTACAATTTACAAAATTTCCCAGTTTTTAAAGAGCCACTAAAAAATTTTCGTTTCAATATTATAGTATTTGCTTATATACATTTGATTTAAAATAAACGGGCTTTAATACGGAATAATATTTATTCATTTAAAAACACAAATATAGATAGTTACAGCATTGGCTTTGCATGACTTTTGAAAGCTTGATTAAATCTGGCTCACAACTTGTTGTTTTAAGTTTCAAGCACGACTCTAGATTTTTACTTGTTAGTTGACTTCTAACTTTACTTTTTAATAATTAATTTAGATAACGAAGCAGCTGTCGTGCAGTGAAAAAAGCTTTACAGCCCAAAGTGTACCAAATGCTGTTGTGACTTAACATATGCGTCGTTGTAGTTCAAGATGTACAGTCGTTCTCTGAAGCCGTGTGCTGTAACCTCGAGTTGTGTGTGAATCTCATAATTTACTTTATGAAATTCTGATAACAATGATGTTTTGAAAGTTTTCAAATAGAAAATTTGAACAATGGCCGATTATAAACCTTAGATACTGTTTCTATGAGTTACGAGTCAAAATGTGTTTTAATTAGGAGCCAAAGAACACTATATTATCTCTACTATTATAAAAGGAAGTGTTTGTCTGTCTGTTTCGCGGTCGCAAAATCCTGACGATCTATGGCACTTGCAGCAATGAGATTTGGAACACAGCTAGTCTGAATTTTTGCAGTTTTTGGGTCGCGGCGAATTTTAAAATTCAATCTAGAAGATTTTTTAATGAATTTAATAGTTTTATTCTCCATCGGATTCTTCAACGCATATCATCCGGGAAAGAAGAAACACCAAAATCTAGATTTTTCTACTCACGTGACCTTGCCGTCAGCCTTGGAACTATGCGAAATTTCTTTTATCGCGGGAAACTCATAGAAAATTATTATTTTTCGTTTCCGCTTTGATTTTGCGCGGATGAATGATTTTCCAGCCAGACGATAAATCTTTTAAACTCCCTAAATCTAACTCCTTAGTTAAATTTTGTATCTCCTAGAACATTAAAGACACATTAAAAATTTCAACGGATTTGAAATCAGCGGAAAATTTCACTTTGGATCCATGTCTAAAAAATATGATTTTCTTTAAATAAATATTTTTAAATTGAATATATCTTTGATATTTTCGCAAGTGTTTGTGACGTTACGTGAAACAGATTGCATCTTCTGCCCTTCGCGTTAAAAAAAAGAAACAGTTTATAATTTCTGTCCTATTCCCATTCAGAGAATGAGAGCAAAAGTAAAAAACATTTTAACTGGAATTGTTAATTCTTTTTCGTAAAATCGGAATCGCTAAAAATAGATAGAAAATTTCAACAGGATTTAAAATCTGCGAAAAATTGTACACTAGTTTAATAACTTACATCACGGCGTTGCCCGTGTGCGAACGGGCACGGGCAACGCCGTGTCATGTAACATATACACAACACATGTACAAAATTTCAATGAAATAAATAAAGACAGAGCGTGGGTGTAGGTAAGGTTTATTATTGAAAATATTGTAATAGAGAGTTAAATCTAAATGAATAAGTTTAAATTACAAAATGGACTGTAATGAAGCATGAAATCCTGATTTTTTAATTTTTTTATAGTGCATCATCAAATCGTTCATTAGCCTAATGTCTGCAATAACGAATGCGATGCGACTCACACCACGTGACTGCCGCTTGTCAGGAATGTCCACCTTGTCTTCTGAACAAGCGGCAAGTCACGCGGTGTGGTCTCCTCGAGGTCTACTCGCTGTCGACGCTGGAGAGTACGCTGTAGTCTTCCAAAACATCTGATTCGAAGGATGTCGACCAGTCGGACTCTTCGAAACTTTGCACAGATGTCACTTTTTCCGACCCCCATAGGCGGGGATGGATGTTTATGATCTCATCTGTTCGTAAGAGCCATTGCTCCACGGCGACCATATCAGGTTGAATCAGCCGCTTCTGTGACGAAGGAAAAAAAAAAGGTTCAGATTAGTTCCCTATACATTATGCGTCATTTCACTATTACCTACTGAGATTGAAGTGAAGAGACTGGACTAGAACGGGGGATGGAAACGAAATCCACAAGTTCTCAAGATCCGTTAAGGGATGTGCTAATGCAATGCCAGTTTTAAATTTTAACACAACAGCACGTGCTGTAGCGTGTATAGAACGGGTGGAATCCACACTGATTCGAGAGAATGCTTGCTAGCGGTCCAAGGTGTCATGTAGTGTTTCACACAGTGCGGAAAAGGGAAAGTGCTTTTTTAAAGGTAACCCCTGCACACGAGTAATAAAGTATCTCGGCACGGTGTTTGTGATCTTGCTTAAAATTTCTTTGTGTTCGTCGTTTCTTAAAATTTCTTTGTGTTCGTGTGTTCGCTCGGATAGGTTCGAGGGGCCGCTGTAATCAGCCTGGAAAAGTAGTGGATTACGAACCTGAGGGTTTTGAGTTCGAAATTAGTTTCGACCCAAAATTTCGACACTTACTTAGGGCTGCATTGCAACCTTAATACAATGACCCGACCATAGGTTCGAGGCTGTCAGTCTTGTGCTGGCGAATCTTTTTCGCAAGACACACACTAGCAAATTCGATTTGTTTTAACCTTGACAGGGTGGAGTTTTATAAGGACCACAACTTTAAATATTTAACGAGAAAGCAAATGGTGTCTAATAATTTGTGTGACACAGGGGCCCCGAAACAACGGCTCTGAACTTGGATATTTTGTCCTCGACCTTTCTATGCCGCGTAAGACATGAATGTAGTAACGAAATTCGTTTTATGATCAGTTGAGAAGGATGCTGGGTTTTCTCCTCTGCACACTGCCGAGTTTTAAGAAATTATGTCTTACCACACGGAGGCAGGCGGCGTAGTTCTCTGGGGGGAAGCATGCGTCCCCCCGCCATCCTTTCGTCTCCTCCTGGGTCTCCGTGGAGCGGTCAGCAATCTCTGAAAACATTTCTATGTCGCTGACACGATGACATCGAAAAAAAGACCTGAAACAGAAATTCGTCAGTTACTTTTATTCGATACAAGCTCTTACACCCTTAGTACCCTCGCATGGCACTCCGTGTCTTACAGTCTTCGTGTATTGACTTCGTTGCCTGAATTTTAGTTGCGGTGGGACTCCCTATGCTACCGGGGATACTGCGCCACTAAACTATACTAAAACCAAACAGTATTCAGCAATACCTGCAATTTTCATTACTGTGGCTTGACTACACGACAGTATTTGGTATTTTAGACACATGTCACTGTACAATTATATGATAAATAAAACTTTAAACCACTATTATGATTAATATTTAGTAAGTAAGCGAGACGTTTATGAAATACCGTACTACACATAAATTAAGGTGCATTTATTATTTAAATGGAAGTGACCGATCTTTTAAAAGCCTCATTGTTTGTGAATTTTATTTTAACTAAACCAAAGATTAAAAATATTCGAAAACATGAAAATTGTGACTCGTTATACTTTTAATGGCAAAGGTACTGCAGTTTCAATATAGGGTGGGAAAAGTGCGAATTTTTGAAGTTACAAATATCTAAAGGTTATTTGCATGAATTTGAATTCAAAGAGGTCACGTTCAAACAGACAGTTGTTATTTTTTACCGTAGAAAAGATTTGGAAGCAGTATTAATACAAACAACTTACAGTTTCTTACGAAACCACTTTACAATCTTCCGTGCGTTCATAGTCTCAATAAGGTGTGCTGAAAACACGAATAAATTCCAAAAGTTTTGCAAATTTTCTTCAAAAAAGTCGCAGCGAAAATATTTTAGGCTTACTCTTTGAAAAAATATCACAAATGTGCGAAAATTAGTTAATTCCACATCGTTGTTGAAGCCTCAACAATGATTTCATTCATGGTGATTTAATAATGAGAGCATTGTTGGAAAGAACCACCACTGTTAAGAAATGTATTGTTTCAAAAATAAAAAGGCTTGTAATATTGAAATATTATCTGTTTAGAATATCGTAAGAAGAATAAAAATTTTGTATATTAATTTTCAAGTTTCAAAATTGGCCAACTTTTCCGGATTTTAAACACCAAATAATTTGTAACTTTGGTACCTAATTGTCCCCTTCTACGGAATAAAAACTTATTTAGTGGGAAAATGCACGATATTTCTATTAACGTATCATGTAACCCTTTAAATTTGAAAGTATTTCAATTTGACCGTTTGCGTATACAATAACAAAAACAATTGTTTTTTATTTATTTTTTCTGAAAGTTTCATAGTGTAGCACGCATGGGTTCATAATTTAAAAAAATATTCGAAATAAATAGTAGTATTTAATCAGTTCCTATAAGCACCCTGTATCTTTTCAAACTGTTGGTCCAATCAAGATGAAAGAGGGTGTTTCACTGAAAAACGAATAACCCTTTTAGGATAAAGAGCAAATGAAATACTTTTTTGAAATTCAAGGTGACCTTTCTGATGATACAATGAGTAACATCAAAATCAGAAAGGTCACTTACAGTATCATGTGAAGTACTATCGGAAAGGTTATACTTTTAGGCTATAATTAAAGCCTCTTTTCATCTGTGTTGGAGAAACAAGTCAAAGGATACAGGTGTTTATGGGCGATGTTTATTTACTTCGAATATTTTGTAACTATGGAACTATGCGTGTCTCACCATGAAACTTCCAGAAAGCAAAGCTAAATAACGTATCTTTTATAAATATTTCTTGGGAGGAAAACAGTATGCTTTGTAAGTGCAGTTAAAAGGATAAATAGAGTGACCTTAAAAAATGAGCCTTAATGAGAGCAATCATAGTTCCATGGCATATATGAGGCTGTCAGAGCAAGAGTGGACTAACCCAAAATCCCGAACATTTTATTACCTCTTATTAAGACTTTTAATTGATTTTTTGAAATGTGCACGTTCAAGTCTCCTACAATTACCAAAAAATGTATTGCTGATCACTGAAAAACAGATTTTTAGAATCTCGAGTCATACTGTGGATAAATAAAAATATATAAAAATGGTGCCAAGAAAATACAAAAGGATATAAACACATGAATGCAGATGCATAGTGGATTATAAACCGGAGGTTTGCGAGTTAAAATCCAACCACAGACCGTCGTGTGCAGAGGGGCTGGTGAACACTAAATCTGTCGTGGCCTTTTTTAAAACACATTTTCCACATGGGTGCCATAACAGGTAATTACGCATTGCATGTGGAAGACTGGAGAATGAAGCCGAACGTAACATGGCATGAGGGATATTTGCAATCTCACGTTTGATAGCCTTTCGAATACGGCAAAGTTTGCGGATTGCACATGATTACTCTAGATTCTAGATTTTACTCTAGATTCTCTACTCACTCTAGATTTTAGCTATCCCCAGAACAAGAAATCCATAGGAGTGAGGTAGGGGGATCTTGGAGGCCAAGGAAATGGAAAATGGCGTGAGATCACGCGGTCGCCAAAATGCTGTTCCAGGACCCTGCGAACAGACGTCACTATATGTAGAGGTGAGCCATCTTACATCCAAACGATGTCATTCAGTGAATTTCGCTGCAGCATTTCTGGTATGACCTAATTTTGCAGCATGTCTATTTAGCGAGAACCTATCACAGAGCATGTTACAAACCCCGTTGGTATCGTCGCTTTCTCGAAGAAGTCTAGGCCGAGAACAATTGTGCCTGCAATGCCGTACCACACAGTAACTTTGGCGTCGTATAAAGGTACTGGTGCCACAGCGTGCGAATTCGTGCCTGCCCAGTGCACACAATGTTTGATGTTGACGTTGTCAGTTAAGGTGAAATGCACCTCGCCGTCCATATTATGCGAAGAGGCCAGTCGTTATCGCCATCAAATCGGATCAGAAATTCATTTGTAAAGTCGATACGTTGTTGATGGTCTCCCGCGTGCAACATCTGGACTCAGTGGGACCGGTATGGAAACATGCGGAGCTCAGTAGCTTTTGGACCGTTGTTTTCGGTATATCCAATACACGATTCCACATGTCCTGATTCATTATGTGATGCACTTCAGTAACAGCGTCCTTTGGAACAGTTGGTCGTCCGGTCTATCACAGGTGCAGCCAGTTTCTTCGAATTTATTTGCTAAATCTCGCAGAGCTTGCGGAATAATGGGGCCACGTATTTGGCGATGGTTTTGACGGTAACCACGCAGGGCTTCCGCGGCTATTTGATAATAGAGTTTTAATATATTAGAGTTACTTTGATAATAGAGTTTTAATATAATAGAATTACTTTGATAATAGAGTTTTAATATAATAGAGTTACTTTGATAATAGTTTTTTAGAACTTTTGCTGACAGTCATTTCGTCGGCATGTGCGAGCTCCCGACTAAAGATCTGGCTGAATATCTGGCGAACGGCGTTCTGTGGCTGGTGTCTTGCCTCTGTCAAATGCAAATTTCCTCTGTGCGCCCGATTGTGTTTTAGTTGGCCGTTCGCAGAGGTTTTTTTTTGTGCGTGCATAACGCGTCCGTTTTTTGTGATACACGTACCGGTCCAACGCTCACTAGGTTTTTCGCATGCGCTGAGCATTTTGCAACGGGAAGAAATGGGCGTTGCTATTCGAAAATTTCGAGTTTATCTTCTTATAACCGTAACCGTGAGTGCCACTTTGTTGCCCTTCACAGAATCTCGAGATCATACCTCTGAATAACTATACCTGAAATCTCATCTCGATCGGTTGAACGGAACAGCCGTTAGAGTTCCATATATCGCTAAAGTTTTTTTATGACCACCCTGTATATCTACTATTAGTAAGAGTAAAGGATTGGCAACCGGAGGGTTGCGAGTTCGAATGCAACCACAAACCGTCGTGTGTAAAAGAGAGGGCTCGTTAAATCTGTCCTGGCCTCAAATATCCTCACGTTGGCGAGGTGTGGAAGTTTGGTGAGTGGGTGCCAGCTCAAGTGCTCACTTCGTCATCTGACCGTGGTGCAAAATGATGCGTTGTTTCCCTCGGTTCTAACCCTTCTGGTTTGATTTCGTCGCATGACACAGCTTGTCCGCCTTTGGACCTTGCGTCGTAAAACCCTTAATTACCTACCTACCCGGTCCGTCGCCACTAGAACGTTGTGTTGCTCCAGTACGACATTAATTAAAATACCTTCCTGAGATGCGGCGTGCAAGAATCAGTTAGTTTTGAATTTAGCGCGTCATATTGCTTCTAACGTCGATAGACGTTGCTTGACTTGAGCTTATGATTGTTCTTGTTAAACTCAATTCAGGTAGATGGACGGGAATTTTAGACATCTTCGATTTTAGGTTTATATAGTTAGGCCTCTTACAAACACTAATTATTTGAAAGATTTTGAGTCTACACTGTCTGAATTGCTTTTCGGGCGAAATTGCAGTATAGAATTCGGAAATGGGCAGACTCGAAGCGTTGTTTCGATTTAGCACGTGGTCTCAGTTGGGTCGACAAAAATTGGTCTGATATCTTACCTGATTCACAACAAATGTTGTCAGTAAGTGTTGAAGCCGTTCAATTTCAGCATAATGCTTGAAGAGGATTGTTGAAGCGATTGAATATTTTTATCTGCTGAATTCAGGTAGCAATATGACGTTTGAACTTCTCGGCTGAATTGAATAGATTATTCAAAGGTTAAGGTGGGTGTTCCAACTATCGCCCTTGTACTTAATATCGCCTACTCGTGTTTGCAAGCTACTATGCGCGATATCTATGAGTTTATAGAGTTACCTCAAGGGTCTTGTCACACGTAGCACACTGGCAAGTTTCTCCTGTCAGTTATATCAACTACCTTATTGCATCTGAAGTATTTGAAGCTGCTATCAACTTATTTTTTGTCTCCAATCCATTCGGGGAATATTCATGTAAGTTTTTCCAAATCAATTTCGTTTATATGACTTGAAAAAATCATTCAACACTAAAGGTAGTTATGCATGCTTTACTAGCAACTCGTTTTTAATAGTAGCTCCCATTTCGCCTGGTGGGTGGTAATAGGAACATGGGTAGACGATATTAGGAAGTCAAAAATTCTCTTGGGAAACTTTTTGAAGTTTTTTTTATTAACTTAAACTGACAAAAGTAAAGAAGGTATATGATCACTGGAAATTAAAGGAGAATTGTTCCTAATGATATTCGTTTAGTTTCCAGCTTGATTTTTCAACTCACAGGAGGCTGAGGTACAGCGAAATAGTTAGGATAGGCGATACTTGGAACACCTACCCTACTCTAGTGCGACAGAAAAACTGCGTCATTTGTTGAATTTCAGAGTTGACAAAAAACGGGTTAAGACATCTATTTCTGCCCTTGAAAGAGAATGCTATTACATTTAAGGATATATAACCGAATAAATAAACACTATTAAATGAATGTTATGGCTATAAATATGCTTGATTTGCTAAACAGACATTTTTTTGCTGATCCGAAAGCTTTCTAACACCTGTGAATGTTCTAGTTAGTGATGGGCAGAATCTAGTACTTAGTATTCGAGTACTATTCGAATACACGAAAAAAATGATTAATCGATATAAGAATCTGAGAATTACGAGATATACTTATTTGTAAAAAAACTTAATTTGTCATGTGCTACTTGGTATAGTGGTTAGAAGCACGGAGTTGGAACCTGGTTCAAATCCGGATAGAGGTTTGTGCTTCCTTAAGCAAAAATTTAAAGAAACAAAATTAGTTTGATTTTTTTTGCTTGATAAAAGGATTGGGGTTTTCTTCTCACAAAACTCTAAATGTTTTCTAAATTATATGTTTAAACTTTTTTTTCTTCCGAATTATTAATATAAATTTTTTTTTAATTTTGTAAGTATGAAAATTACTATTATTTCTCGTTTGAACTTGTTAAAAGACAACTGATAACAACAAAACAAATTATAATTCTTTTTCTACAAAACTCTAAAAATATTTTAAAAGATGTATGAGTGTTATTTTTAATACCAGGATCTGAAACTTTAAAAAAATTTCTGTAAACTTAGTCCTTCAATTCTTAATTTTTTTTAAATATGATATATTCACATTTAATAAGATTAAAATCTGCTTGTTGAAGTTCAGACAATTAAATTAATACATATTACACTTGCACTGAACTAGTATAAATTTGTAATTCAAATATTTAGGTAGTAATATTAATAACGATATACATATTAAATTTTTAACATTTCGGGATTTTTGCTTCACATACTGAGCAACATAGGGCTCTTACAATGACAAAATAGGAGAGCATTTATCATCGTTTTATCAGCTTATTTCATAGTTCAGAAACCTGTTCAGTGAGACGTTGAAAATTCAACTAAAATAAGACTTTATTTCCTACAAGTTCTCATAATGACTTTATTTTCCTTACGTGCTTTCTTTGAATATTATTTCAAATCAGTCACAGTAATACTCCCAAGTGCTGCATTCGCATTAAACGTCAGGGTAGCCATGTTCGATGAGGTTTGCTTCATTAGCAAAACTGACCGTATCTTGATGTACGATATATCTCATAACTAGAGGGAAACTGACCCAATCTTCATCTTGTAATCCGAAAATGGACTATATCTTGATATTTTTCGTTGCAACCACTAGGGTAGTTAAACTGAATTCTTATTAAATTTGAAATTTTTAGAAACTTTAAAGCTTATTGTTGTGATCTTAATGTTTCTTAACTAAATTAATTTCAAATTTTTAAAATCATTTGGTGTTAAATTTTGAGTAAATACTTTTATTCCAATCAATTGAAAAAAAAACACCTAAGCTTGTATAATCCGTATATTTTAATTGGATTTGCTTAAGTGTAAAGAACCATAAATTAGTAGTTTTTTGTTAAACCCACTGATCTCAAGACCATGTCATCAACGACCCAACACGACTGAGTATCAGTACAATAACCAAGAAATTAATGTAAATACCGAGAATGGAACAAGTATTGTTCAGGGGCTGTTTCTTCTGGTCTCTCATTTCTCTCTCTTCCATGCAAGGCACTTTGGACCCAATCGTCTTGTTCAAGAATTTTACTGCTACTAACGATACGCAATAATATTACATAACAGGGCACCGCTTATAGGCAACGCCATCTACATTTATAATAAGTATATTTCAGGACTGAATACACCAATTTGATGTTTTGAAAGCTATTACAATTATATTCTGTAACTTATAACATGTCCTAAAATGAACGACTCCATTTCCACATCACCCACGGGGTAGGAATCATGATGCCTCTTTTTTTTATAGAGGTATCGCCAAGAGCTCTAATCCTCTTTAACAGAGGTTCCACCTCTAAATTTAATAACCAGTTTACGATGAAAACTGATTTTTCCCTAAGGAACCCTAGGTATAGAATGCATGAAAAACTAAATTTAAAATTAGGAAAACTACAAACATTTAAATTACTTTGCAAACTTTAAGGAGGGGAAACACAGCAAAGATCAAGCTAGAGAGGAAAACCACTGCTCTTCTTCAGATTCCAAATGCCTAAAAGAAAAGAGAAAGCAAACAAAAAAACATGTGTGCCAAACTTAGCCAGCACTACAAAAATTAACTTACGTTTACTAGTATATATAACTAGCAGTGTAACCCAGTGATTCTCAACCTGTGGGGCGCCCCCACAGGTTGAGAACAGAATATTTAAGAGAAAATATTATTTAAAAAAATTGATTAACTGACTTAAAGGAAAGCACACATACACATAGAAAAAAAATATATTTCGACATATTTAATATTTGACTTATTAAAGCATAATAACTTCTAAATCAAAACTTACTTAATCTAAACATACCAAATTAAAAACAAATTTAACAATTCTTAGTGACTTCCTTGGGCCTGTCTTGCCGAGCAAAGTTTTTCGAAGGAAGGCTTAATATTAGAAATAGCCACTCTTAGTTCTGTTTCTATATTTAGCCGAGCACTATATTTTGTCTTCAAAGAATCCACAGCAGAAAATCCAGTTTCACAAAGGTATGATGTTGAAAATGGTAATAGAATGCGAAATTCCCTTGTTTTTAGTGCAGAAAAATTATCCTCTACTTCTGACCAAAATTCAAATAGTGATTTATTACTAAATTGTCTTTTGGTTTCGCCACTTGTCGTGAAGTTTATGAATTTTTCTTCCTCATCAATTGAGAGTCCTTCGGGAGTCTTATGAAATGGATCCCTAACCCACTCGTAACTTGCTATCAGTTTGTCGTCAGCAAGAAAATACTTTTTAAAATTCTTTGCTAGCATGGCTAAATGATTTTTAATGGTAACAAAAACAACTTTTACATGGTCTTCTTCAGCCTTGTAAATTTTAGTACAATCATTCACATTTGCAAACATTGTTAGGCTTTTTTTTTTTTGCTTTCAATTTCTGCTCCACAATTTCAATTTTCTACTAAAAGTATTAACTTTATTAATCGTATCCAACATACGTATATTTGCTCCTTAGAGTTGAAGATTCAAGTTATTTAATTTCTCGAATATGTCGACCAAGTAGCTCAATTTCATCACAAATAAACCATCGCGAAAATTCTTGGCTTCCGGTCAGTTTTCTTTTTCTAGGAAAATGGCGATTTCTTCTCTTAATTCATAAACACGTTGCAAGAATTTCCCACGTAATAACCATCTTGCCTAGCGATAAAATAGTAAAGCTGAATGTATTGAACCCATGTCTTTACAAAGTGCGGAAAAGATTCTTGATTTCAAGGGTCTCATTTTGGATATGATATAATTTACTACGGTTACAACTATAGTTAACAGAATATTCAGACCAGGACTCATTTCTTTGGAAGCCAAAGCTTCTCTCTGGATCATGCAATGTGTCCAGACGCACTGAGGCGATTTTTGTTTTACAAGTGCTTGTATACTTTGGAATCTTCCGGACAATGAACGAGCACCATCGGTGCATATTCCGACGCAATTTTTCCATAATATGTTTGCCTCGTTCATAAAATTATTTAAAATAGCAAATAATGTTGCTTTGAGTTCTATCGGTTTGCAGGTTCTACTACTGACATATTACCACAAAATCGAACATAGGCAATGAAATGAGCATCTTTATTACTATATGTTGCTTCATCAAGCTGTATTGAAAACAATTTGTCACGCAACTTCGAGAAAGCTGACACTGTACATCTTCAGCTATATCACCAATTAGACGAGCAACAGTATCATTTGTAAGAGGTATGGACTGCAATCGTATTGAAAAATTATCTCCAAACATAGTTTCTACAATCTCAATTGCTGCTGGCAAAATAAGCTCTTCACCAACGGTGTGAGGTTTTTAACATCTGGCTATTTTATATGAAACTTTGTAGGATGCAATTAAAGCTTTTTTATTCACAGACAAAGTTTCTTTAAAAAATGATTTTTGCTTTTCATATGATTTTAATTTTAATTCGAAGAATTCTCTGGATTTGTTGACGTACTCACTAAGAAGAGTTTCCAAATGTCGTTTAAGTTTATTAGGTTTCATGCTGGCTAACATTTTTGAGCGAATTCTTCTTCATTTCTTCATTTACTTCAGTACTGGTAAACCCCAAATTTAAGTATTCTTGAGAATATATTCTTGATTTTATTTTCGGAATCCCTGTAATTTGGTAATTTTGGGTTAACGTCGTACTAGAGCAACACAATGGGCTATTGACGACGGTCCGGGATCAGTCCCTTAAGGGAAAGATCCGAGGGCAACACCTCGTAATTTTGAACCACGGTCAGATGACGAAGCAACACCTGAGCTGGCATCCCACTCTCCAAACTTCCACGCCAACCCAACGTGAGGACTTTCGGCCACGACAGATTTAAGGTGCACTTGCCGCCTATACACCATACGTTTACAAACATCCATGCCCGGACCCGGATTCGAACCAGGAACCTTCCGATCTAGAGGCTAACACCTTAACCACTATACCGATTGGTCAGCGGAATCCCTGTAGTCTGTGTACTTGTTGATGCTTGACTATCGTCTAATGCTCGTTTACGCCCGCTTAAAAAATTATCCATGGGTCTGCATAAATCTGCTGCCGTGAATATTTAATATGGTGATTGCAATTGACACGAAAACATATATAACATACAATAGATTTGATAGCGATCGGCTCGAATGAGAATTGAAACTTGCGTTATTGAACATTTTCCTTCTTCCTATGAGAAAACATTTGCTCTGCGCATGCTCGATTCGGCTTCCACAAACCATATTACTTATTTTTTTTCTTTTCTTTAGTCATGCTTCTGTTTTATTTCTTTTATTATTCAAAAAAAAGTATTCCCAGTTTCTAAATTTAGCTCACCCCGTCTAGGTTAACTTTAGTAGTATTACACTGCTAACAACTGGCTCACTTGAAAAACCTGCTAACAACTGGCTCACTTGCAAACCCTGCTAACAACTGGCTCACTTGCAAAACCTGCTAACAACTGGCTCACTTGCAAACTATGCTAATAACTGGCTCACTTGTATGTCCTGCTAATAACTGGCTCACTTGCAAACTCTGCTAACAACTGGCTCACTTGCAAACCCTGCTAACAACTGACTCATTTGTAAACCCTGCTAACAACTGACTCACTTGCAAACTCTGCTAATAACTGGTTCACTCGCATACACTATTAAGTTCTGGCTCACGCGCTTGACATGTTAGTGCCTAACTTACAGTTCGACATGTTGATGGTATTATTGTTTGGCTCACACGTAAAGTGTGTTATTGTTTGACTCATGTGAAAGTGTGTATGCGACAACATGCGAGTATTAGATGAGAAAAATTGTTAACACTGTGTTAATAGCCCTCCCCTGTTTGCGAGTCGAAAGAGCGTAAACCATCCCTTAGAGCAAAAGGTGAATAATAATTGTAAGTAGTATATGTTGTTGACACCTGGACTAAATGGTCTGTCGCTAAAAATGTTGTTGACACCTAGACTAAACATCATGTCGATAGAAAAAGTGTTTACACCTAGACTAAATATCGTGTGGATAGAAA
The DNA here is from genome assembly GCA_947359465.1 of Metellina segmentata. Lineage (NCBI taxonomy): Eukaryota > Metazoa > Arthropoda > Arachnida > Araneae > Tetragnathidae > Metellina > Metellina segmentata. Next base: position 5,685,896 of record OX375877.1, on the reverse strand, counting down.
AAGTGCTGACACAAAAAAGTATGTTTCTCCGTTTATTGAGTGTTAAATGTACTAGGAATTGAAGGACTGTTGTGAGAGGAATTTCGTTTGATCATTAGATTTATACACCACCCATTGGTAGATATTCATGGTCGAGTGGTTTAGATGAACAAACACTCGAGCATGAGTATCTTTTACAGTCTCAAGTTCAAGTCTGCATAAATCCTAATTTTATCCTAATTTTTAGCTTTTAGAATTTCTCTATAGGTGTCAGCATGAACATCATTGTGATACTACAATTTGTAAAAATACTCCAGAGTTCTTATTTTGCGAAAAGTAGTTACACTATGAATGACTCTAAGATATTTTCAGAGTTCGATGTTTTGGTTTGTATTGATATAAAAGTTGTACATATTATTTTACATATTAACGAAAGAACAAAAGAAACATACATATTTCCGCTTACAATTCTTTATTTAAGCATTTGAAAATATAAGTACACAAATGAAAGTAAAAAATCTTTCGAATATTTATCATACAAAATGCTCCATGGACATACATATCATTTTATAGCATAGTGATTAAAAGCTAAAAAAGTTCTTCGTTTATCGAATACATTTTACCATAAAAACTTGACAGACTTGTCTTTTTTTGTAACATAGTAGACAGTGTGTGTTTTTTGGATATAATACTACATTGTTTATGTTTTAATTGTTTGTTTTCTTTTAAAACCTACAAGTATAATTCATGTCCTAGGTTATTTTCTAGAACAGATTTTTTTTGTTCCTTTAGCAGTTCTTTTGCTATTATTTCATGCATATTTTCATATTAATGTATGCATACATTTTAGGTCGAAGAGCACAAAATTCTTCTATAGGAATGCCTATAGTTTCATCTTTTAAACATCGGGGTAGTATCGGATATAATAAAATATGAAACTAAATTTTATGAGTCTTTTAAATATTCTACATTTTAATATAAAATTGTTTAAGCCATAATTAACATAACTGGATAAAGACATCCTCGGATTAATTTGAGGAGTATTGAGTTCTGATATTTTTTAAGATTCTAAAAATGAAAATAAAAGGAAACACATAAACAATAATTCTGAATGAGTAAAACAGTTTAGAAAATTTAGTCACCTTAAGATATCATAATTAAAATAAGTTATAAGAAAAACAAATTAGAAGTCTTACGTATAGAAAATTAATAGCAAAAACCACATTTAAAGTTTATAAAAACATATAACATATTACAAAAGCAAGTGAAACAGTTTCATAAAAAGTAAAAAACATAAGTATTCTTAAACAGGAATGTAAAATTAACTGTGAAAGACATTTAAAACCCTTAAAGGTCTAGGATAAGATATTCCTCAAACTAAGAAACATAAGCATTCTAAAGAGTTTCTATCAATCACATATTACATGTAAGTGTTGTAGAAGTGTTTAAGAAGCAAAGTGTTATGAACTAGTATCTGTTTTAAAACTAGCAATTTAATGCAATAAGACCATGTATGACGCACAGGGGAAATCTGCCGAACCGCAACCGTTCCAGAAGGAGCGAAGGACATTTAGCTTGTTATTAATTCAGAGAGAGTTTTAAAAGTAATAGATAATTCCCATCGATAATTTCTTCGAGGATATTACAAAAACGTGATCTTAACAAGACTATTATGCATAAGACCTTGGAAGACAATGAGAAAAATCTAGTGAAACATTTAGACAAAACACAATTTTGAAAACATTCTTTATTTCAAACAAAAACCAGTGATGAGTACATTTTTTTACCTTACAGTTTCAAAAATCAAAAAGCTCGCAGGCTTTTTGTTTTACATTTTTAACAAGTTAACAAATTCATCCTCATTTAAAATTTGAAAGTAACCATACTTGAGGATGCAGTTTGGAAAGTTCATTTTTATCTGGCAAATACAATCACTCGTGGCTTCAATACATTGTAGAATATTTGAGTACAAAATGAGTCCACTTCCATACAGGGAGAGTTTTTTATTTGGAGACATGCGATGTAGATGACACACTCCAAATCTATGTTCTTTGTCATCCTCATGGACCAAATTCACTATGTCTTCATTAGTGAGTATTTTAAAATAGCGTACATTTTTCTTGTTTTCTTGATTTAGTCATTGAGATGCCAATACACTTTGGACACAATCGAACACACTATTGTACAATTCGTGGTGAATATAATCATATGTTTTCTCTGAGCTTTGAACGAGATATCCATACCGTTCCATGTTGGAATTCAAATGATGAATTTCCTACTAGAGTACGTACTTATAGTTCGTAAAGTTAGAAACGTGTACTGACACGATTCTCTCCATTTTACGAGCCTGTATTAAGCTCTCTCCATACAGTGGGGGAAGTGAAGCTCTTTCATGAGTTCGTCACTGTCAAAAATTTTGTAATATCCAATTTTTACTTTCAGATTGGATATACAAGGAACTTCCAAACCATAAGCTTTCGCACTGATAATGCAATCCAGTAAGTTAGAAAACAAAATATCTGATGCAGTTTCAAGAATCATATATTGTTCCGAATCACAGGGTTGATACAAGTACATGTATCCATACCTACAACTAATTGGATCTCTGTGCATTAATTTGATCGTTTCTGAATTTTCTAAGATTTGAAAATACACGAGCAGTTCATCTTTGTCGATCTTTTGAAGTATCCCACTTTTTACACAATGTACGATATCATCAAATAATACTTTATTTGCACTTTTAACCTTTTTATCGCATGCGTTCAGAATGATATAACCATATCGCTCCATGGTGAGCTGTTGAATAACTTTATTCGTGATGCGATAGTGTATTTATTACTACTAGTTCATTCGTGTAGATTCTTTGATGCGTTACGAAGAGGTTGACAATATTGATTATAAGACAGTTCTGGTGCGTTACCAATTTTGAACCATTGATGGGCAAAACTTTGAACGATTCGTTCGTTTTCACATACATCTGTAACTCGTAGTTTGTCAATGGATAACCCTCTCGTGATATGCCATAAGAAATAGAGGCAAAATAGTCCACATGATCTGGTTTTAAAATGTTGCAACGTTTGTCTATTCCACTCAAGTTGAGTTGAATTTTTGACTAAGAAGGATTTGATATTGCGACCGGGTGGTGTGCCATAAGAGCAAAAGAATGTGCAGTATCCTTTTTCATCAAAGTACATAGCTTGCCAGTGTTGTCCTTCACAATGTGCAGGATCGGTGTTCACGATGAAGGAACGATAGCGCTTTCTTTTTGAAGGAAGCATATCACTTGCGAATACACCTCCGAACGTAGTTCTGATCTTATGATCGCTATATGCAAGTCTAGTCAACATTGAGGTGTCCATGATTTTAATAGTCAGTAAAGATGTTTCTGCTTTTATCTATTTCTATGAGAGCTTGCATTTCCATATATGCTATCAATGTAACCGTTTCGTCAAGATCTGTCTCAAACTTCAGATGAATCGATAGATCACCACTTCGAGTTACGTTTGCAAATGGATCGCTAGCAGAATAGTCTTGAGTGAGATCGAATACGTAAAAACATAAATTATGTTTATACTCGTTGAATGTTATGTTTGTGTCATGTTTACCAAGATCTGTAAACAAACTTAAATAATTTCGAGCATAAAGATTTTTTGCATAGCTTGGTGCATAAGCGGTGGTCGGGATCTGTACACCGTTCTCTGTCAGAGAAATATGGTTCAGGTTATAATTTTTAAAATTAAAAGGATTCTTTTTAAAATCACCGTTAAATGCAGAATTAGATATCATAGTCAAAATGATTCGACTGGGAAGTGCACCGTTGATTGCATTTGGTATCGTAATACTTTTTAGTCCCGAGCTAAGCGTGAATGTTTTCATTTCAATTCTTGTAAATGGCATTTGAATGAGAGAATGTTCCAACGCTTTCTCATGTCCAATAAGTATTGAACTCGATACTTCACACCGTCTCACAAAGAGACTTATGTTTTCAATATTAAGGCAGTATTCACCGTTATTTGTCAATAGGCTGAATGCATGTTTCGCTTTTTCTAACTTGATGCGTATCGGCACACCGTTTATTAATAATTTGGATTGACTACCTAAATCCAAATGAAGCGCACCATACATATCAAAGAGGGTTCCGTTCTTAGTGCGATTCCATCTTTGCTTCAATCCTTTGTTTCCCCCCGCTGCAATATCCAAATCATCATACTTCTCAGCGGTATCTTTATGAAACATTGCAGCACTCAGCAAATTCTTTTGAGAGGATTCTGGATGAAACAATATGCTTTGAATATAAGCTTTGTAGGCATAATTGTTTTCTGAGGAAATTTGTCTATCATTAAAGGAGACATGGCATTCAGAGAACATAGTATTTAAAAGATAATTGATAGGTCCGCATTGATCGGCAGCAACGAATGCACTACCGTCTGCTTTTACAATCTTTGCTTGAACATTGAGGAAAACATGGGAAAGATCAAAATATGATTCACCTAATCCAGATATGGCAAATTCAATTGTATTGCTGTCCGAAATGGATGCTACAGGATGAACTTCTATGAACGTCGACCGGTCAATTGCTAACTGAATTCGTGATGTTTCGAACAAATCTAGTTCACTTTTTGTGCAATAACAGTTTTCCATTTTCTCAGAGACTAGAAAACACGTCTTTCGAACACCTCTTTCGGCGTTTCATCTGAGTTTTTTTCGTTTGTTTCTTTCTTTTAATACCCCCACCACCTCTCAGTTTGCGAAGTAGATCGTGTTGGATCTCTCTGCCAGATTCCCGTAATCGATTACGGGAGGCTTCTCTGAAGGATTTCCCATGTGAAAGGTCTTGTAGTACGTTCTCTCCCGCAGTTAGTAAGTGTTTGCCTAAATATTTCCCCGCTTTGATCATAAGTGGTTGAACAAATCGACGCAAATTAGTGAATATTCCATATCCTCTCTGTATGGGGAAATCTGATGAAAAATAACCCCCTTTCCCCGATTGTTGATTACAGTAGTAATCAATACAGTCCTGGGGATCCAGCATTCGACCGTGTTTATGCATGATGAAAGACATATATGAAGGAAGGGTCGTTTGTACACCGCTTTATAACGATTTTTTTCGAAAGGAGAGCACCAAGCTCGTTTTTCCAGATATAAATTGTATGGGTGTACCCCTACTTGTTCGCAGTTCGATCTCAATAGAATCGAAGTGTTGCTTTTTAACGCGAAAGTAAAGTGGTACGGGAAAATGTTTCACAATTTGATCCTGTCGTTCATTCGCAATTGGTATGATTTTTAAAATCGGAACCAATGAATCACCAACAAGCGATGAAGATACAATATCACTATATACATATATTTCTGTTATACCCGCATTTAACTCCAAGTTATAATCGGAAATGTATGCTCCTTCCGTGAAAGTGTTTAGCGTAAATCCTAATATATCCGAGAGTTTATCTTCAAACACTACTTTGGTGTCATGTGGTACAATCAGTTTGACTTTAGAATTAGGTAGTACTTTGAATTGAATGGATTTGAATTCACTAAAGAAGTCTTTGGCTTGTCGATACATGCCACTGGGTATTTTAAAATTATATGTTCTAAGTTCATGATGAAGTGTTGGAAATACTTCATTGACAATAATCTTAAACTTTTCACTTTCAGCTCCATTTAATGGATTAGAGTAGTTGAATGTGATTTCTTTTTTATCACCACTAATAATGTAAGAAGATTCATCGATGCCTAGAGACCTCATTAAATTGGGGCAGGAATCACGTTCAAGAAGTATATCTATATGTTCTTTTAATTTTACAACTATACTATTTTCGCGTCGTAAGAACTGTGCTAGACTATTCGCTGTTGTAGCAACGATCTTTCTATTGATTTGTTCAAATACATTATCATTAATTTTATCTAGTAATATATCATAAGTGAGTTTTGGTACTGGTTTATTGGCGACAAGTGTTATAAACTTATCTCGAAAATTCTCTAAATTCGGTTCGTGATAATCCGTAGTGTAAACTTGTTCTGTACTTATACTACGAGTTATATCATCAATTTTTGGGTTGACTTTTAAAAAGCGCAAGAAATGTTCCGCATGTTGTACAGTAATGTGCATATCCCAACCTACTTTTAATGTTATACGAAGTCTTGATTTTACCTCATTCAGAAAAAGAATAAGAGGAGGATCTGTAAATGTCTTTTTAAGATTTGCATTGACTCCTTCCACAAAGTCTGTATGATCTTCACTATAAAGTGGTATGTCATATTTAGGTAAAGTTGTTACACCTTCTACTTCCACTATTTTCTCTATAGAATATTCATCATTATAACCGGGGTGAATGGTAAAGAATCTACCTGGAATGGTTGCTTCTGCTAAACAACATTCCCATGTTCCATTTAAAGTGATCGGATAAGCTAATTTAGTCCGATAACGATCAGGAGTGTTGTTCGGAAAGTAGTTCATACTAGCATTTGAAGGTAATATGACATGGAAATCATCTATGTTCTGATCCATTCTGCTTTAATCCACGAGTTGAAGGAATCGTTGAATCCTAGCCACTTTATCAAAAGTTGACGAGATGGTCCTTTGCCTTTAGTTCGAATAATTTTCTCAATAGCCCAGTAACCGTCTGGAGTTTTTTCTATCTTTTGTAACTCTTCAGCATAAAAACGTCCGTCAATCTCTTTTCCATTCAAATCCTGTAGAATATAAGTATGTGGACTTGTAGGATATCTTTTATAGATTTTAAAACATTCTTCGGTCCACCCTGGTAGATATCCCTTTCTAAACGTTCTGAGAGCTTTCGATATTCTAACAACATCACCTACACCAAAACGAAATTTGGTTAGGGAACTGAACCCATACAGGCGTTTATATATGGTCGGTTCATCATCAGTGGTTACTTCAGCCGGTTTGAAACCATGACTACTGTGTACGGAATGATTGTACGAATCCACAAGAGATTGTAAAATATCATAATATTTATATGAGTTACGATGGGTGAAAACTCGATACATACGCGCACGTAGCGTTCGATGCATGCGTTCTAAAATAGCACATTTTGTCTCACTTTTAGTGGAATAATGATGAATACCATATTTCTTGAACAGATCCCGAACCTTTTTATTATAGAACTCACTTCCTTTGTCGGTTTGTAAATTCGAAGGTTTCGTTTCTTGGAAAACATTTCGAAACACCTTTACCATCGTACTTGCTTTCTTATTTTTAATAGGAATGGCTCTAAAGAATCGTGACATCACATCGATAATGGTAAGAATATAACGATATCCTTTATTATGTCGTGATAGTTTCTGTACATCTACCAAGTCACTTTGCCATAACTCATTCACACCGTAAGATATTGTTTTCCGTCTCTGAAATTTGTAGCGCACTGGTTTGTGTAAAGTATAGACATCTTGCTGCGAAAGCCATTTCTGGACATCGTGCCTATTAATACCAGTTGCCTTTGACAGTCGGCTGAGTCCTCCAAACGAAGCGGGCTCTTTGGGATTGAAGTAAAGTTTTCTCATTCGTTCCATGCTTCCCATTTTGGTTTTTTAGTCTCGACAGAAGAGAGTGAACCCGTTCTCTTCATCAGTGGATTCATTTCTGAAACAGTTAACTGCTCTCGAAGTCTTTTATTGCCAATCCACTGATGTGGAATGTTAATTTCGTAAATGCCTTTAAAAAATTTATCAAAGCCTTTCGGAGGAGGTTCGATTTTTTGTGTGTCTCTCATCAGATAGTTAAAAAGATCTATAGCATTGCTTCGATATTCTGGTTTCCCATTCACTTCTAATTCACTGTTTTCATTAAATGTATAGCTTGCACTCTTCAATTTTTCCAAGATTGGCAATACATATTTCTTTAGTGTTTTCGGAACAGCATATCCCAGGTATTTAACCAGCATACTAGGAATAGAAACATCTTCAGAAGGTTTTGTTTCGGGCAATTGTATACTCTCCAACAATTCAGGAGGAATTTCAAACGGTTTCTGAGGTGGTGGAGGTTGCATTGCCCTCTGGTACTTGGGTATTAACTGAGAGAGAAGTTTAGCCGTCATATCGTCAGGCATTTCATTCTGTTGTAACAAACTAAGAATATTGTCTTCCAATCGAATTTCGGGTTTATTTAACTGATAATATTCAGATACCAGCTCCGGTGGTACTAACGCCATTTTCTTCGACATTTTCAAATGCGTTTACCAATAGCTTTACCTGCAATTCCCCCCAACAGACTCAACACGGCAGGTAAAATCAAAGGCAAAAATCCACCCGTTTGTATCGTGAACAATTTGCGTTTTCTTGTAATTGGTATTTTTCTATCTGCCAACTGACGAATCACTCTCTTGTAATATCCAAGTTTTTTCACTTTAGCATTGGGTATATTTCCCGATAACAAATTCTGACAAATTTCACACAATGATTGAATTTGTTCATTTAACGCTGTTCTTAAAATGGCTTTTCGCTGTTGAGGACTCGCATTGGAGAGTAAGTGTAGTAAATGTACATGACGTCTCACTCTATTCATTTTTCAACGGTAAAAAGACCCAATTAATAAGCCCACGATCTGCAAATATAGACTGTCGGAGACGTTGCTCCTCTGGACTTCTCGGATGAACATCAACAAGCAAATAGGAGAAAGGTTCTGCGGTTGCTTTTTTATAGGCATCCATGAAATATTTCCCTTTTCCAGGAAATGCCTGCCTAGAGAAACAAGCAGCCTGAGATAGATCCCGGCTATTGCGAAACATAATCAAATAGTGTGTATTTAAGCTGATATCCCGCATAACTCTCACACGAGGAAATAGATTTTGTGTGATTAAAATCACGCTATAATTCTCGTGGTGTGACCCAACCGTAAACATGGATGAAATAACACTTGTTAGATCATTCATCATGTCATCGATTACGATCAAATTGCATGTATTTTCCTTCGGTGGTAAACCACAAACAAACGTTATGTTTTTCTCTTCGACAAACCAAGGTTGCCACACTGAGTAACACCACACAATTTTGTTCATATTGCATTCATAAACTTGCTCGGCAATCATTTTTCTCACAAGTTGTGTTTTTCCACTCTGTGACGGTCCTGTCACCATGCAGGTCGAAGGATGTCTCAGTTTTAGCATACTTGACATAACTGACAAAATTCGAATTCTATTAGTTGTACTCCTACAACATTTGCTTTTAAACTCAAAGATTCGTCTTTTAAAAAAATAACGTATATCATACACGTGTGAATCTCCTTTCCGACAAACATGAAAAAACAAAATCTTTCTATCACCTAACCGTTCAGAATAATAACACGTTGAATTCGAAATGTTCCACCTCACTAATGCCGTTTCTCAGACTCAATGTAAATATCACTAATGCAATTGAGACGATTCCTAAGACCGACATGAACACTCTCTTGTAATCTGTGTTGAATTCTGATGTACTCTCACCTCACTTTATATATATATATATATACATATATGATGAACCAAACATCTGGACTCAATTAACATTATTAACTGGAATTATTAAACTGGGATCTGTACACAATATTTAGACCACGTGTCAACACTTTTTCTATCCACACGATATTTAGTCCAGGTGTCAGTGTCAACAACATATACTACTATTGTAACACCATTTTATATTTTTTATCTGTTGATCATGGATGTTGCTTTTAATCATCTTACGCACTAGTGATGTTTTACCAGATTGACTTGCTCCTACAATCAAGCAAGTGCTGGGGTGTTTAAAATTTAACATTGTGTTTGCAAAGTTTTCCAAATTCATACTCGGCTAAGCTGTACACCAACAATTTGTGGGTTTATCTTATTCAATTCCCTCTCCCGCAGAAACGCTTATATTCCTATGGTGAGATACCACAGTAAACAACTCTGAAATATTTTCATTTAAACGATGCATCAGATCGTCAATAACCGTGAAGTCAACATCTTCATAATTTTCAGGTAAACCTTGTACAAACTCTATCCCAGGTTCGTCAAAAAACCAAGGTGAAGAATAATTGTAACACCATTTTATGTTTTTCATCTGTTGATCATAGATGTTGCTTTTAATCATCTTACGCACTAACGATGTTTTACCAGATTGACTTGGTCCTACAATTAAACAAGTGCTGGGGTGTTTAAAATTTAACACTGTGTTTGCAAAGTTTTCCAAATTCATATTCGCTAAGCTGTACGCCAATAATTTGAGGGTTTATCTTATTCAATTCCTCTTTCCAAAAATAACGAATGTCATACACTCTAGAATGTTCTTTATTACAAATGTGGAAATAGAGTCTTCTTCCCAACTTTTCCGAATAGACACAGGAGGTGTTTGTTAAATCAATCTGATCATCATACTTGCAATTATCGCTAACGTAAAAGATGGAAAGAAATGTTACAATAGCAAAAATACAAATAACAGCTAACCCCAATTCCAACACATATCTCTGTTTAAGCGCAGGCGAAAAAATAAACATTTTACTCAATTAGGTGCTTCTATCTCCTAACGTGTTGAATACCATAACGACAAATGGGAAATGAGCCTCATTAGATTAATCATCTTCCTTTATAAACAACGTAAGTATCCATTTCTACTTCATACGATTTGAATCGCAATGTAAAAATCTTTTTCTATCAAACCCTCTCCCGCAGATAAATATCCAGCTGTTTCCTTATTTTGACTTTCCCTCCTCTCCGAGCTCACATCAAAGACCTCTTGCGAACTTTCTCCTTCCCCTCTCCGTTTAAATACGGAACACCTCCAACAACGAAGGAGGGGAACAAATTCTTCTACTCTTGAAAAAAAAAACCTCTCCTCCGCTCCTCACGCGCTAACTTTCTACAGAAAGCAGGAAGTGAATTCATTCGCGTCGGCTTGCCCCTAAGGGACGGTTTACGCTCTTTCGACTCGCAAACAAGGGAGGGCTATTAACACAGTGTTAACAATTTTTCTCATCTAATACTCGCATGTTGTCGCTTACACACTTTCACATGAGTCAAACAATAACACACTTTACGTGTGAGCCAAACAATAATACCATTAACATGTCGAACTGTAAGTTAGGCACTAACATGTCAAGCGCGTGAGCCAGTTGTTAGCAGGGTTTGCAAGTGAGCCAGTTATTAGCAGGGTATGCAAGTGAGCCAGTTGTTAGCAGGTTTTTCAAGTGAGCCAGTTGTTAGCAGGGTTTGCAAGTGAGCCAGTTGTTAGCAGGTTTTTCAAGTGAGCCAGTTGTTAGCAGGGTTTGCAAGTGAGCCAGTTGTTAGCAGGTTTTTCAAGTGAGCCAGTTGTTAGCATGTTTTTCAAGTGAGCCAGTTGTTAGCAGTGTAATACTACTAACTTTCATTAACGAATTTTTGTACTTTCATATTCTTTTAACGTTATCTCCCTGTTTGGCTTTCATTTCAAATATAATATTTAAATTTTCCCCGCTTCCATTCGCTTCATCTGTTTACCGCCCGCTTGGCAAAATACCAGATGTGGCATCGCTTTTACTCTTGTTTTGTCAGTTAGTTAAAAATAATTTTAAAACAGAAATCAAAATACTCAATATATATTATTGTTGTATACATTTTATTGTACGCGGGGGAGGGGGGCGCCATGAAAATTATGATTGAAAACTGGGCCGCGAACAATGAAAGGTTGAGAAACACTGGTGTAACCCATCTTTACTTTTAAGTACTTTTGGCAGATACAAGCTGCTAAACATATAATGTTTGAGTAGGCACTGAATATCGCTTCTTGCTTCAGCGATCTAATGTACATCATGCTTATCTTGTCTCATATAGAAATCTTTGCCATAAGTTTTGTCGTAATAGGAACACTTACGTTTTTATTATTTTAAACCTGATCTGGATGACTCAGTTTCCAATATATCTTGGTAATGGTAATTTTAGTTAACGTCGTACTAGAGCAACCCAACGGGCTGTTGACGACAGTCCTGGATCAGTCCCTTAAGGGAAAGATCCATGGACAACACTTCGTGATTTTGAACCACGGTCAGATGACGAAGCAATACCTGAGCTGGCACCCCACTTTCCAAACTTCTACACCAACACAACGTGAAGACTTTCGGCCACGACAGATTTAAGGTGGACCAGCAGCCTCTACACCATACGCTTACAAACATCCGCACCCGGATTCGAACCAGGAACCTTCCGATCTAGAGGCTAACACCTAACAGCATCTTCTCGAGATATTTAAGATTCATACACACGATGACATGCAAAACAGGGAAACATATCGAAAATAATATACAAATGATAAAGCAGTTGAAACTAATTCAAGAGTTTTACAGGATTATACTAGATATTAGAATCAATTAAAATTTAGAAACATTAATTTAAAACATAAATGAAAACAAACAAGAACTGAAAGCAACACAACATTTACTCAAATGCAAGAAAGAACCCAACATACAAATGATAAAGCACTTGTAACTAATTTAAAAGCTTTACAACATATTCTAGATTTTAGAATTAATTAAATTTTTGAAGCATTAATTTTTAACATTTATGAAAAAGTAAACAAGAAATGAAAGAAACAGTTAAACTTAATAATGACCCCAAAGTTACTTTGTTAAGACTAATACTATCACTTAAGAGAAGAAGTTATCTAGAAATTAAAGAAACGTAATTATACTGATAATACTTAAGTGATTTTCCCAACCGACAGCAAATTGTTCTTGTAGAAAATAAAGGGCATAGCATGTGTAATTTACTGATAATCCAGCCTGTCTATTCGGGAAATTGCTTCCTGAAAATTTCAAATCCAATTTCTTAATTGATGGAACTTTTCAACGTTTCATGCAGCACATATATTTTTAAGATAGCATGTAAAAATTGGGAATTTGTAGCCATTTACTCTGGTCAGATACTGTGAAGAAAATAACAGCCATCTCAAGAATGAAATAATAACGTTATTTTACTTGAAGAAACAGAAAAACTTTTTGATCATAAAAGTATCTTATTTGTCTAGATATTTTTAATGCCAGAAATAAAGCTTGAAAATAATGTTAACAAATTGACAAATTTAAATAACATTTTCAACTTGATTTTCAACAATAAAAGGCAAACTCCATGTCTTTTGCAAAGAAATTCAATCTCTTAATCGATGGAATTTTTCGACGCTTCATTCATCACGTGCATTTTCAAGGTTTATAAAATTGGGAAAAGCAACATCGAGACAAGAAAAATAAAACTAACGAGAACCATGGATATCATTACATTTACAATATGACACTTCTGTTACTTAAGAATACGATGAATTCTCAGGTGTTCGAATACGCAGCGACATACTTTTGGTATTCGAACAGCCAGCATGAGTATTCTTGTATTCGAATACCTTGGATGAGTACTTACTACTTTGGAAGAGTAACTACTTTGTACAAGAACTACTACTAGAGTACTTCCGGTATTCAAATGAATAATCTTGTAACCGATACCTAGGATGAATACAACAACAACTACTTTAGTACTTCCTGTTTCCATGAATACTTCCTGTATTCATATGAATACTTTTGTTACCGATACCTAGGATGAATACAACAACAACTACTTGAGTACTTCCGGTACTCACATAAAAGTATCGAGTACAGCGATTACTTTTAAGTATAGAATACATGAGTACTTTTGTACTCGAATACTCCCATCACTAGTTTTAGTGGCAATCCAGAAGTTATGTCAAAAGCCCATGCGATGGAATCGGTGGAACTATCAAATGGTTCGCCGCAAGAACGATTTTACAGAGACCATACGATTTTAAATGCAAAACAACTATTCTCCTTCTGTACTTCAACCATTTCAAACATCAAGTTATTTTATGTGCCTTCAACTGATGTTATTCAAATTGAGTCTATGCTTCAACTAAGGTTTAATGAAGTGACGGCAGCCATTACGGGAATGCGTAACTATCATTGCTACATTCCTATTCCCAATTGTACGCACAAATTCGTGTTTCATAAATATCACAATCACCAGCAAAAGAAGTGAAGAGTTTAAAAAGAAATCGGTAGCACACAATAACCACATTTCAATTATACAAGACGCAAAATTTAACATGGAAGTTTTAGCACATAGGAATTAGAAAAGGTAAGAAGTTAAAAGTCATAATGTCTATAAGACTAAGTTGAAATTTTTAAGCTTGTTTTGACACTAATTTTTTCGGCTTTTATAATTCACTTTTTATGTTAAAAATGATTTGGTCTTTCTTTGTTGATATAGGGTTTCATTATCTGTATTTAATTTCACTGTTATCATTGAAGTTCTTGTAATATGAATAGACTGGGAAACAAACGTTGTGATTTTATTTTATTATTGTTATTTTAGGACTCAGATTACAATCCTGAATTTTTTTTACGAGTAAAAAGCGTATATTAAACTGTATTCCTGTGAAATGTCGGTTTTGTCAGAACTGCCCTTCATTTGATTTCGTATGCCTATTTAGAGTAGAAAATGGACATTTTGTTATTTTCGTTAGCTATTTTGAAGACGAAAGAACTAAAATGCGACTTCCAAACTCTATCCGTCATTTTATCATATCTCGCACGGTAACTGGCATCAATTTAAAGGATGTTTAAAAAACTTTTTAGCCCATAGAAATGTTTTTAATTTTGTCAAAAATGTCAATTTTTCATTTTTTGCAACTAAATTTTAGATTATATATGATGTTTAAAATTGTTGCTGCCCAAATGAAAAAAAGAAAATTTTCTACAGATTGTAAAAACATAAAACATGTTTGTCTACGTTAAGTAGTTTTTGAGAAACAGAACTTCAAACAAGCAACTTTAAGCAATCTCACAACTGCGCTTCAAAGTTATAAGTCCTTAAAATGCCTCAACCTTCGAAAATATTTAATTTTGAACCTAAATATTTTGGATATAGCTATTTATGCATAAACTAAACCCCTGTACCAAATTTTATAAAAATCCATTACTATACGGCCACAGGTTTTTCCTGATTTTTGCTCATATGACGTGGAATGATCCACCCGCTACAAACAAGATAACATCATTGAAAGACGCCGTTACGTTGGTGCAGGATTGCTTGTTTGGGGCGGAATTATACTGGGCTCCAGAACAGATCTACAAGTTCAAAGCGGAACCACGAGAGGCCAAATTTATCGGGACATCATTCTGGAACAACATGTACGTTTGTTTAGGGGTGCCATGGGAGCAGAATTTGTGTTTATGGATGATAATGCCCGTTCTCACCGTGCAAACATTGTAAACGAATGCCTTGAATCTGAGGATATCACCCGTATGGAATGGCCAGCATTCTCACCTGACTTGAATCCGATGGAGCATGTGTGGGACATGCTTGGCCGACGAGTTGCAGCCCGTGAACCACCTCCTACATGTGTACCAGAACTTCGGAGAGCATTGCTTGCTGAGTGGAGTTATCTTTCCTGAGGTCAGCTCGATAATTTGATCCTCAGCATGCCTAGTCGTTGTACGGACTGTATTTCATCGTCTGGGAGACAATGTGCCATGTTAAGTTTTTGGATGGTCGATATTTTTTGTAATAGCTCCAGTGAGCAAAAATCGGAGTTTTTATGAATGGTATCATACATACACCATATTTTTGTTCTTTATCTTTTGTTTAATAAATGGGCTTTATAAATAAGTCACGTTTGTTTTGTTTCTGAACCTTTATTTGCCGGAGCTAGCATTATCCTTAATTTATGGACATGAGTGCAAATAGCATCTCATTTGGAGTTAATATTTACTCTTTAAGGATCGCTACTCTAAATATGCGCATTGAAGTGTTCAAAAGTGGGGATATCAACTCATTTTGCAAATTAAATGTGGTTTTAAAAACAGAACGATGTTTTTCTTATTTTTTTGCTTTTCGTCTGTTTTTATCCATGGATAGGGTGTTTCTGCTTCTTCACTAATTATGCTGATTTACTTCAATTATCTGAACTCATCTTAAATTAAAAGTAAAAAGAACGAAGTAAGACAAAGCAATCCGGACAAAGTTAGAACTTAGGAGGGGAATGTTCTACGTAAACAAACCATCGCAAAATGAGGATTTTATTTCCGGTTATTCAATACGTAAGTAAAGGTAAATGCAAGTAAAGGTAATGCAGTATAGGTAAGTGCAAGGTAAAACTTTTCCGTAAAGGTAAATGCAGAGGGCTCTTGTATTTTTGCTGTAGATTGTAGCTGGAGGCATTTTGCACTTATCAGAAAACACTCTCGTGGGAAAAATATTTATTGCACTAAAAATTACCCTCGAGTACGACGTTAAAGAAAATTTCTACCTCCTAAAGTGCAAGGGCCGAGGTAGCCCAGTTGGAAGAGTTACGGATGAGCAACCGGACGGTTGGGAAGTTAGAATCCAACCAATGACCTTCGTGAACAAAGGTGGTTGATGCACGATAAATCTGACGTGACATCAAATGTGTTATTTCATGATGTTATTAGGAAATAAATAGCAACTAAGAAGAACATTTTCAAGTGAATCCTTTCATTCAGAAAACTAACTCTATAAGAGACTAGTCACTGCGTGGCCATCACGGCGGTGCCCGTGACAGTTCTTTTCGTGTAGTCAGGTGTGAAAACTGCTGACTAACACCCGTTGAATGCTCCAAATTCCCATTTGGTTTGCGAAGCAAATTACCACGGAAAACGCCGTGATGGCCTCTTCATTGTCAAATGCGGCCAAATTGGAATTGCGAAAAGATCTAATCGGCGTGACGAAAATATAAATATATTCATTTGGAAAATTATTTATTAAAGGAAAATAAAATGGTATGAGGTATCAATTTAATGTAGAACTTTCCTTGTCCGTGACAGTTCTTTTAGTGATGCAAAGTAGAAAATTCAGTGACATAATGGATTTTAGATCATTGTTTTGTCAATATTAAGAGTGTTGATTTTTAAAAGTTTATTTATAGCCACCAGAAAGAATACATATTTGATTTCTAAATAGATTTTGTTTTTCAAATATAATATTTTCTCTGAATTAATTTTTCGACTTTTGGACGCGTTTTGTCAATACATATACAGGGAGATCATTGATTTTTTAAAAATGACTCGAATAAATAAGTTTAAATGAACAAAATTATTCTATACACTAACAGAAACACTTAAGTTTTTATTTACATAGATCGCATAATGGCGATTCCAAGAAATCGGATCACAGATCTCAGTTCATATTTAGCGGCACGCTTGATTTTCTTAGACGTTTAATTTGCTTACTAATAACAATAACCGATATAATGCGATGTAATTCAGTAAACAGCTGGCTGACGAGTCCTTTAAACTGTTTGACCGGTGCATCTTCCACAGTGGTGCACATGCTCAAACAAGTATTACTTTTCGAACGACCCTCATATGATTATATGAATTATTCCCAATAATTCGTCGAAACTACTTTTCATTCGGTATTACTGGAAACAACTTGTAAAACTAACCTTTCATTAATCTTTGTCCTGTTATTGGATGTACCCCAATAATGATGCTTCCTCCGTTTACTTCTCTTCCGAAGCAAAAGAGCGATCACACGAGTAGTTTCATTGACATCCATTGGAACATTGCTCTAATTAAACGAATTATCTATCGCAGTGTGTACACCTTGGGGATTATCTGCGGCAGCGATTTTGTGGTCACCTCGACTAGAAATTGCAAGTGGAGGCCTAGACTTAAGGTTTCTACATTGATGCGCTTAACAAACCAGGGAATATTACAGAACATTAAAAAAATGTAGTTAGTAATTCTCTTCAAAACTGTCCAAAACAAAATATTTTTATTTCAAATCAAAATAAAATGCTATCTTATCTATTCACTTCTATCTTACAATGCCTACCTCCCTGAAGGTCCTACTGGAAGGCATAGCATACGAGTATGAAGAAATATTAAAATAATAATTACATACACATGACTTCCATCTGTTTTCATGTTTCCAATTATTGATTAAATTAGGATTTCTGTTTTCATGGGAATAGATAAGAACTAAGTACTTCCATTCGCATTTAACTTTCAAACGGAAGCATTTAAAATGTCATGAATAGGGTGCAACGTAGGGAGTGAAGTTTATTTGTTGTGAAGTGTGCAGCTCTCGGCTTGTTTCCTACAGAAACAACTCAGGGCTCACCACGAGAAGGTGGCTGCACTTCGAGCCCCGCCCGTTCCATCCCCCCTCCCCTTTAGTGTTTCCTCGATGTCTGCGTGTCGCTGTGTGTACGTTGTTTGCGTTACTGTGTGTGTTGTGGGTTTGGAGGATATAGGGCTATTGGAAGGCTATTATACTAATGCATCTGAAATGAAAAGCATATATTAGAACATACAGTACAAATTAATCCAATCAACAGAAGAATTTCGAAAGAAATGCCGAAAAGAAAATCCATGAAATCTTATATCCTATCTTATGTTCTATCTTACATTTTAGCTCATAACCTGATTTCTGAACAGAATTTGGAATATTTTAGCCAAACCACTCGCCTATCCTCCTCGTGGATCAATTATTAAATAATTTAGATTACTTAGGTAAGGACCTGAAAAGAGTCGAGGAGGACAGCACAAAGACTGGCAGTCACGAGACTCACTTAAGTGCCCCGTGAACTCCAGTCACACAGATAGCCATCACTTTCTTCCTAGATGTTTCAGGAATTTACATCGCCTGCAGCTCCTTTTTGGGTGGAAGGGGTTCGTCACTCGTTCTTTCTCAGGGGGTGATCTCCTGCAATTCGGGGGTCCTTTAATCCCAGACTTGCTCCCCCTTTAGTTCCACCTACAGGAAGAAAAGTCTCGGTCTGCACAGCTTCACTCGACCTTTCGGAAGAGTGCGATGTACAAATCGCGAGACCCTTCCGGCCACCGGCACAAATCCACTCGGTTGTCGTTTGCTCTCCAGAACCTACTGCCGCCATCCTTCAGGAGGGCGGTGTAGTGCCCGGAGAACATCGACTCACCATGGTGGCACACCCCGGAACTGAACTCAAACCACGTCCCTTGCAGCCGGACTGCACAAAAGGGCACGTTGTTCAAGGGAACAAATCTCTTCCGACCATAGTCATCGGTCGCGCACAACTGTAGCGCGAAAACCTCCCCAACTGAGCTCACTGTTTCCCTGGAAAACAGACACTCCTTCCCACACCCTGGGCACACGGCCCCCGCGTCCTGACGCCAACGCTGTGCTTCAGCCAACGCCTTCTCCAGGTTATCGCTCTCGTCCGTCACTCGGACTGGAAACAGAAACCTCCTCCCCTCCTCCACTCGAAAGGATGCATCGCATCCGGGTGTCCGGCACTCGCGCTCAAACCTAAATCCATGTTTGAGCGTGTCGGACATTGCGGACCCGGATGTGTCGACCAATGCGGAGACGAACTCCGCCGCATCCTGTTGCTCGGGGCTGGCAAAAGCACCTCCAGCCGCGAGTCTTGCTTCCAGAGCGTAGAGCTCTTCTGCATGTCCCTGGTCGTAACAACGAACCAGATCACCCAAAGCAGAATCACCCCTTGCTCTCTCTCGCACTACCTGCTCCTTAAGGAGAACCTGGAGAGAGGCATTGGCATAACACGAGACGCTGTCCGGATTCGCGAACCTCGGGGCTCTCGAGACCTGAAAAAAAAGAAAAGCGACATATTATTTCATCATCCACAGCAAACACACTGATACTCAATCAGTTCTGAATCAAGCTGAGTAAAATTTTAAATACTGTACATTCAACTGTAGACGTGAATTGAGAGGCGTAAGGAGGCCCAAGTTTTGACAAAGTTAAAAGCGTATTTCCCCTTGTTCATGGATTCAAATTATTTTATTGCTATTCCTGTATGAGTCTCTTTTAGCCTTATCAATAATTTCGTCATTTTAGCACTGGATTGTTCTATTAAATAACGCAATGAATTGACGGTTTCGTAGAACTCGTGATATACACTCATATAGGTGACCAGTGGAGGTCATAAAGGGGCGATGTGTATAATGCCGGTTTTCTTGACAAGAACAATTTATGATCTCAATTTAGATCGTACTTTATGGATCGCAATCTCTCTATTCCTCAGCTTGGAGCAAAATACGCTCTGCTCGTTTAAAGTTCAATGACCCCCCACAAGTTTCCCCATAAATTTTGATACCTATTAGTTACCCTCAAGGTGAATTGGGAAGATTGAGTTTCACCTATTCGGTATTAGAACGATTCATATGAAAATATCGGAGGCATAAGTAACGCATGCCTTACTAATCATGTTTTATTAAAAAATGCAAATCGCAAATGTGCAGCCAGAGATGTCCTTAACGATTCGACTGTTCGTCGTTTGTTTGTCGAGTACAGAATGAGCAATTTTGACACCTGTAATTGTCTTCGTTTGGGGAGAACTGTATAATAGCCTAGTACTGAATATCAAGGAGCGCGTTATAGCAAACAGATTTTAGTAAAGACTCCATGCTAGCCACTTAACCATGTACTGTCACATCGGAACAATCGGACACGGAACGACATTCCGAATTTTGGTGGCCCATATATATATATATATATACAGGGTGACCTGTAAAGTCCTTTTAAGCCCTTTAATTTTGAAACCTCGTCTCGTAGAGTCAAGGTAGTAATGTGCACCTACTGTAAAATGACCATGCTGAATTTATTGAGACAGCTTACAGTGCCCCTAGCTGTGAATTAAGGAAATTAAAAAAATAACTCGAAAACTAAAGGAGATTGGCCAAAAAGTTCAATTAGAAAAATGTACGCAATACAATAATAAAGGCGCAGAAAAAAACGGAGTTATCTGGAAATTTGGCGGAGATATTCGTGTTTGAAATTTGAACTTTTCCATGCCTTGAAAAAGGGGCCTTACTGAAATCGAAAAACGTGTTCTCCGGTGTTATCATTCAGTTTTTCTGAGTTAAGCAACGACGAATTTAAATTCAAACAAAGAAATAAAAATTATAAATTAAAAAAAAAACATCTGAAAAACGTTCACCGGAAAATAAAAAAAAAACTGTCGATCCGAAAACCTAATTTTCGTGCAACAACTAATGTACACGAATGAAAACTTCTGGGCCATGCAGCGAGAACGCAGATTTACTATTTAATAATTTTATCTTGATAAACTTTGGAGGCCGTGGTAGTACGATGGGTAAAGTGATGTACTGCCAACCAGAGGGTTGATCCAGGTTCGATCCTCGTCTGTGCCATCCAAATACCGATGGGTAAAAAAGGGGCTTGGTGCACGCAAAATCCGTCGTGGCCTCTTAAGTCCTCGCGTTGGTGTAATGTCGAATTCGGTAGATATCTCAGGCGTTACTGCGTTATCTGACCGTGGTTCCAAACTACGCAGTTTGTCCTCGGATCTTTCTTTCAAAATTGATCCCACACCGTTGACAATAGCCCGTTGTGTAGCTCTAATACGAAGAAAATTAATTTCCCTCTTCCCTGATAAACTTTACGCGGACGTGAAAATGTCAGAAACAAATGCGTGTCGTTCAGTGGATGATTGCTAGATCAACAGTGAAACTTAAAATTTATTTGTAGAAGAACAAGATGAGAGAGTGAATTAAACGTTCTTATAAAATTGAATACGAAATGTGTAGATTAAAACAAGAACCAAAGTTTCCACCATGCCTACGATCTGGTACAAAGCAGTGGACATTTACTGCGGTTTCGTATGTATGCAAATCCACATTGTGTCGTCATTCTTTATGTATCAGATTAAAACCGCACGAGCTGGTGTTCTTACTTCATACAGTACGCTATGAGTAAATGGAGACTTTCACTAATAGTCAGTTTTGTGAGATGATGCTTCTCTATAGCCAACGCAATGCAGTCCAGGCTGCAAATATTTATGCCGCTCGGTTTCCAAATTATCCACATCCAACTTCGGCAACCATTGGAAATGTCGTTCGACGTCTCAGAGACACAGGCGGCACTCGAAGTCTACCTCGTTCTTGCAGACCACGTATGTCTAGTAGAATACCACCAGAAGACATACTGGCGTACGCTTTAGACCATCCCTACAACAGTACTGGACAGATCAGCAACCAGACTGGCTTAGTACAACAAAGTCAAGTATGCAAATACTACACGACAATGGTGCACATCTCTATCATACAATTCTGCAACAAGGATTGTTACCGGGAGACCATCAGCGACGCTTTGACAGGTGCAATTGGGCATTGAACGAATTGGAGGTCACCACAATCACCAGACATTACCCTACTCTCTTTCTTCCTTTGGGGTTACATCAACGATGAGGTGTATGAAACATCGTTGACAAGTTTGCTGGATCTGTGGCAGCGTATCATCGACAGCTGCGCTACTGTCACACCACAAATGATAAGGAATGTGCATGCCGGCGTGCTTGATCTAATACAAATGTGTATTGTTTCCGATGGTGTCCTTTTTGAACACACTCGCCATGTTTTTGTTTAGCAATAAATTTCTTGCTGTTGCTCATCTGTGTCTTACTTTTTCAATGTGCCACACTGAATAACGCGCATTTGTTTCTGACTTATTCGCATCTCACTAAAAGTTTATCAGGATAAAATTATTAAACAGTAAATCTTCGTCTGTTGTATAGCCGAGAGGTTTTTAATCGTGTATTTTAGTTGTTGCGCAAAAATTGTGATTTCGGATAGTCAGTTTTTTTTTTTTTTTTTCCGGAAAAAGTATTTCAGATGTTTTTTTTTAAATCTTTTTTCATAACTTTCTTTGTTGTTTGGATTTAAATTCGTCGTTACTTAACTCAGAAAAACTGAATGATAACACCGGAGAAAACGTTTTTCAATTTCAGGACGGCCCCCTTTTTCAACACACGGAAAAGTTTAAATTTCAATCGCTAATATCTCCGTCAGTTTTACAGATAACTCCATGAAATTTTTTTCAGCGTCCTTATTATTGTATTGCGTACATTTTTCTAATTGAACTTTTTGGCCAATCTCCTTTAGTTTTCGAGTTATTTTTTTAATTTCCTTTTTCACCGCTAGGGGCACTGTAAGCTGTCTCAATAAATTCAGCATGGTCACTTTACTGTAGGTACACGTAACTACCTTGACTCCACGAGAGGCGGTTTCAAAATTAAAGGGCTTCAAAGGACTTTACAGGTCACCCTGTATACTTTTCACCAAGAAACCCCAGAGACGGTCATGACCAGAGGGAAAGAATCTCCTCATGATTTTGGGTGGGCTTTCGAAGGACTGGTCCATTTTGAAATGTCACCACTTAACCAAACCTCAAAGCTGATGGGTATAGGGAGCAAATCAAATCAGACAAGATCTCGTTAACTGGAGCAGAGGGCAATTTCATCCAGTAACCTTCAATCGTACAAGGCTGGAACGATGCAGTTCATTCGCTTCTCTACGAATTTTGTCGGGGAAGAAAGATACTCGCTGAACTCCTCTCCGGACCCTTTATTCTCGGACTTCAGACACTTTCGAAAACTACAGAACATCCCGAATGAGAAAAGCTTCAAGAGCAATAACCGGCTCCAAAGACATCAGGAGAAATATTATAGTGCACACATCCGCCCAGCTTTCTTCAAGTTGCATTTTAAATAACCCGAAATATGGTAAAAGACCATGAATGACCTAAGCTATTCATTTTAATAATATTTGGGAAACACATAAATATTACACAAAATGTAAACAGGAATTTATACTCTAATGCGTTGCATTTACACTTCAGAAAAACGCAAATGAAATTTAAAATTGATACTTGTACTTTAATTAAACGAGATATTTGCAAGAGGGTTTTTTGAAGAAGGAGAGTAATTTTTGGCATTCATTTCTTTTAATAAAACTACTTCATAATTCCCTAGGGGTAACAATTTCTAACCATTTTCATGAAAAAAGGATTTGATATTTTATCTGTAAGGAATAGGTTTCATGAGGAATTTGTGGAAAAACAAAATAGATATTTACCTTTGAACCCCAAAAGCGCTCTTCCAACATCTGAAACTTGTTGGTGGGTCGCATCGGACAGGCATCCTACAAAAGAAATAGGAAATAAATTCTTTATTAGGGATCCATACAAATCAATTGGTATATAATTGATTAAATGAATATAAAAGCAAATATGTATCTCAATTGACTAAATAAGTGTAGAAGGCAAACATAAATAAAGAGGAAAATTCACTTGTGAGACAATGCTTTATTTAGAACAGATTCAACAAAATTCAATTCAATACATTTGGTGCTTACTTTAGTTTAATAAATAAGGGGTTGAATTATAAGAAGTGCAAATTCAATTGGTCATACTAGATCAAATCACTTATTTTGGTTGAACCAAAATGGCAATGATCAGTGTAGATAGTGTTCCGGGTTGCGTATTTAGAAACCCTGGCGCTTCCAGCACAAAACGGAAACACGTCATATACGTAGCTGCGCAGACGCGTCCGCGCACGCAAACACAGCGAGCCTAAACAAAACACAACCCTCGCTCGTATTGATATTGAGAGATGTGTAATGGCCGTTTTATCTAAAAATTAATAATTGTTGGGTTTACATTTATTTTTGCAAATGAAAAATGTATTAAAAAAAGCCATAACGAACAACTGTGTGTGTAGCATAACTCCATATAAACAAACACGTGTATCTGAAATTTGAAGAGATAAGTTGGATTACACAAGTACACAGAACTTTTTTCATAAATCTTACTTCTTGTTTACTTGGGCATTAAAAAGTATGAATAAATTATTCGTTTCTCTTTTTCACACACAAAAAAAAAAAAACCTTTTCAGTTGGAATTAACTTAAAGATGAGTGTGAAGAAGTTCATGGTGAGTTCTGTCGACAAAGTACTTATAGAGCCAAAATGTTTAAAATCACTTATTTCTTTTTACTTTTGGCAGTAAAAAGTTAGTATTATTTATTGCTTTCACTTTTTCACCAAGAAAAACATTATAATTTACTAAAAGATGAATGAAAGTCCACGGTGAAATCCTTCGAAAAAGCTGCACACACATTTTCACACATCTTTTTAAAAAAATGCTTACTTCTTTTTAATTTTGATATTAAGAAGTTCGAATTAATTATTTCTTTCATTTTTTCACCAAGAAAAACCATTAGTAATTCAAATTTACTAAAAGAGGAGTGGGAAAAGTTCACGGTGAAACCCTTTCACAAAGCTGCATACACATTTTCACACACAACTTCTCTAAAAATGCTTACTTCTTTTTACTTTTGGGATGGAAAAGTTTGTTTTTATTAATAGTTTCACCTTTTTACAAAGAAAAAACATTAACACTTGAATTTCAATAAAGGATGAGTGTCAAAATGTTCATGGTGAGATGGGTCAACAAAGTACTTTCAGAGCCAATTTAAAAAAAAAAGCTTCATTCATGTTTTTTTTTAGCATTTATAAATTTGTATCTGTGTTTACTTTGAATTATGTACCAAGAAATAAGTTTAATTGTAGGAAATAACCAAAAGTTGCATGAAAAAACTACACAGTGAACTGCTTCGACAAAGTTGAACAGACACATCCATACCCCAAATTTTTATAAATGTTTTTATCCATAATATTTTTGCATCAGTAAATCTCTTTTATTGTGTACTTTGTTTTATATACCTTGGAAATAGTTTATTAATTAGAATTAACACAAAGGTTCATGTAAACATGTCAAAATGAGCTGTCTTCATGATGTTAACACAGCATGTTAGAAAGACACACAAAACATTCAAAAAGTGCCAATTTCTTGATTTCTTTTGCTTGGACAGGTTGCAAATGATAAATACTTTCTGTTTTTCACAAACAAAACTATTAGAAAGTTGGAATTATGTAAAAATTAAATGAAACAAGTTCACGGTGAAATGCATCGACAAAGCTGAACACACACATTAAGACCTAAAATTTTTATTAATTGCTTTTTCCAAAATATTTTTGCATCAATAAGTTGATTTTATTATGTTCTTTCTTTTCTATACATTTTGTAAATAGTTTATTACATAGAATTAGTATAAAGTTTCAAGGAAACATGTCAAAACAGGTGCCTTCCTAATGTTAACAAATCCAATTGAAAATACACACAAAACCTCTAAAAACGACTACTTTCCTCATTCCTTTAATATTTATACGTTGCAATTATCCAATAGTTGGTGTTTTTGACCAAGAAAAACATTTAAAACTTTGAATTATTTAAAAAGTGCATGAAAACAAGTTCACAGTGAAATGCTTCGACAAAGAAGCACAGACACTTTCACACCTAGAATTTTTATTTATTGTTTTTTACACAATTTTTTGCATGAATAACTTGGTTTTATTCTGTTCTTTGTCTTGGAAAGAGATTATTACATAGAATTAAATAAAAGTTTCATGGAAACATGTCAAAATCACCTGTCTTGACAGTGGTAACAGAGCAAATTAGAATCCAACACAAAACTCTAAAAAGTGATAATTTCTTGATTCCCTTTGCATTGACAGGTTGAAAATCATAAATGCTTTCACTTTTTCAAAC
The DNA here is from genome assembly GCA_947359465.1 of Metellina segmentata. Classification (NCBI taxonomy): domain Eukaryota; kingdom Metazoa; phylum Arthropoda; class Arachnida; order Araneae; family Tetragnathidae; genus Metellina; species Metellina segmentata. Next base: position 5,659,539 of record OX375877.1, on the reverse strand, counting down.
AGAAAACATTTTAAAACGTTAGAATTAATTAAAAAGTACATGAAACAAGTACTCAGTGCAAATGCATCGACGAAGGTGAACAGACACTTATGATACCCAGAACTTTTATTTTTTTCCAAAATATTTTGGCTATAATAACCTTCTTTTATAGTGTTCTTTCTTTTGTTTAACTTGGAAGGAGTTAATTACAAAGAATTAAATGAAAGTTACATGAAAGCATGTCAAAATCATCTGCCTGAATAATGTTGACACGGCATAGTGTAGGTAAACACAAAACCTCTAAAAATTGGTAATTCCTTTATCATGTGTGCATGGACATGTTGCAATTGTTAAGTAGATTGTATTTTTCACCAAGAAAAGATTCTAATAGTTAGAATTAAATAAAAAGTACATGAGACCAGTTCACGGTGAAATGACTCGTCAACGGCGTGGCGTCGTATACTAGAGATGGGCGATCCGCTCAAGAGCTGACTCAAAGAGTTAACTCCCTTGACGGAGTGAGCGAGCGCTGATTCGTCAAAAAAGAGCTATAGCTCTTTTTTAACCAATCAGGGCTGAAGAGCGGTAACTCTTTTTTAACCAATCAGCGCTTCCACTCTCGAAGAGTCATTTCCGCATGCGATCACCAACTCAGTGATTCTTTTTGGGAGTTGATTCTTTTCGAGTTTGGCTCTTTCGAAGAATCATTTCCGCATTCGATCGTTTGCGCTCACTGATTCTTTTGGGAGTTGATTCTTTTAAGGAGTTAACTCTTTGGCTCTTTTCGATAACTATCGCTCTCGAAGAGTCAATTCCGCATTCGTTCTTTTGCGCTCCCTAGCTTTTTGTTACTTTTTTGAAGTTTCAAATTTTTAAATATCTATGTATTATCATAAATGTTATTTTTTAAAATTTAATTCAATTTTAGATTGAAAGGGTGTTTTTACGGCTTAAGTCATGTTACGCCTATTAGCACTAATTAAAACTAGTCTTAAGGTTGTTATTAAAACATATTCTAACAGTTATTATGTTATTCACTTAACATTAATATAATAATTATAATAAAACCTTGATTTCTCGGGAGTGATATCATTTTAATAAAGCTACACAAAATTAAATTAAACGTAACTCGTTTTTATTGCATTGCCTTCACAAAACAAGGCATTTTGAAAATATTTTATTAAAAGACAGGGAGGGGACTTGGATTTTGAAAATCTTTGGGACAACGAGTATTCGAGGGTATTATATACCTATATCTTAAAATAAATAGTTAAAAATCTTAAGTACTTTAATAAATTATTAATATTTTTATTATATGATTTTAAAATATCATTTCAATTATTAGGAAGTCTCATTTGGTAACTAAGTGGTTTTAGAAAGAAATCTTAATGTATCCAAACACGTCCAAGACACTTTTTTTAACTGTGGTATAGAAACATTTTAATGATATTTTTATGTTTTAAACAATAGCAATGGGCTATAAATATTAAAAGTATACATTAATAATTTTGTAAAAATATGATAATTATGTATGAAATTTTAAAGAAATGTGTCAAAAACTTCAAATGTGCTACATGAAAATCTATTCAACCAATTTGAAAAATGATGCTACCAAAATAAACTACATGCATATTTCTAGGGAATGAACTAGAATAAAAGGATATTTAAATAAACAACAATTTTACAAGTGATTGAAAAATGAATAGAAGATTTTTTATTGTTTTACAGTCCTACTTCTTAAATAAATAGTAATAATTTAGAAACTTTTGAACTCAGCATAATTATTCTAGTTCATTCACTTGACAACATTATAAATACCAAACTCTCAAAAGTTTACTAGAATCCAGTTATAAGTTTTTGTATTATAACATTTGAAGTGAGGAAATAATGCAAAAATATTAATTTAGAGTGAAAGGTAGTTTCAAGTGCATCGCTTGCTCCCTTGCGTTTGCTCTTTGTGTAAACAATTTTGTTCTTCCTTCTCTTTAAAAAAGTTCACTCCATTTCCAAAAGAGAAACCATTTAAATATTTGAAAAAACTTTCTAAAATTATATTTGCAAAAAAAAGTAAGGTTTAAATTTTGATTTTGCCATGTTTTTGGCCTTTTAATGGCCATTTCCAGTGTTTTCCATTCTTACTTCTTGTTTTCCCGCCTTGATTAAAATCTTAATACTTCTTTAAGTAATTAACAGAGAAAAAATTAAATATGTTTTGGAAAGTCAAATAAATACTCTATCCAATAAAATCGAAAACTTTTTTAGAATTCTTGGTCAAAAATGAGATTTTTAACGTGTTTGGATATTTTAATTGCTACTTCTGTAATCTCAACGGGTTCATGACGGGAATTACAAAAGTAGAAGTGTCCTCAAAGTAATTTATTCTTTATGGACAATTTCAAAGTTATATGAATTGACATGGTTTTGGGCCATCTTATGCCTTAGCAATTAAATTTTACAGCTTAGCAGCCCTATGCTGCAATGCCTATCGTCCTCGGGCCCCGTCTCCCTCCTTTTGTTGATTTTAGAGGTAAACTGCGCAATTGCTGGATGAGTGAGTGTTTCAAGTGTTGTGTGCGTGGGTGTTTCAAGCACGCTTGGCGCCTCTTCGTCTGGACACATGCGCTCACGTGACAACGAGGGATGTTCGATGGCCCAAACATATTGTATACATTTCGATGTGTTATATACATTATTATATATCTCAAAGGAGCGGTGAGTCATCAAAAAGAGCTAGCTCTTTTTAGTGAGTGAGCGGTTCCGATCCGATCCCTGAAAAGAGTCATTTTCCCCATCACTATCGTATAGGGGAAGACGGGGTACAATGAAACAAAATTTACTAATTATTTTTTTCTATCCACAATTTTGCATGCACAAAAATATAGTTAATGCATACTTTTAATCTTGTATTTTCCCCATCTAAATAAATTTTTATTAAGTTCTAAACAATATCTTTATGTTTGAAAAATAACAAAAAGTAAATGTCTCACAGTGTTTCATTGTACCCCGTATGCCGGGGTACAATGAAACACATACTGGGGTACAATGAAACACTCCAAATGATGCAAGCAATTTTCACCCTATAAAAATTATTTTAGTCACATTCGACTTCATTTAAATTTATGATTTCTACAACAGAATATATTTATGGAATTTTTTATATAGCATTTTTTACTGCCATGGTTAGAACAAAACTCTTTTCTTTTCTGTTTTCCTACTCTTACTTCTTTTCTTGGACCAGCCTTGGGGTAAGGTTTTATCCCTTGAGGAGAAATGTATTTCCTCACAGGTTTAGAGCTAGTGCATGGTGTATGAACTGTTGCTGAACAACCTGCAGTCGGTGATTCTGATCTACTAATGGCAAGGTCCACCACTTCTGATTCTTAGGTTTTGTATGACTGGTCTTCAGTTTCATTAAGCTGACCATGGAAATCATTTTCAGTAGGACAAGGCCTATCTAACACGTACGAACACAAATAATCTTCTTCACAAAACATTTCTCTATTGAAAGGCCATATTCCATTCGCTGAAAAACTTTTTGTAATATTTTGTGGAGTGAAAGACTTACAATAAGCAGTGCCAAGCAAAAAACATATCTTGTAGATAGAGATTGAACGACCTGGATTACACAGCATCCAATCATTTGTACATAGATTGAAGAAATTTTTAAGTGACTTGAACACAGTTTTGTCTAAAGGCTGCAATTTGTTACTGGTATGTGAAGGCAGGGTTAAAACAACAATTCCATTATCTTTCGTAAAATTTAGACTGGAAATCGTAATACGTGATTCATGATTGTCCATTATTAGTACAGCTGAATTTTCTTTTGAACATCGTGTATGTGCCTGGAAATGTGTTAGAACATTAACAAAAATATCCCCATTCATCTATCCTGATTTTGTTGCATCGCCTGCAGTCCCAGGCGGAGCTCCATTCAACATTCTAAACTTAAAATTTACTCTAGGAAATACTAAATAATGGGGTATAGAATTTTCAGAAGCATTAATAAATCCACACATAGTAACAAGAACACCCCTTTTACCAGATGTTAATTGACCTATTTGTTTTTGGCCCCTTTGACTGAGAACTTTAGGAGGATTGTGAACTGTAGTAAGTGCTGTTTAGGCCAATGAAATAAATAAACTATTCTTAAATGTTTTTGAATATAAACTTACTGTTGAAATCTGTATTTTTTTTAAGGAAAAAAAATTAATTTGGCATGCTTTCAAAATTACTGTTTTGATTTGGTGTAGCCTTTTCTTATTAATGTTAGGTGTTGCCATTTCCTAAGTAAAAGTGTTTTATTTATATTAGTGACAACCATTAATATGTTATTTTATATCAGTGATATTATATTTACCAGTGATATATTACTTCAAGTAAATGCATTCACCTGGGGGCACAATGAAACATGTTTCATTGTACCCCGTCTGCAAGTGTTTCATTGTACCCCATACTGAGGTTACTAAATAAAAAACTTTTTCGAACTTGTAATATTTATTTTTTTTAATTTTGGTTTTGGAGGTATGAAGACAACAACACAAAGATAACAATGTATAGAAAAAATAATTATTACATATAGCAACGACGGAAAAGAAACAAAATTACTTTTAGTAAAGAAACTTACTTTCAATGGTGAAAAACCAATAATCTTCTATTGCTAATGTTGTAGAAGTGCGAATGTATCCAAATCACATCAGTAATTGGAACATATAGTTGCATAACATATATATAAATTTCAACTTTCTGTGACAAATTTTACTGATTTTAGAAGTAATGTTTCATTGTACCCCTTGCTTCATTGTACCCCGTCTTCCCCTACTATACTGTGGCCGATGGTTACACCGCGGCTCGCGGTGTTTGCTTGCGCGGGCGCGTCTGCGCATCTATGTATATGACGTAGTTCCGTTTGTGCTGGAAGCGCCAGGGTTTCTAAATACGCTTCCGGGTTGGGTTAAGAGATTTTTCCTGTTTATTGTACAGAAAATTGACTTTTTTGAGTGAAATGGGATGAATAAATAAAAACTAGAAATAGGTTGAATTGACTATTATTAATAGAAGCAAGATTGTTGCGTCTAGCAAATCTCATTTCCATTTCACTTCAACTACGTATACATTTGCAAGCCGAACCGTTCACGAGCCGCTCGTGAATCATTCGTTGAAATTATTTTCACCACGAACTTCTAGCAATCCATGGGAAATGAAGGAACCAACCGTGAACCACCAAGGTCACGCCTCGTCAGCCTCCGGTAATGACGATGGAGCCTGGACGTTCGCGAGCAGAAAATAAAAACTCACGACACCGTCCAAATCTGAACCAAGAATGCCTTTGTGTTCGTTGAACCGCTTAGAGTGGTTCAAGAACCTTTGGACGGTTCACGAACCGCTCGTGAACACCGCACAAAACCCCGTCCACATCATGAGAACTAGAAGCTCGCAAACGGTCCGGCTCGCACGAGGCCCGCAGATGTATACGCGGCTTTACGAGCAAAGCGAGACGGAGGAAAAAACGAGTGTGCACTAATTGTTTACGTTGTATGGAAACAAATCGCTCGAAAACGAAGTAGAAGGTCGAAATCTGTTCAAAATCTTTAATTGCAGAAGAATATAAAACCGGAAGAAGAATAAAACAAATTTCTGAGGTTCTATTTTGATATAGTATTAAATTATAAAAAAAAATACACTGTAGCACAGGAGTTTTGTCAATGAAAACTGATGAAAATGAATGTCATACACAAAAAATTAAAGGTAAATATTTGAGACACTGTCATATCTGAAAATAGAACAATGAAACAGGGGATAATGAGAAAACAAATTTAATCGGTATTACACTGAGAAAACATTATTTGGAAAACACAAAGATTTATACATTTATGACATGAATGGGCTGCAGAAGATCCAACGAATGTTACGATTTGGAAATCGTGGAAAGCAAGGATAACTAATTTAGAGTTCTCAACTTCATCAACATTATTTACCAAGAGCAGTTAAGAGAAGGGAAACATTCAATCGCGAAAACGGCTGGAAAATATTGACGTAATAGGGAAGGACATAAATGGTATCGTTTTGGGGGCTTTCTACAAATGAAGGGATGCTTTTCTTTTTAGCATCGCATATTAACGAAGTCCCCGTGATTCCATTTTTAAATATAACGCAACCCAACTAAATTGACATAATACACTCAACCCTGTTTTTGTGCGATTTTTTTTGTGCGGATTTTTTTTGTGCGGATTATTTTGTGCGATTTTTTTGGGGGGCGGTATATGAAAAAAAAAAAAGATTTAATACAATCTTCTTTCAGTCCTTTCAAAATTTCAATCCAATTAGAACATAATTGGCGAAGTTATCAATAAAATTACTTAAATTTAAAACAATATTTAATATAGCACGTTTTTGTAAGGGACTAAAATGTATAAAATAATTTCTCCTGGCCCCAAACAGATTGTTTTGAAAATTTGTGATTATGAAGTTTTAATAGTTATAATAATACTTGTAAGATTTAAAACGAAAAACGTGGGGCGCTCTACACTCCACACTATTATCTATTTTATGGGGCCAGGAGAAATTACTTTATACTTTTTAGTCCGTTAACACCGACTCCATGGTAACTGAAAAAAAGTCAACTCTAAACGAGTGCGAGGTAGTATCTTCAAGTGACGAAAGTGATTTTGAACCAGTTCACCACAACAAAATCCGCGTATTGTCAGACTACGAAGGATAATGGTTACATATTTTGAAAAGTTTTGTATGTATAAAATAAGTACATAAATAAAATATTTAAAAATGTTTGTATATGTATTTTCTAAATGAGATTCCAAAAGATTTGACGCGATTCCAAGTAGTTGCCAAGCCTCGTGTCTTCATTTCGTTAAAAAAAAAACAATTTCTAGTTATTTCGTAAGGTTTTGAAATATTTTCTACGTGAGACCTTTTTTTTATGCGGTCCCTATTCACAGCATAAAAAAAAAACCTCTTTAAATTTGCTGCGAAAAATATTTTTTATAGCTACTCGTGAAGTTTAGGAAGATTTTTTTTATGCGGTCCCTATCCACCGCACAGCAACAGGTTTGAGTGTATATTTTGAATACTAACGATCTTGTATCATTTTAAGAATGCAATGAACATTAATCAGTATTGCATGATTTGCAACATTACTATTTTCCTTTCCACACTTTTGCATACAAATTGGTTTCATTGTAGTGAATTCGAATTTTCTAGATTAAAGATTCTTTTTTTTTTCGTCATCAGATTTAGTACTACTAAATACTTCATATACTATTTTTCATACCAGAATATGTACTTCACTCCTCGTGATCTAAGCACGAACATAAATTCTTCCATAACCCAAAAATTCTCAGAATAAAGCACGCTGCATAACCTTCTCTGTTTTTGTATAACTTATTCATAGGAATGAGAATAAACGTCCAAGATAAAACTGCTTTGTAAAAATATGTGGTCCCACTTAATACATTCTGATACCCTGTAATGCCTTGCATATGTGTTTTCAAGTGTACAGTTCTGTCGAATTAAAAATGAATGCAACCTACTTCAGTCAGGGGTTCTGGTTCGACACATTCAGCGGGAACTGCCTGCAAAAACAAAAGTACAATATGAAGTTATTACTGAAGGGGAAAAAATGTGTCCTAGCACATACAACAAAGGGAGGAATTTAACTCCTTGTCAACAGAGATGTACTTGCAGCGATTCCTCTTAATCGACTCACTGTATCCGCAACGACTTGCAGATATAAATGTAACCGTATCTGTTTCTACTGAGAAGTTACTACGACTGGATCGGAGAAGGCGGTAACTACTCTAGCGCTGTCGCGTTTAGTATTCTCCTCGAGATGTAGATATTTGTATACAGTTGTTTATTAATGTAATAAATGTTGAATTCTTTAATCAAAATTATTATTCACCAAAACACACGGTGCAATCCCTGGGACTTCGCCCTACCCCACTAAGGGGTTTCAACAGAATATCTTTACGGACAACATTTGTTAGGCCTTGCATTCTATCGATGCTACCAACAAAATGGTACTTTTTTTTTCGTACATCTTATTGCATATTCTGTCGCAGAACATATTTCGTACCCTTTCTTTTTTGTTCATCTGAAAATGACTGAAAATAATACTTCCGAAATTTCACACGTCAAAAGAGTAACTCTAAAGCTACCACCATTTTGACGCAATCATCTTAAGCTCTGGTTCGTGCATATAGAAAACGCATTCGTATTATCAAATATAACTCGCGATGAAACTAAATTTGCTATTTTGATTGCGAATATAGATTCAGAAACTCTGTCGCACGTGTCGGATTTTCTGTTTAATTCGCCGACGGAAGACATGTGCGAATCTTTTTGAAGAACGCCTCATTGCTGAATTTTCTGATACTGAGAATCAGCGCATTCGTAAATTACTTTCAGATTTACAATTGGGCGATCAAAAACCATCTCAAATCTCTGCTACTGCGACAAATACAGAAAGTCGCTAATAATTCTGTCACAGATGTTTAAAAAAAACCATTTGGTTGCAACGTTGCCAAATCACGGACAATCAATTTTGTGGATCTTAACACACGAACCAATAACTAAATTGGCGACATTGACAGATAAGATAGTTAAGACTTCGCAGAACAGCATATATTTTCCACAGCAAAGTGCAAACTAAAGACAGTGGAAATAAATCAACTGTTCTCATCGCGTTAGAAAAAAAAATATCTGAACTCAATATACAGGTTGCTGAGATTACGCAATAATTTGCTCATAACTCGCGTCCCAGAAGCCGCTCCTTCAATCGATCGCGAAATAGAAACATTAGCAAAAAAATAGATTCTTCATTGAATCGTTCGTTTTGTTATTACCACTATGGATTTAGAGAGAAAGCCCCCCCCCCCCTAAAACAAATATAAACAATCATGCTCTTTTAAGCTTTCGGAAAACGAGTAGACACCGCGGCTCCAAGTTCGACTACGGATTCCGCTGCAATAAATAAAGGTGCTTGATTATTCATTTATGACACATTTACTAACTCTACATACTTGATAGACAGCGGTAGCGAGTGTTGTGTTTTACCTATTTCACAGCAACAACGCACATATTCCACAAGCAATACAACTCTATATGCTGCGAATAATTCTCCCATTAAAACTTACGGTACGAAACACTTAAAATTATCCTTTAACCTTTGACACTCATTTGATTGGGATTTCATACTTGCTGATGTCACTTCACCTATAATTGGAGCTGATTTTTTGACACACTGTGGACTGACTCATAGTTGATCTTCAGCGCAAGAGACTCATTGACACTAATGTGTCATTAAAAACAGATGGCTATTTGGCTAGTTCTGTTCAAAGATCGATCAAAACTACTTCTAGCGACATTCGCTATTACGATCTTCTGCAAAAATTTTCTGACATCCCAATAAAAAACCCCAAACTGTAAAACACTACTGTTCGTCATATTCAAATATCCGGTCCTCCCGTTCATTGTAGACCGCGACGACTCCATCCGAAGGTATTCGATCTTTCCATTGCATGTGGTAGTAAAAAATTCTACAGTAAGACCAATAGGCGGCAGTAAAAATTTGATCTCCAGGACGGTACCGGACAATTGTCCGGATAAAGCGGACAGGTATCCAGTGCCATATTTGCACTCTATTTGGCAAATCAATTTCTTCAAAATTAGACATAGTGCGCGCATATTACCATATTCCCATTCACGAAGAGGGCATTCCTAATACAGCAATTGCTACTTGTTTTAGGTTGTTTGAATTTCCATTTTTGAGCTCCGGCCTTTGCAACGCCGCACAGACGTTCCAAAGCTTTATCGATAAAATATTCAGAGGCCTCCCATTCGTTTACATATACCTCGACGACATTTTGATATTCAGCGATTGCGAACACGAGCACATCTAACACCTTTCACAGGTTTTACAAAAGATACAAGAATACGGTTTAACGCTTAATATCGCCAAATGCACTTTTGGGGTAAAATAAATTTATTTCTTTGGACATCTTATTAATTCTAACAGAATAACACCACTTACTTGATGGAATCGAAGTAATCGAACGTTTTCAAAAACCAAGCACAGTTAAAGAGCTCAAACGTTTTTTAGGGATGATAAATTTTTAACGTAGACACATTCCACACACAGCAGCAACTCAAAAACCTTTAAATGATTTTTTAAAAGGTCACCCATCACAAACTAAAAGGACTGAAGGGGACACAGTTTCCCTAGAACCTTTCGAGAAATGTAAATCGCAGCTTCGACAAGCAGTCCTCCTTGCTCATCCTTCTCCTAAGTCGGACCTCGTATTGCATGTAGACGCTTCAGACTTCGCTCTTGGTGGTGCGTTACACCAACTCGTTGACAGTGTCTTGCAACCTCTTGGTTTCTTCTCAAAAGAGCTCACGCCACGAGAAACCCGTTACAGCGCGTACGACAGAGAGTTGTTAGCCATGTATCTATCAATTAAACATTTTAGGTATATGCTCGAGACGCGCTCTTTTACAATCTATACTGATCATAAACCCTTGATTCATCCCCTTTCCGCCAGAAATAGAATAAATATACGCCTCGGCAGCTTTGACCTTGACTTTATAAGCCAATTTAGCACAGACATTCGCCATATTAAGGGCTCGGAAAATTTATCAGCTGATCTGCGAATGTGCACAAAACTCGTGATTGTCTTTCCTGTCAACGTTCTAAAATCAACAAACATACGCGCAGCGTGGTCAGTACGATCCCTGTGCCTGCTCAACATTTCGATCACGTACACACAGACATCGTGGGACCTTTGCCACCTTCGAAGGGTTTTTACTATTGTCTCACGTGTATCGATCGTTACACATTGGCCGGAGGTTTTCCCCATTCCGATATGTCAGCTTCCACCGTCACATCTACCTCTCTATGTCTGGATCGCCCGTTTCGGCATGCCAACCTGCATCACTTCCGGACAGAGGGTCGCAGTTCGAGTCTTCGTTATTCCGCAGTTTAATGAAACTACTCGACATTGAACGCAGTGGCGTAGGAAGGGGGTGCGGTGGGTGCGGGCAGCCCCGGGTATCATCACAGACGGGGTGACAAAACAACAAAAAATTATTTTGTTTTTTCAACTTAAAGAAAATGAGAGTGTCTCACGACATTTGAATAAAATTTTATACTTGAAACGAGTTTAATAACTTCATCTGACAATTAACTTCAATAAGTCAACCTAGTGCGTAATTAAACACAAGTTCAGTCAAGAAACCCAACGAGACGCAGATGAATTCGACGGTGCGTAGTGGAGAGCGTATGCATGCGACATCGATGTCAATGTTTTCAAAACATCGATGTATTTTTAAAAAACATCGATGTATTTAACATCGATATGTTGGAGTCGATGTTTTGGTAACATCGATGTTTATTCTTTCTGATGTTTTTACGTTGTAGATGTTTTATTTTTAAATGAAAAAAGTACTGTTGTAAAAATTTAAAAACTAACCCAGTAGCATAATTTTCATGATCTGCAAATTGAACATACTTTTAGACCAAAGTGACCAAGGATGAAGGGTCTGAAAAGTAGGGATGCGACATCGATGTCGCATTGATATTTTAGGAAAAAAAAAAAGATGTATTGGAGCCGATGTCGCATCACTAGTTGCTAAACCAGTTTTAAGAAATGGGGAAAAGAGTTTAAATACACTGAATTTTAAAAACATCGATGGTTTGGGGGCGATATATTATCAACATCGATATTTTAATTTTGAACATCGATGTTTTGCTGTCGATGTAGCATCAGAAGTTGCTAAACCAGTTTTAAGAAATGGGAGAAAAAGTTTAAATACACTGAATTTTAAAAACATCGATGTTTTGGGGGCGATGTATTATCAACATCGATGTTTTAATTTTTAACATCGATGTTTTGCCATCGATGTCGCATCCCTAATGGATAAGGCCCCGTTCACATGAGGCGCGTAAAACGCTCGTTTGGCGAGGCTTGCGAGGTCCCGCTCTTCAAGGTCGTTAAGATAGAAACTTGAAATAAAGGAATAAAAAAAACATAATTTAATAAAGGAACCTCGCTAGCCTCGCCAAGCGGGCGTCGAAACGCCTCATGTGAACGTGGCCTTAGGGAAGTACTAGGGGTGTCAACTCTCAGAAAATAACCGGTTATCGATTAACCGATTTTTATCAGTTAGGTTATAACTAAGGCTGTCAGAATATCTCTTTTAAATAGAACGTATTTTGGTGAGGATTTGTAAATTTAATCCCAAAGCATTATTTGTTCCTTGTACAAATTACTCTCTTAATCTGTGCGGAGTGCCTTCTTTTGCAACTGTTTCCCAATGCGTAACCTTTTTAGGGACCTTAGAAAGTCTACTGCTTTTTCTCATTTTCCACACAGATGGACGAGGTACAGTCAAGAGACTATTAGATACAAGAGTACTCACTACAAAGCTGTAACGCCAGTATATGCTAATTTACGCACATTCCTCTATTTCCTCGATTCTTTATGACATAGAAGAACATTGTGGTCCCACCTGACCTTGATACGTCACTGATTGAACGTAGCCGCACCACTAGTTTTCACCAGCAGAGCAACGGGCATGTTCGAGAACTTTCATCGACCCCTCAAATCTGCTCTGAAATGTTCTGCCACTGCGAACTGGATCGACGTCCTACCAGTAATCCTAGGTTTTCGCTCAACCGTCAGAGCACCGAGGCTACTTCAGCAAAACTCTTCGATTGCCAAGCGATTTCTTTGCTCTTTCAGTAGGGAATGAACCACCACAGGAATTCGTAGATAAGCTACGCCGCTTATTCCGGGACGCAATCGCGGAAACCCTCACGCTTTGAGCACCTCCTTGGCGATATATACCACTTTGAGAACCGAAAGCTGAGGAAATTGGCAATCCTTCTCAATTTCTCGAGCAACCCTACTAAGTTGTTTAGAAGATCGCCATTTTTTTCTCGCTGAGTGCTATGATTTTCAGTCTGATTTTTTTTTGGATATTCTATATATATTATGTTGACATTCAAGATATAACATGACTATTTTTGTTTTACTTTATCTATCTCTATTGTAACTATTTCGTAATATTGGTTGATATAAGAAGCAGGCGGTAAAAGAAGTACCTCATGTAAACAAATTGTATATGTTTACATTTATATGAAATTTAGTCAATCAATTGCGTTTTGTTATGATTTTTACAATATAAAATGATCACTTACTCTAAAACTCGTCAAATAGAAATAGTTGATGAGAATGTATTTGTTTAAGATGCGAGTGGGGAGGCGGATAAATCAATTACTTTGTTTATTATGGAAATTATTCGCCTTTATAACCCAAGTGTTTTTATTTTCATAATATACTTTCTTACGAATCAAATTTCTTGTTTGATCGCATACTTAATATAATCCCACCACTGTTTGGGGAAACAACTAGTAGTAGACATTTTTTATATTAGTAAAAGCAGTTATCAATAATAAGTATTAAGATTTAACTAAAGTAATTTTTTGTAAACAAATACACTTCTAGATTAGTTTTACTCATTTGAGCTCAAGATTACAAAATTTAAATCGAAAAAATATTCTACTTTGACTGTTTTCAATAACTTTCTTCGAAACAAGGTTTTTTCTAACTCATATCCTATAATTATAGCATTTGCATTTGGGCTGTTATGGAGACAGAAATTTTTTATACATGTATTCTCAAAGGGGAAAAAATATTTAAATATTTAATATATATTTGTAGCTGAGGTAAAACATTTAAATACAAAACATTTAAACAGAAAAAAAAACTTGTAATAAAAAGATTCCTTTCTGAGTCAACAGATGGCAGCAAGAGGGTATATGAAAATGTCGTCTTGTCTCGCGTGGCCCGATATAGTTCTCGCAGTTGGCGATACAGCCGGCTTTCGCCAACTCGCCAAGGAGTGCTGAAAGCGTGAGGGATTCCGCGAATGCTTCCGGAACTTGCGTCCTCGACCTACCAGTCATTATGGCAACCCAAACATTTTCGTGCACCCCGAAGTAATCTTCACTCGTGTTCGTTCGTAGCCACACTGTGAGAAAATCACTACAGCTATCTTATGATAGAACATACAAGGTTCTGAAAAGGCGGGATAAACATTGCAACTTGATGGTGCGAGGTAAACAGGAAACAATTTCAATCGCTAGGCTCAAGCTTGCTTCGGTGTATCTCCTGATGATCCCCCTTCGCTTCCTGAAACTCTTCATAGGACAGGCGAGATCGTTCCAGAACTCGCATCTAGATCTCCAGAGCGACGCACTCGGTCCGGACGACGTATAACTTTCTCAGTACATTTCGTATCAGAACCCCGATACCTGCTGTGAATTATGCAACTATCCCTCTTAACCGACTGACTGTATCCGCAACGACTTGCAAATATAAATGTAACCGTATCTGTTTCTACTCAGAAGAGACTACGAATGGATCCGAGTAGGCGTAACTACACAAGCGCTGTCGCGTTTAGTATTCTCGAGATGTATATATTTGTATATAGTTGTTTATTAATGGTTATAAATGTTGAATTCTATAATCACAATTATTATACACCAAACCACGGTGCAAAATTATGAAAATTATTATGAAATTGTTAAAAATAAATGCAACCTACTTTAGCCTGGGGTTCTTGTTCGACCGATTCTGCTGTAACCGCCTGCAAAAACAAAAGTATAATATGAAGTTATTACTGTGAGAAAAAAAATGTGTCTATCACATACAATAAAGGGAAGAATTTAACTCTTTATCTACAGAGATGTAATTATTCAGTATGAGTTTCTTTAGAATATCTTAAAAGTTCTATAAAAACGTACTTTCGTCACAATTATTACGAGATAAGCAAATAAACACTTACATTTTGAATTTAATCTAGTAAATCTGTTATTCTTTTTAATTATAAAATACGTATGCATCGTTGATTATAATCCGCATTTTGTACGCACTTTTAGAAAAAAAAATAGTTATTCCATACCAAACTCTTAATTGCTTTAACATGTGCCTTACTAATAGATTATTAGAAAAAATTTCAACAGTTTGATTGAATTTAGTCCTTTAAATAATAAAAATCACTGGTAAATTTTCTAAAGTAAAGTTTTCATCTAGAAATATTCTCTAGTTGAAGTCTAAAATCTTTGTTAAATAAACTTATGTAAAATCTATCAGGCAAATGTGGTCAAGATCGGAGAGAACGTTTCACTAAATACACTTGTGAGCTTTTAGAAGCAACTGAATCGTACAAAACAGGCAGGAATGAAAGTCGACACAAGTAGTATGGTGTTGATGTACACTGTACAATATAGTTACTCATATTGTTATTTACTTATATTATTATAAATATAGTACAACTATAGTAGCTTTGTATATCTTACAGCATTGTTGAAAAGAACGACTAAGGCACTTGCATAATAATTTATACAGAAACGTTATTAATCCACAATAAGGTAATGGAATTAAATAAATGATAGCTATAACTGTCAACCTTCGACTAGGAGGTAGTTAGTCTATTACAGATTTTGATACTTTTCCTTGCATAAATGAGTTTATTTAAACAACTTCTACTCAAGAATCTAATGACAATTTGAGATTGTCCATGATTTTATAATTTGGAGCACAATGTATGTGCATTGCATGGTAATTTCATATCGGTTTCGTCGTATTGAATTCAGCTTAAAGTCAGCTTTAAAGCTACTCATTTAAACTTGTTGTTTATCTCCATGTTTCTCCTTCAAGAATAAAACTTTAACACGTTGGATTAATTAATTCTTACTTTTGTTTTACCTTTTCACTCTTAAATGAGAAAAAGCATCGACAATTTATGAGCGAATGATAATACAACGTCTGCTTTGTTCTCATTTCCGGTAAAATGAGTTGCCTTGCACAATGTTATTGTATTTTTAAAAGTAGGTTCAGTTACATAGAATAAAAAATTATTCTTACCTCAAAAGGCTCGCTTGAACTCGGCAATTCAGGAACAGCCTATAAGAACAAATACGATGTTAAGTGATTAATATTTGACAGAATGAATACGTAGCCGACACTTTGAAATATTTTGTTTTAAAATGCATTCAACTAAGTTTTCTACTCTCTTGCATCTCTACTAAATATCTATAATAAATTTTCTTAGATGTATTCACTTTAAAATCTCAAAATTTCAAGAGGTTTTGTTAGTTTTGAACAGGGTCTATGATAAATTTTGCCGGCTATTTATTTCTTAAGGTATTACCTTTATTCAAAAATTAAACTAGGTAAGCGAAATACACATTTTAATGTTTAGTGTGATGATTCTTTGCATGTTAATATTACAGAAAACGCTACATTATTAAAAGTGTATACAGTTATAACAAATGAAAAAATTCCTCCTACCTCGACAGGCTCGCTTGAGCATGCCAATTCAGCAACTGCCTAGAAGAACAAGACGATTTTAAATGATTAATATTTGAAGGTATACAGTGTGTGATTATACATTCATGCAAAATTAAAGTCATTAAACGAGACACACATCTCTATGTTTTTTTTTTGCGATGCACCTCTCTCTCATATTAATAATACAGAAACCTCTATACATCGGTTTCAACACTATCGAAAGAAGCACTTATAAAGAAGGTAGTATGTGGTTTGAGTATGAATCTCTTTGAGAGGCTATACTGTTCTCTTGGAGATGAATCGGGCTGTGGTATGATGTTATCAATGAGCATATGAGGCCCCACGCTACTGCATGGAAGCGATCCTTTGTTTGGATGGATGACAATGCTTGGCAGTTTAGAGCATCTATGGACAGTGTCTGACAACATGCGGGTATCCAGCAAATGGGATTTACGGCCACGCTCACCAGATCTCAACCTTTAGATCTAAGGGCAGAAGTTCTCCAGCGTTCTCTTTGATTAAGGAACAAAGTGGATCAGGGAATGAGGACTCGATTCCATTTCCCCAAAATGGCTGTGTCCAGCAATGAAATTGATAGAATAGAGAGGACATTCCAGGTGTTTTAGATAAGGTTGTAAATACCTATTGTAAAGACGTATTTCCTCAATATGTTTTGTGGAAAGGTTCAGAAAGATATATCTAATTAATCGGAACATTTAATAATAATATTAAACATTTTTGTACCCTAAACAGAAGCAAACTGTTCTCATAATAAATCATATTGTTGCCTAAACCTTTTTCAGAACCTTCTCAAACCGTTCTCAGTTTCGAATACGATTATGTTTAGATATGATGTCAGAGAAAATTTTGGCAGAGGTACTCCTTTATGAGTTCAAATTTTAAACCGTCGTTGTTTGCAATTACAGTTATAAAATAAGTAGTTATATCGTCCTAATTTAAAGTAAAATATGTGTTGCCTTTTATACCTTATTACATTCAACCATTCCCCGTCATTTTATTGAATCACCGCACTTTTTAACTAAAATGCTTCCTGTAATTGAGGTTTACCACAATGCATCAATGGTCAAGATGATTTGAGCAAAACCGCCTCGTTACACACCTAAAACTTTCAGAAAGATTCTATTGCTGTTTTGTATTGAACAGGTTCACTTTCAAATTTGACAAATGTGATTGACACCATCAATCCAAGTTAATTTTTAAATTTATATGATTGATTATCTGTAAGTTATTTTTTCAGAGCTTCCTATTATTCATTCCTAATTCGATATTTCTGTATTACCTCGTAAAGTTTTATTTCAGTTATAAACTGAAATTGCGATTATGCGTATGAAAAACTTTTAATGTCAGACGTTAGAAAGCAATAATTCCTACACATTAAGCATTTTTGTTTTTATGAACCAAAAAAACAAAATTAAATATCAATTTTCTGAAATTTTTTAAGTATTGTTATATACATAAGTATAATATTAATTTGTTTTACAATTATCTAATATTTATGAAAGTATAAGAAATTGGTACCTACTTGGCTGACACAGTCTTCGCTAATTATGGTCTGTACTGGCGCCACCTGAAAGAACAATTATCCATTCGTAAGAAAATATAAAGCAGTCATAGTACTTCTCAAAATGGTTGAAATCATCTATTTTTATACCAAATTTTGCAAAATTGCTTGAGAAAATGGACTGTTTAGCTTCCGTCTTTGGTTATTGTTCTAGTTCTTAAAATAGGTAGAGGTTCTATTCTGCTCACCATAGCTGAGAAGCTTATTATAACATTTCACAAGACAACAGTTTCTTCTCAGACTCAATGGCTGCAGGTTAAACTCAAAAAGAGCAATATCATTAGGGTAGCTACGCCTCAGACCAGAAATAATTTTCGCATCTCTGTTTTGAACACTGTCTACCCTATTAAGATTGGAATCTGAGGTACAAAAATATATAGGGAAACCATATTCCAAAATTGGTCTAATAAGGGAAGTATAAATCAATCTCAGAGTTGGGGCATCTGCTCCCCAATCTCTTGCCAAGAAATATATTTTAGAATATTAAACCTATTACTAAGAATCTCTTGGTCCATTGTAAATACCAAGTACTTAGCGTTCTTATCATAAGGTAATGTTTGGCCATACATAGTAAAGGTCTTTTTGGCCCCACAGAAGCTGCAACACTTCCTCCTTTATCATGAATCCAATTTAGTTACAAACATTATTGCTTTTAACAAAACTCTACAACTACAAATAATAACATCACTTTCTCTACATATATTACCCCAACATCCCTAAATTTCACAGAAAATCCGTAGCCTTCAGATATATCACTTGTGACACAAAACTATCCTATATGTTTTAACCAAGTGAAATACTTTTCAATTTACTGAAAACTATTCTGAATGCGATTTTGCTTAAAAAAAACCAGTTAGATTTTTGATTATAACACTCCGAATGTGTTTCATTATGAATAACAATATTTATCAAACAGATTGCTATGATTTTAAAGACATATTCATCAGTATTCCTCTTAATATTCCTTCCTTACTTAATATTTCTAAACGATACTGGAATAGCCTAAGTAATATCGTTGTGTCCTCAACAACTTTATCTTGAATGGTGAACATGAATTCCAACAAATACAGGGGGATATCACAGGACATATTTTAGCTAATCTCTGCCTCCATTTATAAAAGATAGAAAACATCTAAATTTGTTAAATCTTATCGTTATAACGGTGACTTGATCACTTATAATTCCCCTTAGCTACTGATTTTTGGAAAAACATTTATGTTACTGAATACATCGTAAACATGAAACAACATTATACTCCTCATTTCTTTACATTGATCTTGATGTAATTACCAAATTAGCTATTAATATCTATAATAAGAGAAATGATTTTCAAAATTTAATATCAACAAGGTTGCTCTCTGGGTTTACAGTATATCTATTAGTAGTATTTACAGAAATACTATATTTATATTCAAATCAACAGAAAAACCACATCTATGTAGAGATCAAATCACTCTAAATGAACAACTTAAAATTCTTAAAACTTCCCTCAAGAATAATGATTTCCCCAACAGTTTTCGAAAAACGTTTTTCTCATAGTATATTTATTTTTGTTTTTATTTTAACCGTTTATTTTACTCATTTTCATTCTGTATTCATATTTATTTCATAAAAACACACCTTTTTTATTTAAACATACTTAATTTTATTTTATTGCTTCCTATGCTACGTTCAATGTTGCGAATCTTCTAACTATTATGAATTTAATTTAAAATCATATCATGCTCTTTAAAAGTTTGAAAGCTCTTACCTTCCTTCTCCTAAACACTTTCTTCAGAAAACGAAACCTGTAAAGATACAAAATGTTAAGCTTAGTGTCAATAAAATTGTATTAAATACGTATTAAATCTTTCTTTATTTTCTTCCGACCGTGAAGCTTGTATAAATATACACGAATAGCTTCATTCCAGAACTTCTTTTAGTTGATAACTTTGTACAACGTAACAAAAAACATATTAATGAGCTCATAGATTCAACTCTCTTCGTTTAGATCTATAGTAGAATTTCCTTGAATGGTAAATGCTCATAAAAATTCTAGAAATAGAACATTGTAAAATAACAACTCTTCTCAGAACCTAGTTATATGTGGAGCAGGGTCCATGTCATTTTTCTCAACGTATTGGACAATACCCGATACTCAATATTACCGCAGCTAGGAGCCACATGGAACCTTCAACTCTAGCTCAACTTAAGTATAACTGTCTATTGCGGACTGTGGTAATTCTGCACAGAGAAAGTGCTAGCTTTTAAGTGTCATGTAAGTTTGGATCGATCAACGCCTAGACATAAGCAAATTTAACTTAGCTATTTTAAAGTAATTATAGACTTAGATAATCTTGGTATTGAATTTTTATTACACAGTTGAAAAAATGCAAGTATTAAAAATTGTCTAAACCATATTATTTTAAAAAATGATGCGATTTCCTTTCAGTCGTTTCAGGGACTTTCATATTAAACTTTTGCAGTGATTATCCTATTGTTTTGAAATTAGCTCAATTTGTTTTTCTACAAAAAAATCATATACACAGTACAAAAATATTAAGGATTTCCGAAGTTACGACTTAAAACGGGATAAAAAGTTCTGATAAATTAGGTTCCACGTTCATGCTTTGTCTAAATTTTTATTTATATAATAGGTTGTATACAAATAAAAGCAACTCTATTTGGCAAGTGTGTATAGCTCAATCGTAAACAAACAAAATTGTAATAAAATATCGAACATTTTGCAAAAACGCGCAGATTAAGCATAATTTTAAACCAAATTTCAATATCTTGAAACATTGTAAATATTTATTTGCACTTAGATGCATACAACAAATTTCAAGAATTATCCAAACAATGTTTAAGGAAATTAATTAAAAACACAATGGGCCGAAAACATTTTGAGATCAGAAAAATGTTAACATTTTCAGAGAAAAACGGAATTTTGGGAGCAGGTTTATAATTACAACTAAAGGTTTTATCGTATCGATGTGTAACTCCTAAAATAATCGTAATTAAAAACTCGTTTTGCTATCACAGTATTATAGTATCAATAGAACTTGAAATTAAAAAATCGATATTTCGATTGATTTTCGTCCACTGTCCACTTGAGACAGTTTGATTACAGAGATATTTTTAAAACAAACATAATATACACACTGTTAGTACGAATAAAAATTAAAAATCAGATTAGCGATTTATCTCAAATGGGATAAACGATAGTTAGATCTTTCTGTACTATTTTGAAGACAATGAGCAGGACGAAAATTACCCATTTAACATTCTAGAGGCAGAAAACCAGTATTGCTACTGATGCTAAACTATGAAGAGCAGAGAAATAAGTGTTTACAGTTCCATTTGGCTTCTTACTTCTACTGTTATTGAAAGTTAAAAGTACAAAAGGCAAAAGTTCACCTGTTTGACTTGGCACCGTTAAATTGCACCAGGAAGAGTTTCCGACCCTGTTGACTCCAGAGAGACCATTCTGGACTGGACACTTCCACCACTCACCTGGACATCCAATGGTTCTGAAAAGAAATTCGCGACTTTCCCTGTCTAGGTATTTCGGAGAGATTGGAAATTGTTTCTGTTGGCAAAGAGTTTTGAATTGTGATTCAACGTACGCATTTATATTGGTCATCATTCAATTATCTGTCGTGCTACTCTGAGTGTCAGTTAAAGGTGTTTAGGCAATGTGATGATTTAGAAGAATTAAAATAAAAAGGGGGTGCAACATAATAAAAGTGTTTATTTTAAAAAGATTAATTAAAAGAAAATTAAAATATGTTTTTTATTGTTAAATCCTTCACGTCAACTTTGATGCGCCCTAAAAAGTTTCATTCAAAACAGTGTTAAACTTTGGTTCGTCATGCTAATGAAATAAATCAACCAAATTTACTTTCATCATCAAAATTCATTACAAAAATTGCAAACATCGCCTTGAAATTTACTGGAAATGATGTACTGCTTTTTAAAGTTTCAATTCATTTAGAGTTACAATCTCATAAACTATAATTATTCTGAAACATATGTATAAGAATGAAAAAGAATTTAAATTACACAGAAATAAAAATAAAAATTAATGGTGGGCATGAGAAGTTTTATCATAACAATGATCTCAGTAGTTTCAAAATGTATTTTATCCTTTAGAGTTTAATAGAAATAATCAACCAATAAAAGCATTAATACACAAAGAAAACATTATTTAATAGAAGAAACAAAAACAATTTCGACAAAAATTATCATCTCTTTCACTGGAATGTATTGTAAAAAAGAAGAAACATTTACCCATTCTTGCTTTAGGGCATTGGATGCATTTTAAAACCACTTCTTTGTATTGTGTATCTTTATACTACAGCTGAGACGTGCAAGTTTGTAATGAGTACTTTCTTTATGAATTAATTTCATAATTATATTTAGACATTAGTTTATGCATACATATTTTTTGAAAATCTTGCTTTGGAGATACTTTTACCCACAGAGTAGGTGAAAAAATTTGGATGCTATTCTATTTGTTAATTTAGGAAGCTCCCTTTTCATCGTCGAATGAAACAACCTTGTCTGTTTTGTCTGTTCGTGCAGATACATACCTAAAAACCCAGCCTTCATCATCTTAGTAAATGTAGGAAATATCTCTGCTGTCTGCTGAACAAGGATTCGATGGTGAGCTTTCTCTTGGGAAGTAATTCATAAAAATAAAAATTTCCCAACAGTCAAATAGCTCAATCAAAGCATTAAACTTTGAAGACGGTCTCTATGACGCATTTTTTACTAGAAATGTTTGTTTAACGACGCATCAATTTTTTGTATTTTTTCTTACGTGCAATGGAAGTAAAAAGAATAAAGATTTCATTGCAACATTTGGGTTAATTTGTACATATGACTACTGGTTTTATGAAAGTAGTCATTACGTAACAACCATGGAGTGTTTGGTATTTTAAACATTTATCAAAGAAGGAAATTAGTTTGAAGAATTCTGTGATTAGGTCATTAGTTTTGCCTATGAATTATTTCTGGAGCTGTATTTTATGGTTTGATTTTGCATGAATCCGATTATGAAATCTTGCATCAGTGTTCTCTCTCGCAATGAATTATAAATCATATTTTAGGGTACGTTGAAAAACTAGCTTATATAACTACAAAATAAGTTTTAATATTTTAGTGCTGTACAAAATATGTATTAAGAATGAAATATTTTTAGGTTCTATCAAGTAATAACATTACTGTTTGCTCAGTTAAAAAGACGTTTTCTTGTAGAATATCTTGCATACATCATAATAGTTAAAAAATACGATGCATATGAAAACATTTATCAAGTCAGGTTTTACTTATTTACCGTTTTACTTAATGGAATTAAACTATAAAGCATCTCACTTTACAGTTCGTTATAATAAAAAAAAGCAATGAGACGATCTGTAAAAGTAACTATATTCATCTTTACTTTTTCCTTTATATATATCTGACTACTTATTACTTGTCTTCAAACTAATTTGTAGTCATGAAAATTAGAACACATGTAATCCTAAAAGTGCCCTCCGAAGCCCCAATTTTAAAAACTGAAGTTCGTTTTTCTGCAATAAATGGACATGGATAAGGAAACACGTTGTACAAGGTTTGTGTATGAGTTGATGTAGTAAAATGTCGTGGTCATATTTTAGCTGTCGCGGTTATATTTGAAACCCGAGCAACGCCGGGTTATTCAAGTAGTCTTAAATAAAGTAGCAACTTGTATAGATAACTGTAAATGAAGTTATAACTGATAGATATGAGTTAAACCTTTAAATGCTTTACAAGGGTGTATGATCAATATTGTGCTTCAGACAGGATTTGCCAATGAATGCATACCAATGAATTGATTCTGAAGCAATTAATATAAACCCTTAGATGGAGTTTTTGAAGGGACTAAGGAGAGTTCTGTGTGTTGGAGAGAGGATAGATGACAAAAGCAAGAATAGCTTTTAAATTCCAAAAATAAGCTTCGATGCCATCGATTTCACCCAAATGATTGATTAGCAAGACAGTGAATTATTAGGTCACCACTATTTTAACAAGCATTTCAACTGGAATTCATACGGAGTTGAGTATTGGATACATTTCTCAGTTCCATAAACATTTCAGTTTTCAAACAGGGGTCAGAGACATAAATATATATTATTAGAGTAGAAGCAATAGATCATCCAAGCTAGCTTTAAATCATAAGGAATCATGCCAAAAATGTGATAGTAAAATCTGCTTGGTGGTGGAAGCAGAGGCGCAAGGGTCACGTGGTAAGAGAAGAGAAGTGACGCTAGAAGGGGTTAGGTCAGGGGTGATCTGCGAGGGAAAGAGACAGACAGGGACTGGGAACAATAGAGCGTGGAAGACGACGGAATTTTTTGACCGTTCGTTCTATAGAAGGCTCTTTTCTGAGATTATAGAGTGTAGAGTTGTTGTTACGTTTACTTAAATAAACACTTGTTAAGTTTTCAGTGTTCTCTTTTCTTTTGCCATTCACGAACCACACGAGTAAATTTTTAATACTAAATAATAAATCATATCTTATGTACCCAGAACTCTATATTCTTAGTTTAAAAAATTACTGTAGTTTCAATATTTATCAAGCTATGTAAATCTATGCATATAAATCCTCTTACGTGGCACGCAAAATTGATGTTATTTCTTATCGTGTTCTGGTATCACAACGATTATTTGTTTACCACAAAGCCTCGCGGCTCAATTCAATGTATAGCGTTATTGACCATTTTCAGGGCCAACAATTATAGTTCAAGACGCTTGCACTATAACATTCGACAACAAATTCAATTCGATTTTTACAAAGCAGCGCTCACATTTCGAGTCAAAATTTGGACTAAGTTTTCATTTCAATTCCAAACTGTTCGAGTTCTGATTTCAGAGGTACTGTATAACTTTTCTATAATGCAACAAATTTATAATTTAAAAGTATTTTTTTTCGGAATACATGTTTGGTAAACAATTCTTTCTGCAAGGACACCTACCTTTATTGATGCGAGCTAAGCGAGTAAATTTCGTACAGTGAACCAATAAGGACATAGTTTTCCGGCTAAAATCTAAAATCCGGTAAAGAGGGCTCAATATGTTGATAAAAATATTTCCATTTAATATAGGCTTATATTAGAATGTAAGGGGGAGCTTTTCTCTCATTGCAAATTTAAGTATGATAATCTATTCTTCGCCTATCTGAACCTTCACCCTAATCGTCATCTCATCTTTAAAAAAAAAAGCATGCTTCAAGAGGCACATAATGGATTAATTGTTATTCATAGTTGGAATATTAGTAATTAGGGGGACCGCCCCCAGCTCGCAAACGCTCTCCAATCCCTGGAGGATTGCTTTGCAGTCCTCATTGGTTCGCTGCGCGAACTAACTCGCCTTGCTCGCATCAATGAAGACATGTGTCCTAGCAGAAGAGATTGTTTATGAAATATGATATTCCAAAAAAAAAATTCAAACATAAATTTGTTGTACTACAGAAAAGTTATACCGTACCTTTGGAATCAGAATGCCAACGATTTGGAATTCAAATGAAAACTTTCAGCAAATTTTTTGACTCGAAACGTGACGGCTTCTTTGGAAATAGAATACCCAACATGCTGCCGAAAAGCTGCAACAGCTCGACTAATATTCATTTTTTAAGTAAAATTTCCTCCTATAACGCTATAAATTCAATTGAGGCGCGAGGCTTCATGGTAAACAAACAATCGTACATTCGCGATAACAAATAACGTCTTTTGTGTGTCAGGTAAGAGGGGGATTATATCTTTAGATGTTTTGTAACTAAAACAAAGGGGAAAATATCAGTTAATGAGTTTCTGCTCAAAGACGACCTACATATTTGACAGCAATAATTTTTTAATTTGTAATTTAAGAATATAAGCTTCTTTTTTTTTAGTGTAAGAATGTTTTTGTCTTTTTATTATACGTCGAATTAATTTGATACTACTAAGTTCTTCGGGTACAGGTCTCCAACGTATAAATAGCGTGAATATCTGTGATTCAGTAAATCCCACGAGCACGAAAGAAGTGGTGTGTCGTATGAGCGGCATTTATGTGAAGCTAAATGTAGATGGTGCTACTGTTTTTGTAAAACGGGTTTTCTGCGTGTTTTTGCCCTGGGTTAGCAAGAAGTAATATCGTTCCGAAAGTTTGCATCAAAACACTGAAAATCTTATAATTTCAGTTTTAGACGTAGACAGCTATTAAAAAGGTCGGAGATATATAAACTTTAAAAAAATATCTGCTAAATAAAATGTGTGGTCAATAATTTTTATAATCATATGCACTGAGCTATAATTAGCCTTGGGTTTAAGAATATTTTGTTCTTTTTTGTGCATCATTGGATAGGTATTGCTATTGTACTAATTCAAAAGACAAATATAATCGTTTCCAATACCGTAAAGGTTTTATTTTCAATAAAAGTGTTGTGACCTGGACAATAAAATTTAAAAAGCGCTTCTATCACAAAAAACATTGCATGCTTTTAAATTATTTACAAAGTTTAATGTAAATTCCTTCGTTACATTCATATTTTCCAATTCCTACTTATAGCTTCTTATGAAGCATTACACAAAATGTCGCTTCTTATTTGCTAGCCTTTTTCTGTGGTTAAAGTTTGATTACATATTGCCACTACCAATAAACAAGATTGGAACCAATCTGCACGATTCTATCTTCTAATTTCTTCAGTTCCAGAGGATAATTGAGTGTTAATCTTTTTCCCTCCTTGGTTTTCCAATCAGTGACCAGGTACACAAGAATCCCTTACCCATTTCTATATATGTCAAGAAACTTGTAACTGATTATCGCTTATCTTAAATTAGGCTCCTATCTTCATTACTTTTTTAAGTCTTTTTACATAACACTTTGTGTATTTAACCCTGTACCCTTTTATTTGCTTTACATAGTGGTATTACTGTATCTAATATTGTGCGTTCTTAATTATGTATAGATATAGTATTGAATCATTCTTTAAAACAAAATTTTTTAGTGGATACATATTGCTAAAACAAGGCATTAGTGAATCAGTGGGTGCATCTGGAATTTCGTATGTTGTATGATAGTGAGTCATGGCGGAAAACAAATATCTAGTTGTGTCATATTGCTAAAAACGTTTTATTTATTGAATAATTATTCTAAAAGTTGTATTTATTTAGTGAAACCACTATTTCTATGTTTGTCCATCGCACTTAATTTAATTCAAATGATTTTGTTCAGAATTAATTACCAACCAATGTTAAACACAATATAGTAGCAAATAAATGCAAATAAAATACAATACTCTTTAAGCTGTTGTAAAACCCCTCTGTTTTAAAATTAGCTTTACTTTATAGCTACATAGTTTTCAGGAATTACTGTGGACAAATAAAAGTGTAAGATTATGCAGATGTATTTAATATAATTAGTTACTTATTGAAAGTGTTTGAATATTTAATAGAGTGACTAAGGGAATTATATGGAACATCAAAATGCATGTTTGAATATGCATTGTGTCATCAAAATGCATGTTTGAATAATCTTTGTGTATTTGCTTGTGTAATTATTGAAGCCGTTTGTTATTGTAAAAGTTGATTATGCTTACACGGGGATCATCATGGCATTTTTTGGGAGAACTAGGATGGAGATGAGATATTTAGCAATCGAATTAGGGGAGGAGGTACCGCCGAATGCGAAAGTCACGATTTAAGGAAAATAATACTAGGATCACATTCATATGAGAAAGAATTTGTAAAGGTTTGGGTAACAGATATTATTAACGTAAGAGAGAAAAGAGAAGCTGAAAGGGATTGGATAGAAGCTGTAAGGAAGTGGAAATTTAGGCGGATGGTGGCTCAGATACAAGCGAAAAAGGAATTTGGAGGAGCAGAGGGCGAGTGAAAAGAGCTTGGGCAGAGGCTAGAAGGGATTGGGAATGAGCCGAAAAAAGGTATAAAGCTGCTCGGGAAAAGGCTGATCAGAGATTGTCCGTTTATGAAAGGAAATTGAAGATGTTAAAAGCGCAGGAGAAAAGTGTAGAAAGAAGGGATCGAGGTTAGATTGAAAATGTATTTTCTAGGGAAGATAAAGAAAGGAGTGATCTCGCTCAGGAGGGGAGGAAAGGGCAGGGAAATAGAACTGACCCTACCTCAACGGATGTGAAGGGGGGAATCGAAAACTTCGCAGGACGAGGAACGGGGAAAAGAACTCGTGAGCGAAGAAATGGAAAGAAACGTTCTCGCGGCCTAGGGGGAGGTGGCTAAAGGTCACAAAAAGACACAAAACGAGATCGGTGACCCGACGGATTCATCGAGAAGGGAGCAAACGGACATTCCTGGTGAAGTTATTATTCCCAAGGAGAGGAAGAGTCACAGATGTAGTCGCGTGAAGGGGAAAAGGCGAAAGTCTCGGAAAGGAGGTGGAAACCAGAGTGTGATGTTGCCCAGGCCGTTCGGGGACACTACGGGGGGTAAGCAGCACGTGCTTGAAATGGAGAAGGATATTTTGAGTCACTGAGAGAACGGGAAGTCGGGTGAAAAGGAGTGGTTTTCTGAAACTTCAAAGTTGCATAAGGGGAAACACGAAGGGAATATTCTACTCAAAACGTTCTTGGACACTGGGGTTAAGCAGAGCGAGGTAGAGACGAATATTCTGGATCAGCGAGAGATCGGGATAGGGAGAAAGATTCATCAGCGAATAGTTCCCTGGAATAGCAGACCAGAAAAGTTTGGATTGGCTCCGGAAACTTTGACTGATAATCAGGCGGTAGTAGAGAAAACACGAGGAAGGGTAACTAGACCACGTGGGAGGAGTAAAAGTATAAAAAGGAATGACAGAGAGGGAAGTGAGGTTTGCTACAAGGGTAGATTAGAAATGACACTGGAGTTTTGGGAGAGAGTAAGGGTGGCGCGAAAGACCCTGGAATACCCTCAATCTGATAGGTGGGTGGTTGCTTTTTATTGGATGAAAGGTGACAAGTTATATCATTGGATTGGTACCCAAGAAATAGGGTGGAATAGGTAATTATCATTCCTGTGGTGGCTTTATCGAAAAAAGTTAATTTATCAATTTTGGCTTTGGATTATATGAAAATTGATCGGTTTACTAAAGGCGATCCTTAGGGGCCTGGAGAACCAATGATAACGGAATAAATGAATGTTTGAAATGGGGATTATGTTGCACATAATTAATTTTCAATTTGTGTAAGTTCCTGTGCTTGTGTTATTTGGTCATTTTATTTATAGTATATATAAGTGAGATTCCTGTAAATGAGAATCTCGTAGCAGACTGGCAATATTTATTCTTTATGAAATGAATATGTAAGTGCTTACCGTTAATGAAATTATATTGCCAGGGAGTGTTACGATTTTTAAGTGCTTACCACTGAATGAAATTGTACTGTCGGGAAGTTGAGGTTTTTTTAAAGTTGTGATGTACAGTAGTTATTCTTGTTACGTTAATGTCGTGAGGCACAGTAGTTATTCTTGTTACGTTAATGTCGTGAGGTACAGTAGTTATTCTTATTAAGTTAGTCGTGTGAGGTACAGTAATTATTTTTACATTATTGGTGTGATATGTATTATTTTTACTCTTACCTATGGTTATTATTGTGTACTGCATTTATATTGGGTTTGAAGGAAGTAATAAGTAATTTGGTAAGAGTGTTTATGTTGATAGTAGAATTTTGTATAATATTCCTTTCCCTTAGTTCTATTTGGTGTATTGATTAGTGTCGATAGTTGGATCAGAACCTAGTTTGTAAACTCATGCATGAGAGTATTGTGGAGGCATGTTTGCCAACTAGGGACACCAACAATCCTACACAGACTCCGATTTGGCTCGTTGGTGCACCACTGAACCTGCTACCCTTAATTTAAGGTTTTTAATTGTAAGACAACTGGTCTGGCAATTTTAAACCGGTGGGGAGGTGTGAGGTTCTCCAGCCAACACAGGGAGGAATGCTTGGCAGAGGAACGAGACATCCCTAGGGAAATTGGCGGGGGTGTCGGAGAAAGGTCACCCGGGTCAGGAAGCGAAAGGGGGAAAACGGAAGAAAAGAAAGACTCGACCCGCGGAGACGACAGAGAATGGATGATAATGGGATCTCTGCTGCTGTTGTACACTATTTTGTAATATAGTCTGATATAACCTAGAATGTCCAAATAAAAGTTGGAAAAGATATCTATGTAGTGTTGCCCTCTCCACTAGACGAACGAACCACTCACCAGAGATATTGATAGAGAAAAGCGTGTGGTGTGATAGGATAGATAGCCATAAAATCGTGACATCAATTTCTGACTACTTGGTGCGAGGGTGAATGGTTGTGACGAAAGAAAAACAGGTCAGACGCGGTTCATGATGTGTTGCTAAGAACGTCGCTGAAATCAACAAGTTGGATTTGAGAAAATATACCCTCTTCACAGGATACGTCCCGTTTCCATATTACCTTAACGTGATTTAAAAAAAATCCATTTGGAATATCACTCCTGTGGTTAAATCGGCATACCTGTGCACTACATCCTAGTCTGCCCCTCACAGCATCACAGCACATGAGGACACCTGCCGACCATCTTAAATTCACATAGGATATTGCTCGTAACAAGGGCTAGAGGGTCAGAATTATTGGCATGGTAAGGTTCATAGACTCATCAGGACTTGATCAACCCAAGATATTAACTTTATTTGTATGTTGTATTTATGGTATAATACACTATGATGGTATAGATGTAACTACAGTATATATATTACAATGTACCAATGTAATATGCTCTAATATTCTGGATAAACATGCCGCCGAGGTTGCATGCTCTATTCGTTCCAACCCCTCTTAAACTGGTACAGTGTCTACAACGCTAGGCATGGAAGAGTGTGATTGTGTTAGTAAGTGATTAGCTGATATAAATTGCTACCTAATTTAGTAGAACAGTTTATTCATTATTTTGATTGTCCTTTTATACAGCCTACTTTGTTACTCCTTCGCAGCTTAATGTTATATCAGTGCTATATAATCTACTCTTAGAAGTTAATAAACAATGTCATTTCTATAAAAAGTCCTTTTAACTGATAATATAATTCTTATAAGGAAATGAATTTCCTTTTGCATGACAACAAGTAATTCAAGTATTATATCTGTTGTCAAGGGAAATAATTGGATAAGTCGAAGTTTGTCAAAAAGAGGTAAGTGAGTCTACTGAAGGATTTATCTTGGGCCCTTACACGTTGTGGAAGAGTGGATTATAAATAATAGCCTATAAATAAAGCTTCATGAAAAAAGAGTATCAAAGAATACAATCAAAATAAATTATAACAAAAACGCGATTTGCAAGAAAAGGGTAAATCTTAAAAAAACGTGCTCCTTACAGGAATTTTAAATGTATCCAGTGCCCCTTATATATATATATATATATATATATATATATATATATATATATATATATATATATATATATATACTCTCCCCTATTACATGGATTTTAATAACTTTGATCTGAGAGTCAACACTACCCATAATATTTTCTTAAATATTCTACAAATATGTTGAATGTCCATTTTTAACAAGTGTATAAGGTCCTTTGGGTTTTAATATGAACTGGTAAATAGTAGTATTTAAAGGGAAAGTAGAAACGGACATGCCTCAATCAGTATGCCACATTAAATGCACGAAAACTTATTTTAAAGTTCTTTAAACAACACCTTTTCCTAGCTATGAAATCAAAAGATGGTATTTCCCACTATTTTATTTTTTAATTCTAGTTATTGTTTGTGAAACCTCACACGCGAGCATTAAATAACTACACATAAGGATAACTGTAGGGTACTTTTAATTATGTGCTACCATGTATTTTACACTGTGCTACACTCGCAAATGAGACCGCCATATATGTGGTAAATATATATTAAGACAATGTTTAAATCCCTCCACTACCCCGTTTACTCAATAAAGCATACATTGGAAAAAGAAATCTGAAAAAAAAGGTTTTCTGGAACTTAAGCTGAAAGTTAAACTATTTGTTTGAGTTGAAGAAAGTTTCGAAAGGTACTTTTATCAGATAGGTTGTCTAGAAATTGTTTCCGTTAAATCTCATCAACTCACACTGTTGCTACATCTTTAGTTGATTGATTTGCTGATATGCCTGAAGAGGTTTCTTATACGGTTTGTTTCTTACTATGATACAAACATATTCAACTGTACTGTCTGAGAATTAAGTATTTCAATTAAATAAAACCTTTATTACTGAACAGAAAATTTGACTATTACTTGAATCAACGCAGCTTCCTTTAAATTACATCAACCTAACATGGAATGTCATATTATCTGTGCATTCTCATTGTGTGTAGTCAAGCATTTAATGACATTTTGAGTAAAAATAAGTTTACATGGGTTAATTTTAGTTTTTACCAAAAACATTTCATCTTTCCATACAATACTCTTTAATAGTTTGAGAATTGTTATAAGATATAAAAAAAAACACCTAAGGTTTAAAAATAAAATATGAATGCTAAAAATGTACTGCAAAAGGAACAAAAAATAGTATTGACGATCTAATGAACTTAAAAGCTTGATGGGCATAAGTTTAAGGTTTAAAGAATCGCTAAGCATCGAAACATTATCTCCTCTTTTAGTACACAACTATCTAAAAAGCTCAATTTGTTTAATGGAAAATGCGTAGTTTTTATCGAGTAACTATTTAAAAAATAAATTAATTAACTAATGCGATTAGAATTAAGAAATAATGTGATTATAATTAATGCGATTAGAATTAAGAAAATAAATATTTTTAAATTTGAGAGACGGATTGGCTCTGTGAATAAGGAATCTGTTGCCAAAAAAGTTATCAGAACAATAGATTTTCATTTTTTCAATTTCTTTTCTGTAACTCTAATCGATCACTAGTATTCTGATAGGATGTGATTTGGATGTGCGTTTAAGTGCTGGAGTTTGCGCGTTCGATCCCATACATTGGCATCGGATAGTGGTTTCGGGATTTCCTTCACTTTCTCAACCTTCACAAGATCTTTGAATAATGAAAAAATTCATGATAAAATAATTTCATTAATTTAATTATTTTCTGTTACTAATCAATTACTAGTATTATGATAACTAGTGTGTAATTTGTGATGTGCTTTTAAGTGCTGCAGTTTGCGATTTCAAACCCCTCCATTAGCATCGGATGGGCATTTTGGAATTTCCGTGTTTTCCCAGTTCAACTTTCCTGAAAAACACAGGGAAACATTCCCTCCTCTAATGAGTTTCGAAGTATAGAAATTGGAATCCTTTTACACTCAAGAAGGAGAAAAGAGGTGAACTCGTATGCGACATCCAGAAAACAAAGGTAGTATTAGAAGAAAAAACATATTCGTTTAATACGGGATTATTCGCACATCATTTGGTATTTTTGTATGATGCTGAAAAATATTTATACCAACGGAAAAACTCAAAACACGGTAATGTCCCCTCGCTAAATCCGCAACTAAAATTTTCGTTGTCAACGGTTTACTGGATAGTTACTTCCAATGTTATAGCCGATTGGCGACGGTCGTTATTGCCAATCGACAAGTATATATTGTGTTCTCGAGTCTAACCGAGAAGGGTTGTAAGTTTAACGTGATAGGGCAAGTCATTACAGGTTCTTTCGGCGAGACTGTCAGGCTAAATATCATTCGAAAAAAAGCCCTATGAAATAATTTCCTGATGTGTTGACTAACTTTACATGCGCTTTCGAATTGAAGTTAACTGGTTTTTCAAATTTGATTGAATTGAATGGACAATATGCATGGTTTTCAAATTCATTTTAAAATGAAAGAGCACGAAAAACTACGTAGAAAAATACCACTTAAACTGCAATCTGACGACATTAATTATATTTAAAACGCTTTTCAAATTGTTGTGACGTCACTTTTAACGAAAAACTGCAGTCGCTGACGATTTTTGCCTGTGACGTCATAGTACATGATTTTCCCATCAAGCTTTCCTTGAACTGTGTTATCTCTATGGGTATCTTTTTAGTAGTCTTATATTTACAGATTTTTGATTAATTCAGCAATGGAAGGTCCGAAAATAGTTAAAAAGAAGAATTACAAATATTGTATTGTTCCGTTTGTGTCATAATTCAACGATTAAAACACGAAAAAAGTATTTTTTTTGTTGTACCAAAATATGAACAAGTTCGTAGAAGATGGTGCAGCGTTATGAAGAGATTAAAAGAAAAACAAAAAGCTGTGTTCTACTTCTTGCTTGCATTGCTGTGAAGATCATTTTTGGTAAGTTTAAAATACCAAAAATTATTTGTATTTTTAATTGTTTTTATTTAAGAATTGTGTGATTTAATCTTGTGGATAACTACTAGTGTTTTTGCTAAAACGAAAAAAACATTCTTTCGGTATCAAGTCACTCATAATGCAGAATTTCTTGTTTCATGAAAAAGAATTTAATAAATAAATTTAGGAATACTATATATTTATAAATCAAAACTGGTTAAAAAATATACAGAGAGCTAACATCAATAAACATTGAATTATTATACTCATGATAATTAATTTGCAGTTGTTAAAACTGTGTCATATTTCTTCTTTAAATTGAATGATAAGTATTATAGAATTCAAATTCTTGCAATTAATCAAATTATCACACTACCTTCTTCATGGTTTAAAATGTTGGACTACCAAATGTTGTGTTCAATATTTAATGCAGTTGCAATTCTCGCAATAAGCTTCTCTACACATGTTATTTTTGGATCATCTTTTAGTGCATTATGCTTAAATATATTTAAAAAATTATTGTTCATGAACTAACAAAAATAATGTTGCTAAAAATTAATGTAGAAAATTAATTTTTAGTTAGTTTTCAAAATTCACTATTTTAATACCCCAACAATTTTAATCTACTTTGAAATTATTTTCCTAATATAAAGCTCTTATTTGATATACTATTCTAATTATCTATACAAAAAAATCTGTTTCAGAATGAATTGTGTTACTTATTAAGGAAAAGAGAACAACTATTAAAATTCTATTTTCTTAAGTACAAATTTTTGATAATAGCACTACTCTTTAAAAGCAATATAAAAATACATGTTTTTTAAAAATAAATATAGTGTACAAAATATTTTCATTCTCTTCGCTTTTACGCCTTTCATTTCTACTCCCATAAAATTTGGATGGTTTCGCAGAAAAGAAAACATGGATATAGCATCCAATTTAGGTAGATTATCCGACTGGCCTTTTACAAAGCCTTGTTCTACGGTCGTCATTTTTAAAGAAGAAAACTGTATAATAATAATAATAATGGAAAGACTATAATTCAACACAATTATTTAAAAAATAAAATTAGCGTATAATCAATGAAAGCAACCTGAAATAACATGCAGCCGGCGAATGTAGCGAGAGATTTCATGTACTATGACGTCACACCAAGCTCCACCCCGTTTTCAGTCACGTGACTTCAACGCGTTTTTTAATCGCTTATTACGCTTAAATTAAACTTTTTGTGATTTTTAAAGTTGATTTTCGGATTGTTCATGATCGAATTTGTAAAAAAAGTACCATTTTAGGACATTTTGTGACATAGTGCATATTCCCTATCCTAAATTATCATCGCACGCGCGTTTCGTAGCATTAAGTGAGTAAAATAAAGATTGTATACCAAGACACTAAATATTTCTAAAATGAGTGTCATGTATTTTATGAACATGCACTTACAGTTAAGGCAAAATTTAGGGACATTAAAATTTTCATTTTAGTCTGCCATCAAAACAAGTGAAAATGATTTAATTTAAGTATCTAAGCTGTAGCACTATTTGAAAGCTGCAAACAATTGTTCGGCCACCTAATGGGAAATGTGAAATTGGGGGATATTACAATCATGACAGTAATGTTATTATATAAATCACGTTCTGCTTATGTAAATAATTTTTTTTTGGAATATCTCTTCTTGGACAAATACAGAATACCTCAGAATAACGTAAATAAGTTTAATGTGAAGTCATTAATCAAACTAAAAAATTAATCTTCTTTATAAACTTATTTTTAAATTAGCTGAAATTCTTCATTCAGGGAAGAGTATTTAAAAAATATATTTAAGGGATATTTTATAAACAGATACGGAGTTTAATATTGCTAACAGATTCTGTATTATTTGTGTCTCGAAATTGAAAAACATTAGATTTTGAAGAATTCATTAGCTTAAAAAAGAAACTGTTTTGAATGCCACTGGTATATCAAAGTGAATTATAATGCGAAACATGAACACTTATCCCAGTAATAAGATTTATTTTGTCGAATAAAAAAATATTACAATTTAAGAATAACTTACATTTTGTTCATTTTCAGAGGATTCAATCTGCAAGAACAAACAATATATACATTATTTTGAGTTGCTTTGCACTTCAATAGATATTTATTCGTAGAACATGATACTGAGTATAACTATACGAATCAATACACTGGTATTAAAATATATGTATATCAATGTAATGCATAGTTATAGGAATGACACAACACTTGGTGTTCATA
This sequence comes from Metellina segmentata, assembly GCA_947359465.1. NCBI lineage: Eukaryota > Metazoa > Arthropoda > Arachnida > Araneae > Tetragnathidae > Metellina > Metellina segmentata. The sequence goes on along the minus strand of OX375877.1, from coordinate 5,623,125 downwards.
TATTCCAACCCATTACATGTATCAAAGTAAAAACAATCGATGATAAAATAACACTGCAAAGTTCCATACATTTTCCAGTATTATTTCCATTTTGAGTATTAAACTGAGGGAAAGAAGATAGCAATGGAAAGGGCTATTTTCCATAAGAGCTTCGCAAGCTTTGTAGAGCCTGTTTGTTCTAACCTTTTATAAAAATTAAAAAAAAAATTCAGGATAAATCCGGTTTCATTCTACAATGAGAATGCTAAAGGTGTTAAAATGAAAATAAGATCATACTCGTATGTTTCGAGAAGCTTTAATCTCAGACTCTTCATTTGAAAAGGTGCTTCTCTCGAAAAGGTAAAATACTATCTTTCAATAGGATCGTACAAGAGAAAGAAACGGTCTTACTGCTTTCAGAGTCATCATCTATAATTATCAGGAAGACTTACTAACGAATAAATGGCTTCTACGAAAAATTACTAAGTGTTTAATGCGAAAAATTCATAAAACTCATGGCTGATTGTTGTTTAAAGGCTACGTTTAGGAGCCAATGTTTGCAACAGTAAAATGTGTTGTATTTTACTTTAGAAAAAAAAAGTTTCAATTTCTGGTTTGCTTGCAGACAACATTTAAATAAATTGTGTAAAAACAAACTTTTTGAAAAGTAAGTGCTAGTGATAATCCATAGCAAGCGTTTGATAGCTGTATTTTTGTATCAACTCTAGTTACCTGGCACTTTACGAATCAACTGGTCCATTTTATGAATAAATGCATTAGTATTATTAATTTAATGATTATATAGTGCCGGCTCCTCGCCTAAATTATGAACCTATAATTTATATCCTTTACATTATTGTTATTGAATAATTTATACTACGTCATGACACAACTTCGAATTCGTATTCAGAACTTCATTGGATACCGAAAATTTCACATTAACACTACTTTTCCCACAGCTTCAAACTTTGAAGCATGTTTTTTCTCTAAACAACTATTTCACACATTCGGGTTCTATGAGTGGTGCCGACGACGACATGTTTTCATGGATAAATATCAAGGAAAAACGATGATAAACCCAGTGTTAATGAGTCTGTTGAGTATTATATAATGAGAATTTTCTTTTTGTAAGCATTAATTTTTCATTATAGGTTCTCTGAAATAGCAAAAACAAACACCTAGGGAAAGGTTCTGGATTTCTTACATAAGTCACATTTCAAGGTATATGTACATAGTTTTGCGTTCTATTTCATAATTGCTGTATTACAAATATTTTGACTTCTTAGGAATGAAATGTGAATATAAGATATTGCTTTAAAGACACATGAATATACAAGTAAGCAAAACTAATGGTGATCCAAAAAAAAAAACAAAAAAAAAACACTTGCATGGAAGAATAAACAGATTCTTCTAAACCGTCACTATTCAAAAGTAATAACAAGGTTTCAATTTTAGTAATCCTTAGTCTAATCAGTGACCCCTCATTCAATGGTTGGACGACAAAAGAAATTACATTCCTTCCCAAATTGTGAGAGAGAAGCCACACGAAAATTGTTGTGTTTAAAGTGAAAATTGTTCAAATAAATATCCAGAACTTAAACTCTTTGCTTTTGATTCTTCACAAAATTCAAATGCAAAGACTTTATGTTACTTTCTTCTCTTAAGTACTATTAAAAGCTTTTGAATTATTTTCACTTTCCCTAAGATTCAAGTAAAGTTCAAACCCCCATTCTTCTTAAATTTTCAAAATGCTGGTTTCAAATTCACTTCAGCGTATCACCAGTTCTCAAAAAATGTTAAAACAAAGTTTTGATAGATAAATGTATTGCATTATAATTGCTTGAAATAATTACTCAAAATGAAGATAACCTCCCAAAACAGTATTTTCATTTTTCACCCTTTCTTACGCTCTAATCATTTTACAACGCAAATCGAAATGAAAATAAGGAAAGAAACGTATTGTAAACGTAACGTTTTGTTATGTTTCAAATATATTTAATCTAAGTGAATTTGAGTTATGCAGAGTTAGGAAAACAACAAACTTAAAGTCCATGTGTATTCATATAATTTATAATCAAAATAGCCTTCGTTTATTTCATTTTAGTCTTAAATCCATTACTGTATTTAACACAAGGATGCTTTAATGCACAGTATTCTCTACAGTTGGTCACAAAAGCATTCGTCAACCTTTGCTCTCAATTTTCATGTATTTAAATTAGGACGCAAAAATTCTATTAAAATAAGTTGCATTTTTCTCTTCTAGTATAAAGGTGGCGTAAGACTCGGATTGAATACACAAAAAAATTATAAGACCAAAAAGAGTCTAAAACGTTGCAAAGAGAGAATTTATAGATACATGTCTATAACGATATGTGCGCAAATCTGCTGATCCAGCTAAGAAATAGTAATCGACTGTAAAATGATTTTGTGGAATGAAAGTAAATGTTGAAATAGTTCGACACAGTAAAATAATGATAAACAAGATTTTTCTTTCACAAAATTAGTTATTTAGAAGGATCAAGATTTCTAGAACATGGTAATCCTAGTTACGAGTGAATGTTCGTGGTATTTAACACAGAGAAAGGAAAACAGTGAAAACAATTTGAAGATGGGGAAAATCGCCAACGGTGATCGCTATGCATGCGTTTGGAACTGACTAATGAAACTCGACTGACCAAAAGTCGATCCATGTTAACTGCATCCTCAGACGAGCAGCAATTATGCAGGAACAAATAATAATAATAAAAGTGGTGGTAAAAGGGTCCCTCCGTCACCAACCCACAAGATATTATGCAACAGCTTCACAGCAACTCTCTGTCAGGAACTTAAGCACACGAAAATCAATTTAAATATGCCCTTTACCTTAGTTAATTTCCCCCGAATGACGACTCTAAAGAAAACTTATAACCACAGAAATAACAAACCTCCAAAGTATTATTTTATATCTTAAAGAAGGAGAAAAGTGTCAAAGCAGAAATTTTCCCATAGTTTTACACACATGCTAGGAAATATTAAAAATGCCGTGACAATAATTCAAGTTATGATTGCAACGAACCAAAACAATTCCCCGATGCTTCAATCGCCAAGGGGCGCATGCTACATATTATCAGGGTTGTCCAAAAAACCCTATGAACTCTGATCCACCCAAAACAAACATTTGGCAAAAGCGTCTTCACGCGGCAATTTTCTCGATCATTAATCCAAACCGATCGAAGAACAGTCCCAAGCCCCCTTCCAACATAGACCTGAAGAATGTCTGATTTTTCAAATCAGAAAAGGATATACACAAGAACGTTCAACTCGTTCAAAACTGCCTTTTGGAAGCCTTGACCAAGTCAAGTACCACTGACAAGATTATGTCCAAGTTTTCGCATTTCAAAGAGTTAGCCACAGTATGAAAAATTCAAGTCTAGTCTCAAGTAGCCCTTGCAACCATCCCTTCCTTAGCTGGCATGCCTACGATATGAGGAGAGAGTGCTCAAAGACTTCGTAAAGGAACTTCAACCCCTAATATCGCTTGAATTTTGGAAATGTACCTCGGCCCTAGAAACAAATTGGAAATCCTAGTACCCAACTGTGACTGATTGGAACGCTTAGAGAAGGCAAGAAAATTAAAATTCAACTCCACCTACCGCAGTTGGACACTAAACGCTTTTAAAACAGTTCCACGGGCATTACCCCTAAACAAAACGAATTTTGGAAACAGTTTCGAAACAGTAGTCCAAAATGACCCTCACATTTTCAACACTTGTTACTTCAATTCAGTCCTTGATATCGGACAAGCAAAAACATACCCTCCTGATGGCACAAGCTCTAAAAAATTACGCAGCGACTAGTTCTCTTCAAAATTCACGACTCCTTACTCCTACTTAAACTCAGATCACCAGCTACAACCAACCGGCTTCAATTCATCCAATATCTAACGGGTTTTGTAACTAAATCCACTAACGACAGAGATCATGCAGTTCTCAATTTTAATGATTCCATCAACTCCGCCACTAACCAAGCTAGTACCAACTTAAGAAATACAAACCACTATAATGGAAACCACCTCCATTGTATCAGAGAACAAATTTAAAAAATAGAATACGTCAACGCTAGCAGGAGAAACCCGATACCTCCAATTGAAATCCGACTAAGTACTTTAATACGTACTAGGGGGCCCGCCCCCTGCTCGCTAACGCTCGCCAACCCCCGGAGGATTCCTTCGCAATCCTCATTGGTTCGCTGCGCGAACCTATGCTCGCTTCGCTCGCATCAATGAAGACATGTGTCCTAGCAGAAAGAATTGTTAACAAAATATGATATTCCAAAAAAATATTTTTCAAATCTAAATTTTATGCTGTTTATCAGAAAAGATATTTACAGTACCTCTGGAATCAGAATTCAAATGGAAACTTTGAGCAAATTTTGACTCGAAATGTGATCGTTGATATGGAAATTGAAAACCCAGCATGTTGGTTGTGTGTGCATTTACCCAGTACTCGAGCCACCCACGCTTTTTCATTGAGTTTGTTGTCGAAAGTTGTAATGCAAGCGTCTTCTTGAACTATAATAGTTTGCCCCGAAACGGACTTTTTTTTTAAATAACCCTGAAAAGATCCTCCGTTTTCTTTGATTTCTATTATTTACTGCAACAGCTCGACTAAAATTCATTTTTTTTTCAATAAAATTTCATCCGATAACGCTATAAATTCAATTGAAGCGCGAGGCTTTGGGATAAACAAAGAATCGTACAATGTTGCCAAAACGCGAAAACAAATAACGTCTTTTTTGCGTGCCACGTAAGAGAATTATATATATAGATATGTATCATCAAAGATTTCCTTTCAGTATCTAAATGATTCCTGCAGAAAATACTTGTCAAGTATTAATTCTGATTATAATAATTTTTTCCCTAATAGAAAATTATCAACACTTTTCATACACTCAGCTTCCCCAAGAAACGGAACCATACAAATTCAACGAATCCCTAGATAGCTGGATGGAAGACGAAGAAAGCGGAGATAAGTATGAAATACATCATTGATAAAGTTCAGAATAGAAATAGTTCCATCAGAACAGAAACTAGATGCCAACACACAATTGAATGATAAAGCTGCTAGAGATTTTACTATTACAGTTTCGAGTAAATGTGACGAGTAAGTACTTTTAAACTTAAATTTTGTATCTTAATAGATACTAACTATCAGTTAACTAAAAATCAAAAATAATATTATTGGCTCGCAGTATAAAAGGGGATGCCAGACAAATAGAACGTCTGACGACACCTATTTATCTTTGCTCAAAGCTTTGGAAGATAGTTACATAAACGAGTTATTTTTTTTCTAATGGCGGGCACATTTGACCGAAGTCTTTGGCCACTACAAGGCCGGAAGTGATGGCCACTTGTGAAGGAGCACCCAGTGGGAGGACCATCATTGCTCCTAACAATTACTTCGTAATTTTGCACCATGTTCAGATGACGAAGCAACACCTGAGCTGGTATACGCTTACAAACATCCATGCCCGAACCCGGATTCGAACCTGGGACCTTCCGATCTAGAGGCTAACACCTTAACCACTATACCGGTTGGTCGGCACATAAACGAGTTATAGATACCCACATTCTCGGTATATTACATTATCCTAAAATCATGCATGGATCAGCGAAATATGTGAGATTCCACATTACTTGTACAGAAGAAACATCAGATTCGGAATTTGAAAGAAATTTTTGAGGCATCCGGTTTGACAAGCGTTGGATTTAAAAAGTGGCCGGTGTGAGATCGTGGCGGCTGGAAAAAGAAACGTTTCCACGAGAAGGGAGCCGACAGCCACACGTGTGGTAATAACTCAGGGTCGGCGTCCAACTATTGTGCACCCCTATTTCCACCTGACAACTGGTGTTTGTGCCGGACGCCGGTTAACGATTTCACGATCTTTTCACGATTTGAAAAAGAAACGACGGGGGCCAGGAGAGAGGTTGATGCCCCGAGAAGGAATGCAAAGGACTCGAGCGAGAGAAGCCACAGAGGAAGATGGTGAGCGAGATAGTTCTGGACAGTTATACGGAAAAGTCAAATCGCGGGGAAAACAAAAATTCAAACTATGAGAAGAGAAACTTACTGTTTCTTCAGGAACATTAGTTCATTTATTGAGTAGTGTAAATAGGAGTGTAGATAGTTCCAGTTGTAAATTCAAACCTTATAAGTGTAATAAAAAATGTATACAGGTATTCGATTTAAGTCCAACTCCGTTCCTATTACTGTGGTGACCCAAAACACCACACCGGCTAGAGGAAACGACGGGTCGTGTAATGGTCAGACCGTAATTACAGCCGGGAAATTATAAATTCGGGTCAATCAATCCCACGATAACATAGAGAAATCATGAGTATTCTTATGGAGGACTGTCCATATGTGATGGGTCCGTTAGTCTCTTACAGACTTCAGCAGCTATTCTTATGCAGCTGGCAATTCTATATGCTGATTGAGGATTTTGTGAGTTTTTTCAGTCCATTCTATTTTGAGGCTGTCGGATGGCTTTCTTAGAAGGATGTTGCTGGTTAGGGGGCAACAGTCGGTGTTAGAGATTTTGAACCTATGGAGGTATACAATGAAGGGGCCGGGACCAGTTAGGAACCAGACTTAAGCCTTTAGAGGAGTTATCTATATATATAAAACACTAACGTACGTGGACCCGAAATCGACGTTATTTGTGTATCGTCGAATGGCAATAATCAACTTTAATAAAATAACCCAGATCTATATATATATAAAACACTAACGTACGTGGACCCGAAATCGACGTTATTTGTGTATCGTCGAATGGCAACAATCAACGTAAATAAAATAACCCAGATATTTTGAATACTTACTGTTTTCAAATAGCCGAGGTCAATTTCTATGCAAAATAAGGAATTAAATTGTAATATTTATGTTTGAACTGACTTTTTATTTCTTCCTTTGATGCAAAAGTAATTTAAACGTAATTTTGCTACCCGGTATCTGGCCACGTCAGAATTAATGTTTACATTTTTAATTTGATTTAGAATTCCGTGTTTGGGTATTTGAGTTGATTTTAATGATATGTCTATTTCCTGCAAAACATCACTAGACATGGATAATTTTGTAGCGGTATATGTATATTTCGACCAACTTTCCTTAAATATTTGATTGAATACGCAATGACATAAAAATAAATAAAATATACAAATCAAAGCATGTTTAATTACGGTGTGTAAAAAAGTTTAAAAAAAAGCACTATTACACACCGCCGAGCGCTAGCCGGCGCAGACCGGCTAGTTATGGTAATTTTAACAAAAGTTAATGGATGCTTTTTAGGTACTATGGATATATAGGATCTTGGAGCTGGAACTATTAAGGGTGTTCCGTTAGTGAAGGCCCGTTTGGACTGTTTACTGCAATCTTATTGCCACGGATATCAGCATGAGCCCTGACCCAGCTCAGTCTGAAGTTATTAGCTTATTTATAGAATGTTTGATGGTATGTACAGCCGTCAAAATGAAAAATGACTCACCCGACGGCAATTGCACAATTTACATCACAGAACAAGACGGATGGTATCAATCAGATTAATGGATTAATCAAGGGATTAATGTTTTCAATAAGTATCAATGTTTAAAACGTAGCTAAGGGGTAGTCTTCATATTAAATTGAGTGCTTACTCCGATAATTTCAATACGAACCCCCACAGATTTATTTAAATGTTTTTAGCACAGATTTGGATTCTACACAAAATTTAAAGCGGATTTGCTGAAAAAATATTGTTAAACGGCGCGTAAAATTGACCGAAAAAATCCATAAAAACCATCGAGGGAGCACATAAATTTTCGGAATTTAATCATATTATAAATATTAATAAAGACATGTAGTGTACGTCGCAGTCAAGGACCTGTTGCAGGCGCCTTGGTATAGAGTCCATTGAGATGGTGACAAAGTCAGAATCCATTCTGATCGAATCCCAGGTACTGTTGGCAGAAATTTCTGTTTTCACTTTGTGAACAATCCCCAATATTGAAAATAATAATCGAATTTTGCAAACAGTCTCCCTGCGCTACTAATTATGCACGTGATGAGCTGAAATTTGTAATTCCGATGTTTTAGTAACAGTTGAATCGCATGGAGTTAAAATTTGCCCAGGCTTCTATTCATAATTTTTATGAATATTAATTTCATAATTTATAAAAAATAGTAAAATTTAGTTTGATGATTAAAATGTTTACAGATTGTGTTTGGGGTTTTGAGTACTAAAGGATGGAAACCCAATTTCCAAGGAAAATTAATGTTCTTAGCAAATATAACAAAAAACGTGAAACACCAATTTAAAATTAGGAGAACTAATTTTCAAACACTTACAAATCGGTGAAAAATCCAATAAAATTGATGATTTTTTGTTATTTCCGACTGAAATTGTGTCTAGCGTTCAAATATGTGATAAAAGATGGGGGTTCGTATTGAAATTTTCGGAGCAAGCACCCAATTTAAAATGAAGACGGCCCTTTAGACAAATTTTAAATGTTGATATTTGTAGAAAGCATTCATCCCTATCGTTTGCCACCTTCCGTTTTTCTCTGCGACGTAAATTGTGCAACTACGATCGGGTAAGTCGTCTTTTATTTTGACGGCTGTACATAGTTGGATTTAGTTTTGTAAGAAGTTAGTGCGTGGATCAAGCTGAGGCAGTTGGTGAATATGTTAAATTTTTTTGCATTATTGTTAGCCTATAATAGGGCGTGATGAATTGCCGACAGTTCAGCCTGGAAGACAGAGTTGTAGTTATTTGATTTATAATCCAGAGTGTTGATTAGATTGCCTTCCCTGAAGATGCACACGGCCGCCCCGACATTCAAGTCAATGCCGGACCCCTCCGTATACACCTCCAGGTCCGGGTTATTAATTTTTGGCTCGAATTTTACAGTTATCAGTTCCGGGTCCAATTCACTGTCTTTCGGACAGGTATCGATATTGTCTGACGTCATCCCGTCCAGAACCGGGTCAGGGAGACACTTTTTCCAAATTTTATGAAATTTGGTTAGTCTATGGAGAGTCACGTGGAGTGGAGGTATTCCCGACAGGAGATTTAGAGAATCTGTAGGGGAGATTTTATATGCTCTGTTAATTTTTAAAAGGAAAGGTCTTTGAATTGCTTTTAGCTTGGCTATTTGTTTCTTTGTGATATGGACACCCCAGACGGCGGCTCTGTAGGTAATAATTTTCTTTATAATAGTCAAGTACCAATTCCTTAGTTGTTGGGCCAAGACGCCCCAACCCTATCTCACAACACGGGCAAGAGTGTTGCCATAGTTTAAATAGTAAGTATTTTTTTGTAGATAGTGTTGATGTGACCACTCCACGTGAGTCTGTTGTCAATGGTTATTCCGAGAGGGTCGAGTATGTCAGTTATTTTAATATTGGTGTTATTAATTGAAAAGATGGGGTTATATTCGTACACTTTCCGTTGGGTTATAGTGTTCGTTTTACTTTCCAGTTCACGTCTAGTGTGGCTAGATGTTATAACCATTATATCATATGCGTACGCTAGTATATATAATTTATCATTGTTTAGTTCAAAAATTTGATTGAAGTAAATGTTCCAGAGTGTTGCGGCGAGGACTGAACCTTGTGGACAGCCCTTGGACATTGTTCTTGTAATATGAGTAATCTACTCTTTAAACGTGATCGTGGGGTTTTGAAGATAAGAACGGACAAGTTAATAAAATAGCCTAGTATCGGATATCTAACAAGGGCTCGAGTTAGCAGGACCAGTCCATATTATTAAAAGCGGCAGTGATATCTATCGCAATTATGGCGGAATGATGGACACCATTAAAGATTTAATTTTGTCTATGGACGCAATTACTGCCTCCTCGCAAGATCTTTGTTCACGAAATCCAAATTGAAGACAATGGAGTGTGTTTTGAGTTTCAAGCCATGAGGTGAGTTTACGGGTAACTAATCCTTCAATTATTTTACCGATGGTCGGGAGGAGGCAGATGGGTCATTATGATTGCCAGAGTGAGGGGTTTCTGCCCGGCTTCCCAATGAACCGGACTCCTCCATTCCTGAGACAGCCGGGAAAGTGACCATACTGTAGAACTTTTTCTATTGGTATTAGTAAATTATTTGGGTGAGTCTTATAAATATGTGTCCAGATAGTATAATGGAGTTTGTCAGATCCTGGCGCTTTTCTTGATTAAAGGTTAGTAAAGACAATTGAGAGCTCGTTATATGTTAGAGTAATACTGGGATTGTAGTGATATTGAAGTGGAGGAGTGATATTGGAAGATAAGTTCTTGAAGTAGTGGTTCATAAGTTTATTAATCTTGTCAAAAAATGATAGGTTGGGAGAATCCGGAAAAAAGAGATTCATGTTTAGATTAGTAGCTGTTTTTTGAAAGGTTAGTTTGAATAGTGATCCGTATTTTTCATTATGATTAGTGCAGTAATTTTTCCGAGATGTATTTCTGGAGAGGTAACTCTATTTCTTTCGTTTACCAGTGAAGGGGTCCACCAAGGAACCCTGATTGATTTGATCTTGTGTGTCTTCTTTAGTCTGTCGTGGGCGAGTTTACAGGTGTGCATAACGAGGTTTTCGAAAAATTGATCGATATCGTCGGTGGAAGAAATGAGAGGCCTGACATTCAAGTTGTCTAACTATTTTTTTGAACATTCTGGGAAAACGTCCCAGACCAAATTTTGTTCTTGGAAAGTATTCCGTGGGGGTGGGTAACTGCATATTCAATACGGATTCGATATATTTGTGGTTATTACAGGATTCATCCTATAGGACCTTCCAGGAGATAAGGTGTCTAGAAAAAACAGTACTCAGAAGGGTGAGGTCCGACCAACCTGTTCCAATACTTGTTTGTTATGTGAAAGCTAGCATTTAATTGTTTGAACAAATCGTATAAGTCTTCCGAATGTAGATCGGAAGGGATCTGATGATTTTTGCGCCAGGAAGCAGAATTCCTTGCAGCACAGGCAAAGAAAACTCCACAACCCTTCTTATAAACAAGAAAAGGTAGGCGATACAAATTTTCCATCGATGGTAACTGATAATACTATATAACAACTGTGGTGTCGAAGCCGCACGAGCGTCATTAACACGTGTTTATACACACAAGACTGCTCTGTTGAGTATTGCTGAGTAATGTATTGAATTCGAAAAAGGGCGGAGTCTCAGGTTACGTTAGATAGAAATGAGCAAATAAACTTGGATTAAACAAAGAAAATACATGCGTCTGTCAGTGGATTGAACGGTCCTGCTCTCACTGTAAATACAAAAATGATCGTAAATATTATTTCTAATTCAAGGGGCGATTGTCAAGAACTAGACTTCTTGATGGTTCATAATGTAACCGACGTTACACCTGCAATATACTTAGATATTAAGCAAGTTCGGTTACCTCTAAATGTACACTTAAGTGACTCCAAGTTTCGAAATCCAGGTAGAATCGATTTGGAGAATTACTTGCTAAACTTTTAAGAGATACAAATTGGTACTGAGACGATTGGAAATTATTGTTGCTAGAAACTGTTTATGGTTAAGCAGTCTTTTGAGGTCGCTACCAAGTAACACGGCTACAAGACAATTTTGTTTCTCACTTGCCATTCGATTCCATACAAACACGCTCGATCAAACTGTAAAACGTTTGGCAAATAGATATTATCGAGGAACCAACTTAGGTACTCAGTGAGGAAGACAAATCTTCTGAGGAACGTTTTATGCAAACCATTCAAAGAAATGTAGAGGGACGATATGTAGTCCAGATGCCATTGAAAGAGAATGGAGGTCAGTTTCCAGGAAGTTCTCGAGCAATCGCATCCAGGAGATTAAATTCAATTTGTAACCGCTTAGAAGGAGCACCGTAAATGCAAACCCTTCATGAAAATTTTATTCATTGATTAACATCATATGATAAAAGTTGATCCAGAATATGGTTCTGAAATATGTTTCTTGTCACACCAAGGGGTGTATAGATCAGAAAAGACCATAACCAAGTTGCGTGTAATCTTTGATTCTTTAACTAAACTAGTTTTTATGTGGCATGTCTCAAAGGAACAGTAGTGCAAGATGACGTCTTTTCAATGATGTTACAATTTAGGAGACATGTCTATGCGTTTACAACTGACGTCGAGAGAATGTATTGAAAGATATGGGTGCATACCAAAGGAACCTACAACGGGTTTAATAGAAAAACAGTTTCGACGAACCTGTGAAGGTTTACAATCTTAATACCTGAACTAATGGCACCTTGAATGCAACCTATTTCACCTTGTTTTGACAGATTTTTATATGAATGACATCTCATCAGGAATATTAGATTTGACAACAGCAAAGTAATTACAATCTCAATTAGTTTATCCATTGAAAGAGGAAGCATTCAATTACACATGTGGCGTGCCAATGACTCAAATTTGTTGAAGGATATTTGAACGGAAGGTCGAGATTATATGTTTCGTTGTTCAAACCCATCAAACCAATAAAAACTCTCAGAATGACGTGGTAACAACAAACCAATTGCTTTTCCTTATTGAATTGAAATTGAATCTGGAGGTATTCTCACTAAACATTCTGTACTCTCCTTCAGCAAAAATTTGATCCTTTGGTGCTACTTGATCCTTCCATAACAAGATCATAAATCTTTATGCAGCAATTGTGGCATTAAGGGTTCTCAGAAATCATGCTACGGGAATGGAATGGTTTCCTGTCGGCATTGAAATCAATAAAGGGTCAAGGAATCTATATAGATTGAAAATATTAATATTCCTAGATGTATTCTATAGGGTGGACTAATTGTTGTTGCATATGGAGCAGCCGTTTGTGTCCATGTAATATCACTAAACGACACAATTACTACAACACTTGTGAAGAAAATCTGGAGTAACACCCATAAAGATTGTTTACATTACGAATTGAGAGGTGCTATCTTGTCACAATTGACGGAAAAAGTTTTGAAATCGTTAGTAGTGGAGGTTGACCCTATATTCATGAGGAGTGATTCAACTCGTATAGCTGGATAAATCGCGGAGTCAACAAAACACATTTGTGAGTAATTGTTTTGACATCTTCCAGCAACATAATATAGAAGAATCGCTGGTTACATGCAAGCTCTTTACACGATCCTGCTGACATTATTTCTCATCTGTATTAGATGCCAAAGGAACAATTCAAAACAATAGGTGGTGGAATGGTTCAAAATTCTTGCAACAAGAATTAATTGTTTACGAAATTGACAGATTTTCCATGTGATATTAAATTTCAAATAATTTTGCTAAGCAAAGTGGTTTCTAAGCAGATTGGTTATGTGATATTTCCACATTAGAAACTTGCATACTGGACCTGAAAGTACTCAATAAAGTTAGACAATACGTTTCCTTCAATAGTGGCCGAAATCAGGCTCGAACTTAAAACCGATTGCTATGGATCAGATCATGGACGTTCTGCCCACAGAAAGTGTAAACTCGCGATCACATTTCAAAGAAGTGTTTCTAGATTTCGTCCAAGAGTTAAATTTTATGTCTGTAAGGATTTCCTTTACTTTAAGCGTCCCACCAGTGATGATTTAAAAATCTTTAGCTTTAACTCTTATACATCCTACCGACTCGTTCATTCCTGAGGTCGTACGATAATTCTAGTTGAATTCTAACGAGTCGATTCTCTTATCTACAAACACCTCGACAACAGATAGTTTGCTCCGCAATTTCAGCTTCGATCATTTCCAAAGAAATCTCAGGTAGAGAACCCCCAACAAAATCCCACCCATAATTATCATCATAGACTTGCAAGATATGAAGAAAGCACGCAAAATAATCAAATCCAAAACAAGCGTAAAGGTCTCCTGATCACGTAAAGGCAAGCAACTTGATATCTTTCTACCCCATCGTAGAATTCAATACTACATAAAATAAACTCTCGTAAACTAGATATCATGCAGCTGCCTCACCAAGCGCTCCTAAGCGTTGTGATCAGATCTTTTTTGAGGGTTTGTGATATCTATACAAACTCTCAAGATATAAAGCAGCACCTACATAGTATTTGCTTTTCTTTGACCGTTTTCGAAGTACGCAAACACAGAAAAACAAATACCATAAAAACTGACCAATCTCTTGAATTAAAAATTATATATATATATTTGCTATTTATGGTAGGTAGCTATTTAAGTCGCACAGGAGCAACACAATGGTCTAACTGGTGAGGGGCCGGGATCCAACCCGTAGGGTAAGATCCGAGGACAATACCACGTCATTTTGAACCACGGTCAGAAGATGAGGTCCCACTTGATATGGCAACCCACTCTCGAAATTTCCACACCACGCCAACGTGAGCATTTACGAGGACATGAAAAATTTAACGTGCACCCCCACCCCCCTCCTATGTGCAGAGTGTCCCTATGTAAGAGCTCACTATGTTGATATTTATGATATCGCATACTGGCAAATAACATTGGAATTCCTCAAGAAAAATAATGAACAAACGAAATTCTTCCAAGGGAAAACTTTCTCATTGATCAAATTTCTATACATGAGTCCGTAGATGCCTAAAAGAGGGAGCGAACCTGACGACTTATTCTCTCCTCATTATCAACAGAACCAACTCTCAATGTAATTAATGCACACCACGCAATCCAACGCAATTTTTTCAACTCAGATGAAATAGACGAAATAACGATTAATGTAGACCATTAATACAATTCTCGAGGCTCATAATATCTACAAAATTCAACCATTCCAATAATAAAATAAACCTTCTAACTGTAATAAAACAAGCTATCAAAAAGAAAGAAATCTAATGTTAAAAATCCTGGCAAAAGAACTGCGACCCCGTTCTTATATTCTTACTCAATAAACCTCAAATGTCCCCACGATGACGAGGTGTAGAAGTTTGGAGAGTAGAATATAGATTAGGTGTTCCCTCGTCATCTGACCGTGGTTCCAAATGACGTGGTGTTGTCCTTGGATCTTTTCTTTGGGGTTTGATCCCGAACCGTCGTCAATGCCCGTTGTTCTCTAGTACGACGTTATTAAAATACCTACCTTCGCAATTAAAAACCTAAAAAATCTGAAAAA
Source organism: Metellina segmentata (assembly GCA_947359465.1). NCBI lineage: Eukaryota > Metazoa > Arthropoda > Arachnida > Araneae > Tetragnathidae > Metellina > Metellina segmentata. Next base: position 5,608,072 of record OX375877.1, on the reverse strand, counting down.
TCTCTCTACTCCATCCTTATAACTCCTGGAAAAGTCATCTTGAATCAATAAATACTAAACACAAGTCAATATGGAACCCCACAAAGCATTTCATCAAAAAAATTAAAACATATTCCCCTGGTCTCTTCCCAGCATCTGTCTTTGAGATATTAATAAATCCAACCTGACAGCCAATAGAACTAAAGAGCAATTCAAGGCTATACACATATTAATGGTCCATAAACAACAGAAAAAGTTGGAACTATTAAAGAATTCTATAAAAATAAAAAAATAAATACTGATACTACCCTTCTATCATAAATCATTATCCAAATTCATAAACTTAAAATCAATAAAGCCATGGAATCGAAAGTATCACTAACATAGTGGTTCAAAATTTTTTCCCCCACACAATATTATTCTTATTATCGCTCAGATTACTAACGCAATTTTCAAATTCCAGCTCTTCCTTACCCCTGGAAAACATCAAATATTATTCCTAATCTAAAATCTGATAAATCTCCTCGAATTCCAACCAGCTACAGACCAATGTACCTACTTTCCACATTAAGTAAAATCACATTAAGCTGTCATTCTTGAACACTAAACAAATGTATTTACGCGAACCACATCATGATGCCCCAACAATTTGGCGCTTCACCCCGTACTTCCTCACTAACCACTGATTACTGAGAACCACTGAATACATAAATTCAGGAAGATCGATCACACAAAAAACTAACGCACCCTGTTATCTTCGACATTGCTGAGATATGATTGGAGGTCTAATCTGTAAAGTTTTCAAATGCGATGTCCTCGACTGTATTATCCACCTTATTTCTTTCTGCCTTTCAAACAGAAATTAGATAGTCAAAATTACTAATCACAAGTCCGCTAAAAGAAAATTATATGGTGGAGTCTAACAAGGATCCAAATTTGGTTCTTTTCTTTTTAACTGATACATGAATGATATCCCTCAAACCAACACCAAATTTAGTATGTTTGCAGATAATACTATAATTTTAAAGCAACATAAAAAAAATTCAAATTCCTTCTCGCCTTTGACTTACACATATTCTACCTTAAAGTTTGACTTGTCTTATTCTTTCTAACTTCCTTCCTAACCTTTCTACCAAATTATTAGGATCCCCAAATACCAAGGCAGATCGTGCTATAGTGTCAACACCGGGTAATGAGGCCCTTTCTGGGTCAGGTTCACCATGACCTCTGATCAACATCATGACATTATTGTATGTTCAAGTATTTAAGAAACTCATTAGCTAAATAATATAATTGCCAAGTTCCTCACCTAGCGAAATTTTTAAGGCTGCCCAAAAAATATAACAAACTTTAAACAGACAACTCCCCTAATCTTGGAATAGTAGCCCACCTAAATATATTCAAAAACACCCTTACCGTTTATAATGTCCCATCAATCGATCAAAAAGAAGTCCTATTCAAAATTTACGATGATTAAATATTTCCGATATTACAGTATTAAGGGGGTCCGGGACACATTGAAAAAAAAATTTTATTAATTAATTTAGAATTTTGAATTTTTTTGTACTGATTACCCATATAACTAATAAGCAAAATCACAACACAAAAGTTTTCCAAAAGTTCTTTAAAAATTTAAAATTAAAATTTTTTGAATAAAAGAGGGGTCATTTTAAATTGCTAAGGCTCAAAACATTCTTGATCAATTTTCAAAATTCTTGCATTAAATTATTCACAAATTTATTAACTTTAATTTTGATTCAGGAATTTAAAAAATATTAATTTAATAAAAAAAGAAAAATATTTGAATGAAAATATTTGAAAATTTTAAGGTACTTTTTTTTAAAAAAGTCATATTTTTAAAAGTAAATATTTGTTTTAAATTTGCTGAATCAAAATTAAAGTATAATGTTTGAAAAAGATATATTCCAAATTTCAACCCTTAAACTTTATCGGTTTTCGACTTATAGCAATTTGAATACAGGAAATCTTGAAAAAATGCATCATGAAGAAAAACGCATTTAAAGTTTTAAAGACAGATGTTGTTGCCATGACAACAACTGTCAAGAGTGTTAGATTTTCAAAACAACGCACCACAAAAATTACTATATTTCTAGTTTTAATTAAGATAGAAACATGATTTAGACGTCATTTTAAGCAGAAAAACACAGAGAATTTCTTAAAATAATAAAAAAAAATTCGAAAATTTGACGATTTTTGTGTCCCGGACCCCCTTAAGTACAAATAAATGTATTCACCCTATACCCGATAGTTGTCTTGCTCGGAAACAGCAAGATTAACATTGCGTGAAAGAGATATTACCACAAATAACTTGAATTACTCTGTTTCATGACCATCTGCCAAGCTAGAACATCCAAAGAAATTCACACCTTCTGCAAACGACCCAAACATATTGCGTGAACTCTTGAAAGAAACCAGACACCCTCTTGAAACCCAACGAAATGTCTCAATTTGTAACATCAAAAATCTTCTTCAGCAACATAAAATTATTCCTGGGGAAAATACTTCTCAGGTATATTGGTACCGAAAACCATTCCATTATACCCTTTGCACAAAGTCCTCTAAAAGAATTATCAATTTCCACCTCACACCAGCTCCTCAAACAAGCCAACGCCTTCACATTCAAACTTGAATAACATTTACGGAAAACCAACGCATTTAACACACACACACACTAACCTTATATATATATCTCAATCCCATCTCTAAACTCTAATACCCTATGAAATTCTTGACATCCTTAAGAACATAAATAATAGAAAAACACCAAGTGATGGTAAATTTCCTAACAAAGCCAGAGATTATGATTATTGACCATAATCTTTGGAGACGGTTAAAAACATTTGCAATCTTCTTGTTGAAAGTGAGTACTGAATAGTAATAGGTACGTTATGGATGCTGTACATTGTGCATCATTGTGCATCATGACGAAATCCACTTTGATAATTTGAGAAATGACCTATCGCTTTCAAATATAAGTTAACCATTCGTTCCATAACTTTAAAAACTGGAGCTTCTAAATGCAATGGATTTAGCTTAGTTACTTTAGTTATGGCAACCTTTTCCCAGGTTTAAAAAATGAAACAACGGGCCTTCACTATTCCTTAGGAAAAACTTCGATCCAAACTGGAAAAAATGGAACACAATTTATTAAAAGCCCTTTTTAGGCTCATGAAAAAATAATATTTGTATAATTTCATCTGCAGAGTGCTGGATATTTAATGTCTCTTGAGTTTTACACCTCATGAAATAAAGAGGACACGAGTCAAAGCAAAATATTTTCGCAAAATGTTGCACTATATCTTTAGCATCCGATATCAATTATCCGTTGTTTTTCAGACATAAATATACATCACGGCTGAAACTGCAGCCCCCACTAGCCTTCGAGACGAAACTTTCATTTCACAGGCCAACCTCACCACTCAGATTGACATCTTTCTCCTAACTGGCCATGGCCTTTCATGCACTATCTCTTCACTGTTTTAAACTCAAAAGTACCACAAACTGACCAAGGGTGGAAAGCTCGATGACTCAATTCATTACCTATTCGAGTGTCAATTAACCAGCAAATACCATTTAACTGGACCATCCATGAGAAACAAAATCAAGCGGCTAACAAACGTTAGCAGAGATACAACTTCTTTATACATTCTGAAAAACAGTGATACTATCCCTTCGGAATGAGCGAACACTATCAGGTACGTACTGTCATGAAAGCCTTCCTTTGTAGAGAAAAGCCTTCCTTTGTTGAAAAGAGACCTTACTTTGTAGATATCTTTCTGCAACAAACCTAAGAGTTGTGCGCGATAATTAATACTTTGATATCAAGTAGAGGTCTTATCTATATTTATTCTGCATATTAAGTTTCTCATTAGACTTTTCACCTTAAGCTGATCCCGTATCTACAGTCTCTTGTTTTCGTAATGCGACTTCTCCCTGCTTCTTCTGCTAGTATTCGTGGGTTATGTATGTAAACCATCAGTAATTAAATATAGTATATCAGAATGTTTACGCAGCTTTAATATACGTAATTGAAATTTAATGTGTGAGAAAACATTAAAAATTCAAATGAAATTATTCTAAATTAAATAATGAAAAATCTATCATCATTTAATTTAGAATAAAGTAAAAACAGATTTGCATGCATCTCAATAAATCAGTAAAAGTCGCATCAAAAGCGCCTAAGTAGTTGAGCCAAACAGTATTGAAGTCGGAGCATTCACTTAGAATGTGCCTGCAGGTAAGATTGTATCAAGCATCTGAGTTGGTTCATAGAGACTGTTTAGCACCTTTATCACGATACATTTTAAAAGCAGCACAATTTTTATATTCGTTTAAACTTACGAAGTTTACTTACAACATAGAACTGATACGCAAAAGTCAACAAGAAGGCATTGACATTCCACTACATTGAAACTATGTTTAATCTTAATGTGTCTCTGCGTGAATAACGCATTCAGTTATAAAAGCATTTTAACTTAAAATACTAATTTAAATATCAGCATGTGTACTCTTATGATATGCAATCATGACAGCTTTGTTTATTAATTTTAAATATATTTGCATTTGATGACAGAAAATATAAATTGTTTTCTATTTACATCCAGTATAGGTTAACACACTTCAATTAAATATCGAGGAACATAGATTTCGCGTCAATTATAGATTTGGCCGAGAAGTTTTGAGATCTATTAGTAATTTTTGCATTCTCGTAATAAAAATGAATATCAAATAAGTATTTAAAATCATAAAAATGTAATGGCGAACAGATCATTAGTACTTGTTCATTTGTAAACAAACTCTTTCAAGAAACTCGGTGCCGTTCTCTCTCGCATTGGAAAAACCGAATATATACTATATATCATTAAACGGAACTTAATGCTAACGGAGTATGAATATAAATGGATAAAAAAAATCTAACTAAAGGAACTACCAAATAATTACATATTCTACGTATTTTGAATTTCTACGCAAGGAAAGACGGATTATGTAATTGCAAATTCATTACTTTAAAACTTAAAATGTATGAAATAAAAAACAAAAATGAAATAACTTACATTTTAGACTCAAACGTCACGTTTGTCAAAATACAAAGATGATTAACTGAGAAATAAATTTATAAGAACGGTTCTCGGATATTAAAATCTGTTGCCAAAACAATGTGATAACTACAATTGTTTTTCAATTGTTGCATCTAAGCCGTAACTCGCAGTCTGTTATAACAAGTGATTTGCTGAACAACGCGCCAATGAAATTTCGCTTGAGCAACCGTTTACGAAAAAAACATT